>SJXQ01010455.1:238520-358327 GCA_006408695.1 Aepyceros melampus
CCTTAATGGGCTTGTTCACCACATGACAACTTGCTAAGCTAACTTTGCCTCCACGCTGTCTGTCGCATTGGTCCTCAGATAATACGGGCTTTCGCTTTGTTGTTTTCTACCTTCTCCATGAAACCTTTCCCAAGAATTCCAATCCTCCCCTAGTACCAATAGACCATTGCATTTTGTCCATTTGCCCGTGTTGCATGGCAGAATAACAAGGTCATCCTCCCTACTTAGTAAGTCCCTCAGAACAAAGGGACGTCATGCTTCCTACTTCCGCTGATTTCCCTACAGCACTTGGCGTCATTCTGAGTGCACAGCCAGCAAAACATAACTGCTCCTGCTTCACGTGCCAATTGAAGTACCTAAGCTTTTCTATAGCACTTACTTCAGTGCCTTCCTCATGGCTGGAACAAAAAGCGTTTGCATTACCTCCCCTTGAGGTGGAGTTGTCTCTACTTCCAACCGCTAGTATATGCGTCTCTCCCCAGAGGTCATTCTTCCAAACAACAGAAAGCAACCCTGGCCTCAGGCACAGTAGATTGGACAATCTGGGTATTTAACCGCTGAAAACTCTCAACCAATCATGCTTAGAGGTAGGTGGATATATAATCCAGCTCCCACTCCCTCTGTAAATCGACACTGAGTTGTCTACAGTAGCTCCCAGAGTTCCCCGTCCGGCTTGAGCTCTGATCGTCCATGATGGTAACTTACTCCATAAGGTCGCCTGCCCTTTCTGTGTCACTACCACACCTCCCTACTAGTGTTACCTGGGGACTGCCTCCCACATAAACGACTCACTTGAATTATCTCAGGGCCTGCTACAAGAGATGGGATCTGAACTAAGATGACATTCAATAAGTACCCGTGGAATTAACAAAAAGGAGATTTCACTTCCACGTCACAGGCGAGAGGCCAGGGGAGGGGCAAGATGGGATTTCTCAAGCCTGGGAGGATAGAACTTTCAAATTCCACATGTGCTTCAAAACTGGAAATTACAAAAAGGAGAGACTCCCTGGGAATCAGTTTAAAATAGCAGTTCCCAACCTTTTTGGCACCAGGGACCAGTTTTTTTGGAAGACAATTTTTCCATGGACAAGCCTGGGATGGTAGTTATGGGATGATTCAAGTGCATTACCTTTATCGTGCTCTTTATTTCTATTATTATTACATCAACTCCACCTCAGATCATTAGGCATTAGATCCTGGAGGTTGGGACCCCTGATTTAAAACAAACAGCACTGAATCATTGGGGGCAGCTGTGAAATTCAAAGTATGCAACTAGGTTTTGAGGAGGCAAGTGCTGTGATAATATACAGTGGGAAGACAACACAGCTGCTTACAATTTACTGGCCCAACTTGGGTTGGGTGATGCATATCTTGGCAGACCAAAAGCCAGACCCCTAGTTTCCTTGGTTTCCACTAATATATGACAGAGGAATCTAGGAAAAAATAATAACTACACAGACTTTTTGCTAACCTTGATGAGCTACATTTGATTTGAGCTATAAAATCAGAAAAATGTCCCCTTTCTTGCATCTTAAAGTTTGCAACAATTTCTACCCATTAAAATAGCTTACCAGAAATGAAGCAGACAAAAGTCACATAAAAGCTTCAAGGATGATGGGGAAAAGTAGTTAAACCAGATCAGCTAGAAGGGCAGCTTGAATATTTCTGATGGCTGATTGCATAACCATCAAGTCCTTGAATGTTTAATGGGTTAGTCCTTTGTTTGCGGGAGGAATGCAATTGCTCAATGAAATGTGAAAAGACAAGGACCATTTTCATGATTACCAAGGCTGAGCACCAAAGAACTGATGCTTTTGAACTGTNTTTCTGATGGCTGATTGCATAACCATCAAGTCCTTGAATGTTTAATGGGTTAGTCCTTTGTTTGCGGGAGGAATGCAATTGCTCAATGAAATGTGAAAAGACAAGGACCATTTTCATGATTACCAAGGCTGAGCACCAAAGAACTGATGCTTTTGAACTGTGGTGTTGGAGAAGACTTTTGAGAGTCCCTTGGACTGCAAGGAGATCCAACCAATCCATTCTGAAGATCAGCCCTGGGATTTCTTTGGAAGGGATGATGCTAAAGCTGAAGCTCCAGTACTTTGGCCACCTTATGCGAAGAGTTGACTCATTGGAAAATCTCTGATGCTGGGAGGGATTGGGGGCAGGAGGAGAAGGGGACAACAGAGGATGAGATGGCTGGATGGCATCACCAACTCGATGGACGTGAATCTGAGTGAACTCTGGGAGTTGGTGATGGACAGGGAGGCCTGGCGTGCTGCGATTCATAGGGTTGCAAAGAGTCAGATATGACTGAGCAACTGAACTGAACTGAACCAAGTTCTTGCTCTAACTTGTTTGCTTAATCAAATGTCTACTTATGATCTCTTTGGGAGGTTCTGAATATCATTAGCTCTTTCCTTAAAGTTAATCGACTCAGGAAGCAAGGATTATTCATCATAGATCAGTGCACATTAGCACTTTCTAATAATTAGTTGCAAGCCCCAGTTTCTAGACAACTAACCAGTCCCTATATCATTCCTTGACCCATTCTACCAATCCTAGTCATTTTAACATATATAGTTTTTAATTTTTAAAGTCCTTACTGATTTGTTACAATATTGTTCTGTGTTATGTTTTGGGTTTTGGCCACAAGACATGTGGGATTTTAGCTCCCTGACTAGGGATTGAATCCTCATCCACTGCACTGGAAGGTGAAGTCTTAACCACTGGACCATCAAGAAGCTCCTTAACATGTATTATCATAATTCATTTTAAAAAGTATATATAGTTCTATGAAAGATATAATTGATAGTTTGATAGGGATTGCATTGAATCTGTAGATTGGAGGGATGGGATGGGGATAGGAGGGAGGCTAGAGAGGAAGCAGATGTATGTATAATTGTGTCTGATTTGTGTTGTTGTATGGTGGAAACCAACACAACAGTTACCAAAAAAATGAAAAAGAATATATATATATGTATATACTCAGCTGAATCACTTTTATGTATACCAGAAACACATAGCATTGTAAATCAACTATACTTCAGTAAAACAAATTTTTAAAAATATTATATATAAAGAAAAGGGAACCCTCTTACACTGTTGGTTGGGAATACAAAGTAGTACAGCTACTATGGAGAACATTGTGGAGATTCCTTGAAAAACTGTAAATAGAATTGCCATATGTCCCAGCAATCCCACTGCTGGGCATACACACCAAGGAAACCAGAATTGAAAGAGACATGTGTACCCCACTGTTCACTGAAACTATTTACAATAGCTAGGATGTGGAAGCAACCTAGATGTCCATTGGCAGACGAATGGATAAGAAAGCTGTGGTACATATACACAATGGAATATTACTCAGCCATTAAAAAGAATGTATTTGAATTAGTTCTAATGAGATGGATGAAATTGGAGCCTATTATACAGAGTGAGGTAAGTCAGAAAGAAAAACATCAATACATTATATTAATGCTTATATATGGAATTTAGAAAGATGGTAACAATGACCCTGTATGTGAGACAGCAAAAGAGACAGAGATGTAAAGAACAGATTTTTGGACTCTATGGAAGAAGGCAAGGGTGGGATGATTTGAGAGAATAGCATTGAAACATGTATATTACCATATGTGAAACAGATCCCAGTCCAGGTTCGATGCATGAGACAGGGCACTCAGGGCTGGTGCACTGGGACAACCTTGAGGGATGGGATGGGGAAAGGGGGGGGGGAATGGGATTCAAGATGGAAGACACATGTACACCCATGGCTGATTCATGTGAATGTATGGCAAAAACCACTACAATGTTGTAAAGTAATTAGCCTCCAATTAAAATAATTAATTTACAAAAAATTATATATAAATGAATTTAAAAATTTTTAGTATTATTTTGTACACACTTTTAAATTATTTCATACAGTGTCATGAATAAAAGGTTATTTGACAAAAGCTGGAAAATAAAAAAGTTACTGCCAAAGATGATGCATCTTAAGAAAGAGAGAGAGGATAATAACCCCTTGCTTCTCCCTGTCTGCCCTTTGCTCTCCTGTCTTCTGGGCACACTTCCCATGGGCAGAATCCAGCCAGAAGTCAATTGGCTGAGAAATCTGAGAAATGTAGCTTGCAGGATGAGCCCCTTTCAATGCAAAAGAGACAGGAAAGAGTGAAGAATGGAGCTGAAAGCAAGCGGATAAATGCTTTGCAGGGTACATTCTGAATTTACAATGAAGTCCTTTAAAAACCATGCAATTTTCAGCTTTCCAGAATGAAGGTCATATACTTCTGCTTCATCATCTGATTGTGCAAAAGGACCTTTGTTACAAGGAAATTCTAAAGAAGTCCCTGACCTGGGAAGGGGACCCAATGGGACCAGGGCCCTCAGTTGGCACATCCCTTGGGGATCAAGCCCTCACTTACCCTTCTGCTCTATCTGTATCTTCCAGCTTCTGAGTGGGAAGGACTCTAGAATCATGATGTCTGGAAAGTGGGAGTAGTTGTTGTTCAGTCTCTGTGCTGTGTCTGATGTTTTGCGACCCCATGGTCTGCAGTGCACCAGACTTGCCTGTCCTTCACTATCTCCCAGAGTTTCCTCAAACTCATATCCACTGAGTCGATGATGCCATCCAACCATCTCATCCTCTGTCATTCCCTTCTCACCCTACCCTAATTTTTCCCAGCAGCAGGGTCTTTTCCAATGAGTGAGCTCTTCACATCAGGTGCCCAAAGTATTGGAGCTTCGTCTTCAGCAAATGGGAAAGTGGGATAAATGAAGCAAAATGGAGGCTTCGCAAGGTTGCCAGTATTTCAATAAAAATATCAGACATAACAGAAGATTGACAAGGCAGTGACAAAAATCAGCTCAGTTCAGTTGCTCAGTCATGTCCAGCTCTTTGCAACCCCATGGACTGTAGCACGACAGGCCTCCCTGTCCATCACCAACTCCTGGAGCTTACTCAAACTTAGGGTCATCAAGTTGGTGATGTCATCCAATCACCCCATCCTCTGCCGTCCCCCCTTCCTCCCGCCTTCAATCTTTCCCAGCATCAGGGTCTTGACAGATGAGTCAGCTCTTCGCATCAGGTGGCCAAAGTATTGGAGTTTCACCTTCAGCATCAGTCCTTTCAATGAACATTCAGGGCTGATTTCCTTTAGGAGGGACTGGTTGGATCTCCTTGTAGTCCAAGGGACTCTCAAGAGTCTTCTCCAACACCATAGTTCAAAAGCATCAATTTTTCAGCACTCAGCTTTCTTTATGGTCCAACTCTCACATCCATACATGAGTACTGGAAAAATCATAGCTTTGATTAGACTGACCTTTGTTGGCAAAGTAATGTCTCTGCTTTTTAATATGCTGTCTAGGTTGGTCATAGCTTTTCTTCCAAGGAGCAAGCATCTTTTAATTTCATGGCTGCAGACACCATCTGCATATTTTGGAGCCCCCCCCAAAAATAAAGTTTCTCACTGTTTCTATTGTTTCCCCATCTATTTGCCATGAAGTGATGGAACTGGATGCCATGATCTCAGTTTTCTGAATGTTGAGTTTTAAGCCAACTTTTTCACTCTTCTTTTTCACTTTCATCAAGAGGCTCTTCAGTTCTTCTTTGCTTTCTGCCATAAGGACAGTGTCATCTGCACATCTGCGACAAAGATATGCAATATGAACAGATTTCTGGAAACAATCTACAATACTCCTATTTTGCACTAAATAGAATATTTCCCTTTTATTCTATTTATTTACTTTTGGTTGTGTCCGTGGTCTGTGGGATCTTAATTCCCCAACCAGGACTGAACCCATGCCAACAGTGGAATCTCAGAGCTTTAATCACTTTACCTCCAGGGAAGTTCCTTTTCCTTTTTAGAATAATATTTTCAGAAATTCATGCTTTTTACCCTTCAATCAGAAGTGTATCACTTAGACCAAGAAAACAAACAGAAGGACTACTGACAGATCTAATAGCATGAAAAATAATCAAAACTGCTTAATTAGATTGTTGCAGACTTTTATAAGGAAGACTAACATAAAAGGGGTTGTTGATATGTTTCTCCAATGTTTTTCCAGAATAAAATCTCAAATCCTGAACACTCTTAGGTTCACAGGTTTGATAAACTCCATTCTGCAGAATACAAGTAGGGTCTTCAATGACAACGTAGGAACTATACACCAGCACCATCCAACAGAAATATAACATGAGCCATAATAAGGAAATGAGTGGTGGGTGAAATGAGTGAAAAGGGTCACTCATTTTTTAGGTACAAATTTGTGCTTTTTAGGTACGGATTTCTAGTTATAATGTACACCATGGTGACTATAGTCAATAATGTTCTATTGCGTATTTGAAAGTAGCTAAAAGAGTGGATCTTGGAAAAAAAACAAAAACATGAAACTGGCGAAAGTCATTTTGAGAGTGTTTTACATTCAGTACATCAAAAATATAATGTCAATATGCAATCAATATAAAATTTAATTAATAAACTAATTTTGCTTTCCTTCTAATCTAATCTTTGAAATCTTACATGTATTTTATGCTTTCAGCATGTCTCAATTCAGATACTAAATTTTTATTGGAAATACTTGATTTGTATTTAGATTTTATCAAAAATACAGTTGCCAAGAAAAATTCTCTGAGCACACATTTTTTAAAAATGTTTTTCAGCAACTGAATCAAGTATCAGTTTTTAAGTTTTAATTAAAATTAAATACAATTAAAATTCAGTTTTTCACTCATGGCCATGGTTGCTATGTTTGACAGATGTGTGATGCTCATGGCAACCACATTAAACAGTGAAAAATAATTCCATGAGACCAGGACTGTAAAAACCTGAGCTTTTATTTTTTTACCTTTTTAACTTCATCATGTTACTTTTTGACGGGACTTATTTTTTTCTTCATAATGATTCATTTGAAGCCTGTAAATGAAAAGAAGCTGTGTTCTTGTTCCTAGTGTCAGTAAGGAAGCAAATGTAGGAGAAGGAGGGAAGCTTCACATGACAGGATGTTTGTAGATGCATCAGAGAAAGAGCGACTTCACTTTCACTTTTCACTTTCATGCATTGGAGAAGGAAATGGCAACCCACTCCAGTGTTCTTGCCTGGAGAATCCCAGGGATGGGGGAGCCCGGCGGGCTGCCGCCTATGGGGTTGCACAGAGTCAGACATGACTGAAGCGACTTAGCAGCAGCAGCAAAGAAAGAAAATCAATCTAAATTTTCAAGGTCTGCTGGATAGAATGGAGGTCTGTGAAGCAGAACAACAGGCTTGGGAAATGAACTTGTTCACTTTCAGGCAGGGCTCTTTGTCATGACAGAAACTTGATTCAAACTGGCTTTGACAATGAAGGTTCTCGATGGACTTGAGGAACTAAAACATCTGCAGTCTCTGTAATGAGAAACTTGGGCATGGCTGAACACAAGGGTTCAAATAATATCATCAGGAATTGATTTATCTCAATCTCTTGATATCAGTACCTTGCTTTCAGTCTCAGAGTTTCTCCAACAGTGGCAAGACAGTTGCCAGTCCATGTCCTGTTCTTCACGTCCCTATCAGAGAGGGTGTGCTTCTTCCCTAAAAGACGCAGCAGGATTCCAGGCTTTCTGGTCATTGTCCTCCCCTTGGGTCCCTTGGTCACTTGATTTACTATCTGAGCCACCAGGGAAGCCCCAAGAAGGCTACTTGGTTTCCCCCAAAATGATTGGTGGCTCAGACAGTAAAGAATCTGCCTGCAATGCAGGAGATGGGATTCGATCCCTAGGTCGGAAAGATCCCGTGGAGAAGGGAATGGCTACCCACTCCAATATCCTTGCTTGGAGAATTACATGGAGAGAGGAGCCTGGCAGGCTACAGTTCATGGGGTCGCAAAGAGTGAGACATGACTGAGCAACTAACACACATTCAGAATTTATGCAGCTTCATGAGAAATACTATATCATGCGCCAAGTGTTTCATCTCCTTTTCGCATCTGCCTTGTGGGAACCCACACTTTTTTCAGGCTACTTAATCTTGAGGAATTGTTTAACCTCATTGTGCCTCATAGTATTATGGGAACAATAATAGGACCTTCCTAGTACATTCATAATAAAAATTAAATAAGCTAATATATGTGAAATATAAGATAATTTATGAATACAGTCTGACAGATAAGTTCTAAAAAAAAGTCCACTAAATGAATCGGCAAAACTGTTATATTATCTATTTTTCTTAGAAAAGAAGATTCACTGACTTTTCAAGTGAGTTCATATATGCCTTTTTCTGTCAAAGTGGGCTCCAGAGAGAGGAAAAACCACTGGATATGTTTAATGAGCTAATGAATGAATCTCATTGTCAAAGTCAAGGACGTGTATACTTTTTTCAAAGGCATTCCTATGTCCTTAAATACAGTTCACCTGTATTGTGATTTCTAGCTTAGGAGGACGTGTCAGAATTTAATTAAATTAAAACCAGGGCAGTCCTCCTGTCAAAGACACTCTGGTTAAGTGAAATGGCACCAAGGAACCATGTGGGTATCATGGCCATCATAAGGAATTGTCTTCTCTCTTCTTTTCTTATTGTCCCAATATTTGGTTTAATCAAGTTATAGGAATTATAGTAAATGAGGCATATCTGGGAAAAGATTCCTTGAGAAATTAAGGTAACATCTACAGTTGTCTGTGCTGGGGAAAGCAGGACTCAGTCCTACTCAGAGGATGAAAACACCCAAACATGGAAGGAGAATGAGGCTACCAAGTGCCTGGTCCTGATAACACCAAGTTGATATCTGTGAGAAGCTTTTTGGTTGGACATGTTCAGTGAAAAAGAGCCATCCACGAAAGGTGATTCAAGGTACAATATCCTCTGCCTTCTCAACAGGGCTAGCCCTCTGTATCCATCCCACCCCCACACCTGCTCTAAAATCACCAACTTGCGGCCACGTCACTGACGGGCACTGCATTCAGTAGCCCCTGGCCTGTTACAGACATATTTACCACTGGCAGGGACACACATCCATATCCTGCCCCCGCCACCCCGACCCCCCACTGTCACACAGATAATGTATTAGAGCAACAGGCTGGCGTATGTGAATTTTCCCAGTTCCCCTCACCTCTCCATACCTACATTTTCCCAAGTAAATGTACAGTTCCTTCCACCATGAAGTCTTTCTGTGGTCCCACACGACTTGCTTTGGCCAGTGAAATGTGGACCGAAATGGCAGTGGACAAGTTTTGAGCCTACACCAAAGGGCAGCACATTTTCTGCTCGCTTCTTTTGCTCAGAACTCTGCCACACCATTCCTCTGGTTCCAGAAGAATGAAACACACATGGAACAGAGCCACCCTGGCCAGTCAGCAAAACCTGGAAGAATGGAAATGCATGTTTATTATTAGCCATAGGGGTTTGGGCTGCTTTGTTACATGGTATGGCTAGGTAATATTTGACTAGTAGACCAGCTATCAGCTAAGAGGAAACAAGGCCCAGAGAGTCTTGGCCACAGCAGGTGAAATGTCTGGCAGGGGAGGCAGAATTGAGAGGATTGTCATTACAGCCATTCCTTATCCCTCCTTCCTTGCTATCTGTAATTATAGAATCTAAAAAGTGCAATGCCCAAGTTCCCAGAATGTGTTACAGCTGGGCCTCTGATCCAGTTCTAACCAAAGATATAGAAGTAGAGATTTGCAGGGGACTCCTGAGAAAACTTTTGCTGTTTGAGCAAAAGATGGGAGGCTTCTGGTGCTGTCCTCCCTGCTTCTTCCTGCCTCGGAGGTGGTCTTGAAGCCTGGATCCATAGCAACCTACTGGCAAGTAGAAATAAGCAGCATGAGGTTGAAAGACCAACAGCTTGAGGAAGAGAGAGGAGGAAGAAGGAAGAGCCTGTGTTCTTGATGAGACTGCTGAGTAGCTAAACCAGCAGCAACCAGTGCCTATCTCTGGTCTGCTTTCAACAAGAGATACAATCAATGCCGGTTTTGTTTACACCTCTGTTACATGTGCAATGCATTCCCAGACGATATGCCTGTGTTATGGCTGGACTTGGATCTGACCCATTCTGTTTACATCAGAAAGACGATGCAGTTTCCTCATTGGTATTGGAGGAGCTGAAGTAGAAGGAAACTCTAAAGGTTTTGTCACTATTGTGGAGAGGGAGAGAGAAACATCAGTCTTAGCATTTAACATCAAATAGGAACCCCCTAGAAACAGATAGGGAAGCTCTGAGTACTACTCTTTCTGTCCTGACCCATGTGATCCATTAAAATCCAACCCATCCATCATTCTTAGCCTGTTCCCTGAAGCTTTCTCAAACTCCAGCCAGAATGACTCACTACTTTCTCTGAATTCCTCTAGTTGTTTCCCGCTTATTCTAGCCGGGTGTGCCCCTCAGTTGGCAGGTCACCCTTGGCCCTGCATGAATCCGGCTGTGTAAGTGTCTTATCTTCCCTACAAGGATAGTGTCTCAATAGCCCCTGCAGAATCTCCTGCAGAACTTTGTAGAGAGTGGTCAGCATGCATCAGGCTTTCAGAACTAGTGCCAGCTTTTAATAAAACGAAGTGCATATGAGCTTGCTTTACAGCAAGCCTAGCATCACACTCAGGCTTGTGGGTGTATCTGGAAACCTAATTAGGGATTGGCAGCAAAAACAGTTCTGTTTAGGATGGTTTCTATTGTAGAGGAAGCAGATTAAAAAAGAAATGAGAGGAGAAATAAAGAACAATCCAAAGTCACCTCCAAAGAGACCATAGTCTATATCATTTATTCCCTCTTGGGAGCCTTCCTATCAGAAGTTCGGATGATAGAGAGTCAGCAGTCTGGCACACTTCTGCATTTTTACCTGTTCCTTAAAATATATGTTGGATTGTTTAGAATTTTTAGCTACCACTTTAGTTAAAAAGAAGAGAGAAACTCTAACCTGGCCAGTGCCTGAATGCATAGCCAAGAAATGGGGTAGTGGGATCACTCCTTGGACTAGGTTCCCCAGAGAAGGCCCTGAAACAAGGATTTGAGGCAAATGGCTTCTTTGGGAGAAGATTCTAGGAAACACAGGAAGAATGTGGAAATGAGGCAGCAAAGGGAAGGAAGCGAGCACGGATGGGTTAATAAGTGAGTTAGACGTACTTTGGCCACCTGATGCAAAGAACTGACTCAACTGGAAAAGACCCTGATGCTGGGAAAGATTGAGGGCAGGAGGAGAAGGGGACGACAGAGGATGAGATGGTTGGATGGTATCATCAACTCGATAGACATGAGTTTGAGTAAGCACTGGGAGCTGGTGATGGACAGGGAGGCCCGGCGTGCTGCAGTCCATGGGGTCACAAAGAGTCAGACACAACTGAGCCTCTGAACTGAGCTGAACCTGCGGGTACCTGGATCTGGTGTCCTGGCGGGGAGTTCTGTGGAGACCCCACCTCCAAAACATTTCACTGTGTAAAATAAGTCACTACACCCAGGTTGGAAGAAAATATTATTTTTATAAAAGGCTTTGAGTGGTAGGCTTGGAGTTACCATTTCTGCTTCCTGATAATTTTTTAAACTCTATATTCCACAATGAACGCATATCTTTGATAACCTCCTCACAAAAGCTTTGAGAAAATACCATGTCGCTCATTGCCAATAATGACAGTAAAATGATTTTTTTGACCTAACCCATCTGAGCCTCTGCTGTCAGCTTCTGTTTAGCGCAAGGGTACCAGCTCACAGGAGCGTAGCAGCCTTTGCTCTGCGGCCCTCGTTCCCCAAGAAGTTCATGTCTCAGCCCTCCCAACAGTATCCACTCATTCTTTCAAGAAAATATTTATAGAGTACCCACCGTGTGCCGGGAACTTCCCTAGGCACTAGACAAAACCAGACCTCATCTCAACCCTCATGCAAGGAACTGAGCAAAAAAAAAAAAAAATTTTTTTTAAAGAAGTCTGTCTTTGAGAAGCACAACCAGGAGTGTTCTCTACAGGAGTTCTATGAGGTCCCAGTTCTCTGGGAAACTATAGTAGGGGATTTTGATCTAATGGGGGAAGCTGCCCTTAAGAAGCGAGATTCAACCTAAGTTCTGAAGGATGCAGAGAAGTTAACCAGGCATAAGTTCACTGCATTTCTAATGTGTCTATGTTGGGGTCTTGACATGTTACTTTCCAACCTCTGCCCTCAAAGACATAGCCATCTAATTATCAGGCCACAACCAAGTTTCCTAACATAACAGACAGAAAAAAGAGCTAGTGTCTGTAGAAAGATGGGAAAGTTCAAAGCAAGCAGCAGTTGGTAAGTGCTGAGCGGTCAGGAAAGCCTCTGTGGAGGAAGTGTAGCTTGGGTTCAGCTTTTATGCCAACAAGGAGGAAAGGTTCCCAAGGAAGAGCAACCACACGCCCAAATACTCAGAGGGGTTGACATCAGGGGCCCTTCTGCTGGACAGTGAGACAACCAGCAGGATGAGAGCAGAAGCTGAGTGGTAGGTGGAAGAGACGACCTGTCTTTGGAGGCCGGATAAAGATGCTCGGACGTGATGTGATGGGAGTCCATGGTGCTATCTACAGGAGGACTGATGGAGCTGACTTTACCCCCAAAAGGAGAGGAGCCAGAGGGGCTGGCCACAGTGATCCAGATAGCAAGACAGAGGGTCTCTCACAAGGAGGGCTATCTTCCTTGTATCCATGGTAAATCAGGCTTGAAGAGGTTCACTGAATTTTTAGCTTCCGAAAAGGAAATTTATATTATTAATAGAAAGGGAAACATCATTATATTACTTGATAGAATAGATTGTGTCTCATTTATTTTATCTATCTGTCTCTTACAACCAAGGAAATATACTGAACCCAACTGATTCCTGTCCTTTCCCAGAATGTCTCCGCAGAGAGACCATATTTGCAAGTCATCCAGGACTCAGCTCTCCTGGAGCAAACCGTGGACTGGGAGACCCTTCTCCTGCTCTGAGGAACCCCTCTTCCCAAACCTCAGCACTTCTGACCCACAAAAGTCGCTGCCAACTGCTCTGGGGAGGGAGCGAGGGTGAGAGCTGTAGGTAATACTGTCAGAGAGCCAAACCACTGCAGGAACTGCAGAGGCAGCAGGGTGGGGCTGAGGAATCACTCCCACCCAGAGGCTGGTGGACCAAGAGGTGCCTGCTCTGCCCCATTGCTTCCCGGGACTAGTAACTCCTTGGCTGGACCATACCTCTGTAGGCCATTTTCTAGCATGTCCCCCTACTGGAATCCCCCCTCCTATTCTAGATCTCTCCAGGAAAGGTGAATTGCTAAGTTGTATGGTGTTCTGTCTTACTGTACGCTTTAAGGGCCTTTTGAGCAACAATAGAGAGTCAGTTTACTCCTGCTTCAGCACGCACTGCAAAGCTCCAATCAAGACATTCTTCTTGTTGTTGTTCAGCTGTTAAGTCGTGTTCGACTCTTTGTGACCCCATGGACTGCAGCACAGCAAGCTTCCCTGTCCCTCACCATCCCTTGGAGTTTGCTCAAACTCATGTCCATCGAGTCAGTGATGCTATCCAACCATCTCATCCTCTGTCATCCCCTTCTCCTCCTGCCCTCAATCTTTCCCCGCATTAGAGTCTTTTCCAATGAGTCAGCTCTTCGCATTCGGTGACTGAAGTATCGGAGCTTCAGTTTCAGCCTCAGTCCTTCCAATGAATATTAAGGATTGACTTCCTTTGGGATGGACTGGTTTGATCTCCTTGCAGTCCGAGGGGCTCTCAAAAGGCTTCTCCAGCACCACAGTTCTATGGGTGACAATCTGGAACTTTGCTCAAAACTCTACAGTAGGTCCCCTATTTTTGTTCTGAGAGCATGTTCCTAAGTCCAATTTGTTCTTAAGTCCAACAAGTTAGCCTAAGGAACCCGGCGAACACAATTGACTACATAGTACTGTACTATACTGTAATCGGTTTAAAATACTTTTCACACAAATAATATGTAGAAAATAAACAAATACAAAAAATAAAGAAAACATTTTTAATCTCATAGTACAGTGCCTTGAAAAGTAGAGCAGTAAGTACGACAGCTGGCACCCAGAGGCTGGCATACACGTTCACATCTTTGAAAGTCCGCAAAACTTGAAGGCCTGTCTGTAGGGGACCTTACTGTATTTGCCTAGCACACATGCTGTTTTTATTTTGATTTTAAGTTTATGGGGGCAGCACATAGAAATAATGGGGTACGACGGCCCACAGCTTCCAAGCTTGTCCTTGATACCACCCCCTGAGCCCTTTTCAGTTACAGACTTTTATTAAAAGTCCTACACCCTTATCTGTACTTTCACACCAAGGACAAGTGGCTTGCATTCAGAAAAAATGCAGTGAATAAATGGTTTAATTAATTATCTAGCTTCCCTACGGACCTGGATACTTCCTTTCGGTGAGCACCTGCCTATAAAGGTTTTCAGGAACCTATTTCTCTCCAAACACCCCACTCAGATCAGACGTTTCAGCTTCTGGGGCCTCTTTTGGAAATAGGAGCTTTCCTGAATCTCTGACGCCCTCTAGTGGCTATCTCAGGCTGAATTCTTGCCTAAACTCAGCAGTCCTTCCATCCCCTACTAAAATTAAAACAAGCCCTGAAATTAAAAATGAAAAAAGAAAAAGCACATATCCTTTTCTTCTGATTCTTTGGAAGTGCAAAAAAGCAAATTTAGGGATGTCTACTTTCTGAAGTCATGAAGGTTCATCTGGCCTCTTACCAGCCCTGGTTGATTTGGGATTTAAAACTTTGATCACATTATTCAGTCTGCCCTGTACCCCAAATGACTTTCCATTTGCCCCAAAGACATACTTTAATTTAGTCTTTAATTTGTTTCAGAGAAACCTTGAGTGTCTTCTTCTCAAAAACAACACCAGCAACACACGGGGGGGCCCCACTGTGTCCTTTAAGTGGAGGAGGGCAGACTTCCCCACCAAGGTGCCCCTGAAAAGCCTCTGTGTGACTCCAGGTGCCAGCGGCATCACAGAGAGCCTTGTCAGGACCAGAGATGCTGCTGTCTGCCAGCGGCATCACAGAGAGCCTTGTCAGGACCAGAGATGCTGCTGTCTCTTTTGACTTTGGCAGATGAGTGAAACCTGCCTGTGGTTTGAAATTGGCTACATTTGTCATTTTTATGAATCGATTTTTACAAACCCATGAGAAGTGTTCCTAATATAAATAGCCTGCGTTATTCTTGTATCACCTTCATCTGACCCCTGGGAGTGCTAAAGAAAAGCCCATCACACTTACCTGGCCTTCAGCCTGAAGCAGGCAATGAGGCCGCTGTCTAGGAGGAGACTGGAGGGGAAGGAGACGGTGCATCTGATGACACTGCTATTCCCTTGGCTGAGAGGGAACGGATATTTGCTGCTCTTGTTTTGCTGACCATTGAATAGCTCATCTAGTGGGGCAGGTATGACCGTCTCCATCCTACAGATAAGGACATTGAAACACAGACTTAAACAATTTTCCCAAGACCATACTACGTTAGAGGCAAGGTTACAATTCAAACCCACTTCTGACTCTCAGCCCCGCTCTTTATTCTACCCCGCCTCTTATCTTACTTGGCTGAGGGCTTCAGGTCCTCGACTCACTCTGTGTGAATGGTGTCTCTGGAGTTGAGCGACGTGCACCCTGCATGTCCGTCCAGAGCGGCTCAAACTTTGATTGCCTTGAAACCCTCCCATGACCCAGATTCTAAGCCGGCCTGAGGACTAGAATCTTGATACTCAAAGTGTGGCCCCCGAAACCACAGCATCAGCAATACTTGGGAGCTTTTTAGAAATATAAGTTGGCAGGCCCCACCGCAGACCCAGTGAAGGGTCTTCAAGGTTTGAGACTAGAAATGTATACCCAGAGCTTCCCAGCTTTGAGGTGCACTCAGATCACCTGGGGGTCTTGTTAAGCGCCTTTCTGCCTCTCTAACCAGCTCCCAAAGGATGCCAATGCCGTGAGCCACCTTTGTAATAACATGCCCCTAAATCAGTGATTCTCAGACTTAAGCCTGCATTCAATTCACCTGGAGGGCTTAACAAAACAGACTGATGGTGCCCCATCCCCCAAAATTCTGATTCAGAGGGTCTGGAATGGGGCCTGAGAATTTTCTAATAAGTTCCCAGGTAACGCTGGTAAAAGGATCCCACTTTGAGCACCACTGACCTAGCCTATAGGAACTTCCTTCAGTTAGACAGTTAACCTCGTGCTTTTTGGCTCTGCATTTGCATGAAGCCACACTTAAGTCCTTGAATCCTGGCTTCTTAGGGGTGAAAATAACTTTAGAGACCAGAGGCAAGGCCAGGATGCAGCAGTAGCCTTACTCTATTTGGTGTTGTTTACTCAGCGTCCTGCTGGCTCTGCAGCTCCATAAATTTTCCAGCATCCAGCAACTGCAGTGGTTTTGGTGAGCTCTGCATCTCAGGCCGGTTTTGTAAGCACTTGAATCCCTAGTAGACACATATGTCATTGGCACAATCTGTGAAAACACAGGCGCCTCCTACCTCACAGCTCTTCGAAAAGAGGGCTTTGGAAAAAACCAGCAGCCGCACTGGCAGCCATGGTGGAGAGAAAATGCAGAAGCCAGCAGGCAAACCAGACAAGGAACTCAGCACAGAGGCCCTGGAGCAAAGTGATAAACCCGGACTCTGACAGCTACTGCATTCACATTCTGCTGGGCAACCCCGAAAAGGTGGTTTACCCTCTGTTCCAGAGAAGATGCTTTTCCTTAAGGTAAATAATACTCTTATTCAAGGAAATACATACAAGCGAGGGTCTCAGATATGGACTTAAATCACTTTCTGTTAGTGACAAACCACCCATTTATTAAAGCTCATGATATTTGAGAAAATAGTAGTCCTGTATATTCCTTTTTCTTAATCAATTTATACTGGAGTGTAGTTACTTTACGATGTTGTGTTAACTTCTACTGCACAGCAAGTGTATATACATATATCCCCTCCCTTTTGGGTTTCTCTCCCATCTGGCACCCCACAGTGCATTAAGTAGAGTTCCCTGTGCTATGGAGTATGTTCCCTTCAGTTGTCCTATATATTTTCTTGAAGCCAAGGTTTGGAACTGGCATGCCATCACTTCCTCCATATTCTAGTGGCCACAGTCAGACCCAAGACCAGCCCACTGCTTCAAGGGAAGAGCTGCAACATCACATGGTAAAGACAGAGAGGAGGGGGGAGTTTGGAGCCACTTTGCAATCGAGCACAGAGGAGTTTCTCAGTTTGGGAGACACTGAGACAGACATGCCTAGGGCAATGGTTTACTTGGCTACTTGAGAAGTGAAGGAAATGCTAGTGGGAGCATAGGGGATTGAGACCCAGAGGAAAGCAGCTGGTAAAGCAAGCACACTCTGGCCAGCCAGCACTCTGGCAGATAGAGCTGAATTTCACTGGAAAATTCTGGGAGTGCTGGACACAGGCCTTTCTGTTATCCTACCTGAGAGAGGGAACTAAGGCCTTTATATGTCAATTCTTAGCAGTTATTGTTGAGGGCTTTTTCCAGGGGGCACTGATTTCCCATCACTTTAGCCTCCCCTGCTGGGCAGGTGCTGGTAGTTGGTGGCCTGGCCCCTTTGCACCAAAGGGGTGAGGGTCAGGATATGCAAGAGGGACACCCGTGCTACCTCCTGCAGTGGTGATAAAAAAAGAAAAAGAAAACTCAAGCTTCGCTTTTAAGTTAGTTTAGTAATAATATCTTCCCCCCCTCCCCCTAGTTTGAGGACTTTTTGTTTTATTTGCGGGTGATGCTTCATTTCTTTTGCTAGCAAAGTTTGGAACACTAGATGGCGTCATATCAAGCTATCATGCAGCTCTGGAAGCAAAATGCGATGTTCCTGGTTGTCCTTGGAACTGAGCAATTAGCAGCATGAGTTGGGAGCAAAGAGCTGTGTCAGCTGTAGCTGTGGTGGACCGCTTCAGCTCTGTCAAGAACATTACTCCAGCTGAACTGCCCCTTACGTCACACACCACGGTGGGCAGGCGGTGGGGGTGGGCAAAGCACATAGGGCAGGCAGAGGTCACTGGCCCTGTCTAAGGCTTGGAGTTCCCAAAATCACTAGAAGGAAGCAGAAAGAACAATGAAATTTTCTAATCCCAGAAAGGTCTTTGAGCTGTATGGAAATGGGCCAGAAGGAAAACATTATAGTAGAGATTCATTCTTGGGGCTGGGAGTGGAGAAGGGGATAATAAATGAGGTTGAAAGTGGGGATTCAAGATATTTAACATTTTATTTTAAATGTTTCATGCAAATGAGACAAAATTTAAGCAATGATCAACTCTTTATAAAAGATACTAGGTAGTTGCCATATTATCATCTCTACTTTTTCTTGAATTTCAGAAAAAGTGTGTAGGGAATAGGATTGTGGGGGAATGATGTTCTCCTGTAATTAGCAAGTTCTGGCAGGCCTGTAGAAGTAACATTGTTAATTAACATTTGCTAAGTGCTTCCCCTTACTGAACCTTCATTTCCTTGTTTATAAAATGAAGATAACAGTAGTATCAATGTCAAGGGTTGTAGTAAGTCTTAGATGAGAGGATACACCCATACCACCCAGCATGGCATCCCAGGAGAGATGCTTCCCCAGAAAATGCTCGCTGCTCCCTTCATCCGTCCCCCAGTGCTCACCATGCGAGTAAGGGTTAGGAACCCCTCCCGTGGAGTCAAACAGATGACTGGCTAGTTGTCTGCTGCACTTCCCTGGTGACTCAGATGGTAAAGAATCCACCTGCAATGCAGGAAACCAAGATTCAGTCCCCGAGTCAGGAAGATTCCCTGGGGAAAGGAACAGCTACCCACTCCAGTATTCTTGCCTGGAGAATTCCATGGACAGAGGAGCCTGGCCAGTTACAGTCCATAGTGTCAAAGAGTTGGACATGACTGAGTGACTAACATTTTCACTTTTCTAAAGATGGCTAGAAACAGAAAAAGATTCTTAAACAAAGCCTTACCTTGACTTCTCTGAGTTCAGGGCACTATTGTTTTAAGAAAAAAATTTAAAAATTGCTTATGGAAATAAGGCTAGAGAGACCTTCTTTTTGGAAAGAGTTCAGTTCAGTTCAGTCGCTCAGTCATGTCTGACTCTTTGTGACCCCATGGACCGCAGCACACCAGGCCTCCCTGTCCATCACCAACTCCCAGAGCTTGCTCAGACTCATGTTCAGTGAGTTGGTGATGCCATCCATCTCATCCTCTGTCATCCCCTTCTCCTCCTGCCCTCAATCTCCCCCAGGATCGGGATCTTTTCCAATGAGTCAGCTCTTCACATCAGGTGGCCAAAGTATTGGAGTTTCAGCTTCAGCATCAGTCCTTCCAATGAATATTCAGGACTGATTTCCTTTAGGATGGACTGGTTGGATCTCCTTGCAGTCCAAGGGACTCTCAAGTGTCTTCTCCAACACTGGTTCAAAAGCATCAGTTCTTTGGCACTCAGCTTTCTTTATAGTCCAACTCTCACATCCATACATGACCACTGGAAAAACCATAGCTTTGACTAGACAGTCCTCTGTCAGCAAAGTAATGTCTCTGCTTCTTAATATTCTGTCTAGTTTGATCATAGCTTTTCTTCCAAGGAGCAAGCATCTTCTAATTTCATGGCTGCAGTCACCATCTGCAGTGATTATGGAGCCCAAGAAAATAAAGTCTCTCACTGTTTCCATTGTTTCCCCATCTACTTGCCATGAACTGATGAGACCAGATATCATGATCTTCATTTTTTGAATGTTGAGTTTTAAGCCAGCTTTTTCATTCTCCTTTCACTTTCATCAAGAGGCTCTTTAGTTCCTCTTCACTTTCTGCCATAAGGGTGGTATCATCTGCATATCTGAGGTTATTGATATTTCTCACGGCAATCTTGATTCCAGCTTATGCTTCATCCAGCCCAGCATTTCGCATGATCTACTCTGCATATAAGTTAAATAAGCAGGATGACAATATACAGCCTTGACGTACTACTTTCTCAATTTGGAAGCAGTCCGATATTCCATGTCTGGTTCAACTGTTGCTTCTTGACCTGCATACAGGTTTCTCAGGAGGCAGGTTAAGTGGTCTGGTATTCTCATCTCTTGAAGAATTTTCCACAGTTTGTTGTGATCTACACGGTCAAAAGCTTTAGCATAATCAATAAAGGAAAAGTAGAATCTTTTCTGGAATTCTCTTGCTTTTTCGATGATCCAATGGATGTTGGCAATTTGATCTCTGGTTCCTCTGCCTTTTCTAAATCCAGCTTGAATATCTGAAAGTTCTCGGTTCACATACTGTTGAGGCCTGGCTTGGAGAATTTTGAGCATTACTTTACTAGCGTGTGAGATGAGTGTAATTGTGTGGTAGTTTGAACATTCTTTGGCATTGCCCTTGTTTGGGATTGGAATGAAAACTGACCTTTTCCAGTCCTGCAGCCACTGCTGAGTTTTCCAAATTTGCTGGCATATTGTGGAAAGAGGGACTCTGGAATTTAACAATAAGTATTTTAGAAATGTTACAGTCTTCTGCTTTGAAGGGGCATGAACCTAGTTCTAGAACAGACATGGATTCTTTGGTGTGGCTTGTAAAAAGATACACCCTTTCTCCTTTGAATGTAATGAGAACTCTTGATTTTTATGCAAATTAGAAAAAACCCATAACCAGCCTTCACAGCACAAAATACCATGAAGACAAGACAGCAGATGGTAATGGGCTGGTAAGAGGGGAAGATATGGGATGAGATCTATTAAATGGAGGTGATAGAGCCTGACCTCTAAGAGAGAGGGCTTCTCTGGCCTTTCTACATCTTGCCTGGGAAGCTAGGTCAGGCTTAGAAGGGAACACAGTATTCCTCAGAGTCTTGTTTTCTCTGGGGATCTCTGAATCTAGAAAAGATGGTCCTTAAAGAGTGAGAAACCGGAGCCTAAACCCATTGGGCTGGGCTTGTTCCCTGCAAGGGTTACAAATAATCTCAGTCTTTTCCACACATCAGAGCCTGCTGGAGGTGTGTGTGTGTGTGTGTGTGTGTGTGTGTGTGTGTGTGATGTACAGGGCCCCCATCCATTTGATATCAGTTACCTATTACTACAGCAATGCTGGTAATAAACAGCTGCAAAATTAGTGATTTGAAATGATAGCTGGTTCTTTAGCTGCTGAATCTAAGGCTTGCAACTGGGACTGGGCTGAGCTTGGAGGCTCTGGTCTCAGTTGGGCAGCTATTCTTTAAAATGAAATAGCATGGTAAAAGAAGAAACCCTAGATCATCAGAAAGGAAGAAATACAGTAACCAAAACTATGCATAATAACAATTACCTTTTCTTCCTGAGACTTCTAAATTATATTTGATGTTTGAAGCAAAAATTATAATGTTGCCTGATATGCTTATTAAAATATGTAGAGGAAATATTTAAGAAAATTATCTTATGAACAGAGGAGGATAAATGGACTTAAAGAGAGGTAAGATTGTCTACATTTCATTCAAATGAGTAAAATGATGACAACAGTAGACTGTGATGAGTTTTATATATATAAGGCAGAAAGTGAAGAGGAACCAAAGAGCCTCTTGATGAAAGTGAAAGAGGAGAGTGAAAAAGTTGGCTTAAACCTCAACATTCAGAAAACGAAGATCATGGCATCTGGCCCCATCACTTCATGGGAGATAGATGGGGAAACAGTAGAAACAGTGTCAGACTTTATTTTGGGGGGCTCCAAAATCACTTCAGTTGGTGATTGCAGCCATGAAATTAAAAGACACTTACTCCTTGGAAGAAAAGTTATGACCAACCTAGATAGTATATTCAAAAGCAGAGACATTACTTTGCCGACTAAGGTCCGTCTAGTCAAGGCTATGGTTTTTCCTGTGGTCATGTATGGATGTGAGAGTTGGACTGTGAAGAAGGCTGAGCGCCGAAGAATTGATGCTTTTGAACTGTGGTGTTGGAGAAGACTCTTGAGAGTCCCTTGGACTGCAAGGAGATCCAACCAGTCCATTCTGAAGGAGATCAGCCCTGGGATTTCTTTGGAAGGAATGATGGTAAAACTGAAGCTCCAGTACTCTGGCCACCTCATGGGAAGAGTGACTCATTGGAAAAGACCCTGATGCTGGGAGGGATTGGGGGCAGGAGGAGAAGGGGACAACAGAGGATGAGATGGCTGGATGGCATCACAGACTCAATGGATGTGAGTCTGAGTGAACTCCGGGAGTTGGTGATGGACAGGGAGGCCTGGTGTGCTGCGATTCTTGGGGTCGCAAAGAGTCGGACACGACTGAGCGACTGAACTGAACTGAACTGAACTGATATACATATAAGAGCAACCATTAGGAAAAAACTACACAAAGAGATACACTGTTGATGAACATTACAGATAATTCAAGTGCAATTCTAAAAAATTGTTCAAATAACTCCTATGAAAGCAAAAAAAAAAAATAAAAATGAAAAGCAGAAGCAAACAAAAGAAAAATAAAATGGCAGACTTGAGCCCTAATATATCAATGCACGTGTCACGTATATGTGCTAAGTCATGTCCGACTCTTTTGCAACCCCATGGACTGTAGCTTGCCAGGCTCCTCTGTCTGTGGGATTTTCCAGCCAAGAATACTGGAGCAGATTGCCATTTCCTTCTCCAAGGGATCTTCCCAACCCAGGGATCAAACCCATGTCTCTTGTATTGGCAAGCGGATTCTTTACCACTGAGTCACCTGGAAAATAATATATCAATGTGTGCAAAGTCACTTCAGTTGTGTCTGACTCTGTGTGAGACCCTGTGGATTGTAGCCTGTCAGGCTCCTCTGTCCAAGACAGTCTCCAGGCAAGAATACAGGAGTGGGTTGCCTTTTCTTCTCCAGGGGGCCTTCCTGGCCCAGAGAGCCAGCTCAGTCTGTTGCATCTGCTACATTGGCAGGTGGGTTCTTTACCACCAGGGTCACCTGAAGTACATTGAATTTAAATGGTCTAAATATATCAGTTAAAAGACCTTGGCAGAATGGATTAAAACATGCAATCCAACTATATATTGTCTACAAAAACTCACTTCAAATATAACAACATGCACAGGTTGAAAGTAAAAAAAAAAAATGTAACCCAACTATATATTGTCTAAAGAAACTCACTTCAAATATAACAACATGCACAGGTTGAAAGTAAAATGATGGAAAGCAGGTGTGGCTAGTTAATAACAAAGTAGACTAGACTTGAGATAATGGGCTGGTAAGAGGGGATAACATGGGATGAGATCTATTGAATGGAGATGATAGTTAATAACAGATAAAGTAAACTAGACTTGAGAGCAAAAAAAAAAAAAAATTACAGACTTAGTGAGAGAGATTATATACTGATGAGAAGGTCAATCCACAAAGAAGACATAGTGACACTCACTGTGTATCCCCCAGGCAACAGAGATGCAAACTATACGAAACAAACCTGATAAAATGTAAAGAACTATACAAATCTGCAAATACAATTTCAGACTTCGACCCCTCTCCTTTAATATTTGATGGAACAGCTTGTTAGAAAATTGAAAAAGATATACAAGAATTCAACAGCGCCGCCAACCAACAGGATCTAGTCCATATTTGTAGAGTGTCCCCCAGCAACAGAGGAACATACATTCTTTTTGACTGCCAACAGAATACAGATCAAGACAGACCATTTCCTGGGTCATAAAACAAATCTTGATAGATGTAAAAGAATTGAAATCGTACAGTGTATGGTCTGTCAATAGAGTCAGCCTAGAAATCATCACTCTCCCTGTTCAAATTTATTTGCATAATGAAATTGACAAAACCTGCTATAGTTACCCCCCAGAGTTGATAATATACACAACTAGCATTAATGGAAGAAATTTTACAAATATAAGAACCAAATCTATATATAAAGACTAGACACTTGAAAGTTTTCTTTATGTAATTAGAGGCCTCAAAGTCCATCTCTCCTGGTAGTTCAGAAACATAATTACCTGGCTAAGACTAACAGCTAATTTCATTTTCACCATCAGTCATTAATCCCTGCAATATAACCATAGAACAATCTTGGAAAAGAGAAGAAAGAAGCCTGATCTCTTTTCTAGACCTTTGTTCACTCAAGAGGCCAACAATATGCCAACTGATGCCCTTCTTACGGCAAGGATATTGTCAAATAGCCTCTCCTAGGATGTAACATAGAGCACAGACACTTTAAGGTATTTCCACACCTTTTTTCTATTTCAAGACTAGTCTCAAGAGATTTCATGGAGTTTATTCCATGCCTCTTCATGTGAGAGGAAAACCATTTGGTCATTTATAGCCTAAGGGGACAGAGATAGAAAGAGCAAAGTACATATTGGCTATCATTTCTTTGGGGACAGAGAAAAGAGATTATTTGCTCTATTGGAAGCATTTGGAACCACTGGGATAGTTCATGCAGCCATTAACTTTCAGTTATTCAAACAACTGGATGACTTTCAATTATTTCTAAATGAACTTGTTCAATGAAGGGATATATAAGTTCATTTAATAGGAAATGTAATAAGAGTTGGTTGATCCAGGATCTCAATATTGTTATCTGGAGTTTAGGTTCTATATAATCGTTGGCTTTGCTTTTCCCATGGTTGGTTTCATGTTTTAAGTTTGTCCAGGGGATAATGGTAGATTCATCTGACTTCAGTTACAGAAAGAGAGAATGGTTTACTCTTAAGACCAAGGCAGAACTTCCCTGGATGACAGAAGGAATCCTCTCATCACATGTCATCAACCAGAACTGGGTCACGTGACTTTTCCCAAACCAATCACAGACCAGGGAGATAACTCTGAATCCCATCAGACTCACTCCTCAAGCTGAAGGGGTTCCTCTGGGTCATAGGGGCTACATGAGGATGTGGCATCTGTAAAAGCGAGGTTCTGTGAGGAAGTAAAAGGGAGATAATGGGTTCTGTGTAGGCAGCTGGGGCTCAGTAACACTGAGTATGTTTCTAAGAGCAGAAATCTCAGACTCAAACAATGAAATGATCTAATTGTCTCAAAGAACTGAAGGAGTTCACAGATAAATCAGGCAAGGCTTCATGCAGCAAACCAATGATGTCATTAAGACCTGGCTTCCTCACCTCTCTGCCCTCTGACTCCATACAGTGGTCTCTTGCCAGCAAAAGGCTACAGCAGATTGAAAGTTTAATTGCTTAGCATGTTGAGTTGGGAGAGAAGTGGAAAAAGGGAATCAATTCTAATAGTTTCAGTGAAAGACTATTCCTTTGGCCAGAATCCTCAGAAAACAGCTCCTCATATCTCATTGGCTTTGATGTGGGCATGCACCCAACCTAAACCAATTATTGTGGCCCAGCAGTGGGACTGACTAGTTTAATCCCAATCATAATCTCTATGTGTAAGCGTAAACTCACAGCAGTAAAAACAAAATGAAACCCAAAACCCCACAAAATCCATTGGTTTAACCCAGTAAGATTTATTCTTTGCATTCATTCAGTATGGATGGACAGTGACTCCACTCCACACAGTTGTTCAGGAACCCACACTCATTTTCTGTGCAGCTTTGCCCTGGGCATCAGTGTGGATGTGGAAAGCAGATGGAGAGGGAGAGGGAGAGAAATACTCTGGCCCCAGTTGGCATCCACACCCATGGTGAAATGTGACTGCATTCACGCCTGCCCTGTGGCCACTTTGTCCTAACTCAGCCAAGAGGACTAGGGGGACATATTTCTGAGGGCTCTGTTGCTAAATGGTACAACAATAGGGTAGGTTTGATTTTTCTAATTTTCAATTTTTCTTCGAACTAACTGTGAAACTCTTTATGTAAGTTAAATTACTGGGCCATTTTTCCTTATTTCTGAAAGAAAATAAAGTTGTATTAACCATGGGCAAGCTACTTACCTTCTCTCTGTGTCAGCTTCTGCATCTGTAAACCCTTCATCTGAGCTCAAAACTACTTTAAGTTGTGTACTCATTTGCTAGAACTGCCATGACAAATGGAGAATGTGATGGCACCCCGCTCTAGTACTCTTGCCTGGAAAATCCCATGGACAGAGGAGCCTGGTGGGCTGCAGTCCATGGGGTTGCTGAGAGTCAGACACGATTGAGCAACTTCACTTTCACTTTTCACTTTCATGCATTGGAGAAGGAAATGGCAGCCCACTCCAGTGTTCTTGCCTGGAGAATCCCAGGGATGGGGGAGCCCGGCGGGTGCCGTCTATGGGGTCGCACAGAGTTGGACACGACTGAAGCGACTTAGCAGCAGCAGCCATGACAAAATACCACAGCCTATAATACAAATGTACTTTTCACACTTACAGAGGCTAGACATCTGAGGCCAAGGTGTCCAGAGGGCTGTGCCTCTTTGGCTTGGACCGTCTTCTGTCTGCGTCTTTACTTGGTCTTTATGCATATCTGTGGCCTGACCGCCTCTTCTTATAAGAATACCAGTCAGTTGGATTAAGGCCCACCCTAACGACCTAATTTTACCTCTTTAAGGACCCTGTCTCCAAATACAGACATTCTGGAATACTGGGATATAGGATTTCAACATGTAAATTTGGCGAGGACAGATACAACTCAACTCATCCCAGGTTAAGATGAAGTTTAGATAATTGAGTACATGTTAGGGCTTCAATCTATAGGCAGAGTGCAGCAGGTATATGCACTCAACATTAGCTATAAAAAGTATCTTATTTTTTTAGTAACAGCAATAGATGTAGTAGCAATGGTATTTGAAGTAGTATTAGGTCCCTAGTGAAAATAAAGAAAATGGACAAGGGCCCATTATAAAGGAAAGGGGAAGATAGACTTTAAAGAGAATTGAGATGCAAGGGCATAATATTTGTATCACAGAATTTTAGTTTTGGTGGCTGTATAACATGTCAAAATGTAGTGGCTTCAGCCAACAATATTTATTTTCTTTAAGAATTTGCAGTTTCAGCAGGACCCAACAGAGCGCTGGTCATCAGCTGGAGCAGCTCAAAATCACTCTGAAGTCAGTGCCGACTGTCGGCTCCGTTGAATACCTACATAGGGCTCCTTCAATGCAGCCTGGACTCCCTCTCTACACGGTGGCTGTGTTCCAAGCATCCTGAAAGGAAGTGGAAACACAGTGACTTTTAGGACCTCGCCTCAGAAGTCACACAAAGTGGTTTTGGTTGCATTCTACTCATCAAGACAAGTCTAGGTTCAAGAGAAGGAAACGTGAGCTGAAGGAGGAAGGGAAGGTTCGGAAGAGTATGTCATCCTGGAAATACTGTGTGGCCATTTGTGAAAAATATGATCTCCTGCCTTCCACACAGAGAACTGCCTTCTGGGTTGGATCCTTATACTGTGTTACTCAGATCCCTGGAAATCAAAGCTAAAGTGATGTACTTGGTAGAAAATTTTGATAAGAGTTTTATAAAAGAGAACTATGCAAGTAATGCTTTGGTGGGTTCCATAATCCCCTTTCAACTAGGCACTCATAGAAAGCAGATTGATTTTCTGATTTCTCAAATGATCTTTAAAAAAAAAAAAAAAGACTCTAGACACAATCATGTCCCAGCCCTGCACAGGTAATTCAGAAACTTTCCTTTGTAAAATAAGGGCTAGAGATTAAGAAGATCCACAGTGCCCTTATCAGCTCTAATAGTCTGTGAAAAACAGGAGAAAAATAGAATGAATTAAGAAAATGTAAAAGCATTGTGCTGAGTCCATCAAAGGGAGAAGCCAAGCTGTTGCTTGCTTTATATTTGAATGCTGAGCATGGCTTTCATGATGGCAATAATAATTTATTGACAAAATGCTTTTATTGAATTGCCTTTACTGAAGAGGCCCTGCATGCTTTTTCACCACTTGCAACAATTAAAAGCAGCAGTAAACAGAGCCTTTCTATTTAGATTGAAAAGCAACAATTAAGCTTGCTCAGCTATAAATAGGAGGCCGCTTCACATCTATGGCCTCAACAGCACACATTACAGACTCCAGCCCGTGATGCCCCCAATTTATTTCCACAAGACAAGCCAATAAATTGGCAAACTCTGACCTGAAAACTGACAGTTTCTTAGAAAATGTAAGTAGGTAAATTATGCATAATTCTAGATAATTACTGGGATGTCCATGAGGCTAGGAAATCAGTATCTATGCTGGAGATCTAAATTTACAGGCAGCTAGCTCTTTCATTTTATCATTATCAAACTGTGTTTTGCCTTGGGTGGCTGTCAGCGCTGGCTCTCCTTTGCCTGGGAGGCAGAGAAGAAAATAATGGTTTTAGAATTAGGGAAAGGAAGAGTGAAAATACAAAGCTCTTTCACTAGATTCCCATTAAGTTCGAGTAATTCAGTAAAGAGACCAGAGCATGAACAGTCAGAGTGAAATATTTTTTAATAAAAAGAAAACAAAATTGCAAGTGTCATTCATCCCATTTATAAACCATAGCTACTGAGTTTTCAAAGAAGTGAAAGCATTTGATTCAACCTCCTCATTTTCTGCAGGAGGAAACCTGAGGCTCAACAAGCCACCAAGGTCACAGATTTGACAGTGGCAAAGCTGGAACTCAATAGCTTACTTGACTGCCACTTCAATGTTCATTGAATGGAAAAATTTGCCCTCCTTTCATTCTTCTCAGTACAAAGACCAGATTAATGAGACCGAAGTAATAAAAGGTCCAAAGGGTGCCATATTTCTCTGAGTGCAAGATGGTTTTCAAAGGCAACAGGATTTTGCCACTTGGAGTTCCTGGGACTCCTGCCTTTGTATCCCCCATCTAGGCCAAGAGTCGCCAATTTCCTAAAGCCCCAAAGGAGTGATTTTCCAAAAATCTGACTCAGGGGATCAGACCTCTCTGAGACTCAAGAGTCTTGGCTTTCTGTTTGCATGTGCCCTGGGTCTCCCTGTGCGTCACCAACTATCTATGATGTCCCTTGGATCAGACTAGATATTCTGTGTTGCCCCCTCACCTTCTCTACCCAGCTCTGTGCCTCAGGGGACTGACATTTATGGACTCCTCAATGGTGCCCTAATTCTTCAGCTACAACTGAACTTGGCTAATTGGTAGAGGGTGAGGTGGGAGGAGGGGACACAAACAGGACACAAGATAGCAAGAAGCCAACATTTCTATTCCCCCATCTCACTTCCTGCAGAGTGAAGCAGAGTTGTCCAGCAGAACCCACCCCAGACTAGCCAAACCCCAGGTAAAGCCCAGACACATGAATGCGAGTACATGACTTTTGTAAATCACTCACTTTTCAGGGGTACTCTATTATGCAGCAGTAACTGACTGATACAGAATATGCATCTAAAAAGAAGAATTTAAACAATATGATCATTCCAAAAACTGAGATAAACATTTCTGGAAACCAGAAATGGAAGTGAACACAGAACACAGAAGAGTAACTGGGATTGTGTTTGCAGACTCACTGAACTCCAGATCCAGAAGCCAATGAAGAAATCTGAGTTCCTATGGGGTAATGAGATAAAAAGTGTCCCAAAGGAAGTAAGAGGCTCATCTTCAAACTCACTGAAGTTGGAAGCAAGCTTGAAGTTTCTTCATACATTAAAGGATGCTAAAATAAGCTCTTAAAACCACTGTCTGAGCTACCATTTATATAAAGCAGTGTAGCAGGGAAGCTGTAACATAGGAAGTCTTTCATCCTGGGCTTGGGCTTAACAATCTGCTAACTTGGTTGATGAATATGTAATGACTCCAATGTCAATGTCGTTTGCATGCCCTGAACTACCAATACAAGACCCAGCGTTGTAGCTTTTTTCCTAACAATTTTTTATTTATTTTCTTTTTGGTTGTGCTGCGTCTTCGTTGCTGCATGTGGGTTTTCTCAGTTGCATTGAGCAAGGCCTACTCTCTATCTCGGGCTTTCTCATTGTGGTGGCTTCTCTTGTTGCAAAGCACAGGCTCTAAGGCACCAGCTCAGTAGCTGTGGTGCATGGGGGGCCTAGCTGCCCCAAGGCATGTGAAATCTTCCTGGACCAGAAATCGAACCCATGTCTGCTGCCCTGCAGGTGGGTTCTTATCCACTGGACCACCAGGAAAAGCCCAAGACCTGGTTTTAGACTGACTGTTCATGGAAAGTAGTGGAAGAAATAAAATATGAATATGCAAGACTACATGGAATGGGCAACCCACTCCAGTACTCTTGCCTGGAAAATTCCATGGACTGAGGAGCCTGGTGGGCTACAGTCCATGGGGTCGCAAAGAGTCGGACACGACTGAGCGACTTCACCTCACCTCACAAGGAGTGGGAGAGAAAGAAAGTGAGTGAGCTCTCTCTCTACATTCAATAATAAAATTACAAAACAATGAGAAAATAATGCTAAGAAAGCAGCACAATCAACAGAGAAGAAGAATCCACTCTAGATGAAATGGAAATAATTGGAAAGATTATTACACACAGATCTTCACTGAAATAACTACTAAACTACCAGCTACTGTAGTTTAGGCAGAAGAAGGAAACATCTCAAGAAATGGATGAGTGAAGTACAGAAACAGTATAAAATTTAGAAACACATGTTGTAAATTTACCATCTACTCATTTAAAAAAAGAATGGTATTGTCCACATAATCAGATATAATTCCAAAGATGCCAAGGAAATATGGAGAGGGTGAGTTCAGTGAGTAATTTTTGTTGTTATTGTTGTTCGGTCGCTAAGTTCAACTCTTTTCAACCCCATGGACTGCAGCATGCCAGGCTTCCCTGTCTTTCACTATATGCCAGAGTATCCTCAAAACTCATGTCCATTGAGTTAGCAATGCCATCCAACCATCTCATCCTCTGTTGCTCCCTTCTTCTCCTGCCCTCAATCTTTTGCAGCATCAGGATCTTTTCCAGTGAGTCCGCTTTTCTCATCAAGTGGTCAAAATTTTGGAGCTTTGGTCAAAGTCTCTGCTTTTTTATGTGCTGTCTTGATTTGCCATAGTTTTCCTTCCAAGAAGCAAGCACTTTTGAATTTCAGGACCGCAGTCATTGTCCACAGTGATTTTTGGGGCCCAAGAAAATAAAATCTATCACTGTTTCCACTTTTTCCCCTTCTATTTGCCATGAAGTGATGGGACTGGATGTCATGATGTTCGTTTTTTGAATGTTGAGTTGCAAGCCAATAAGTAATTAAAGCATATTAAAATTTTGAATTATGTGGGAGGAGAGTACTGAATAACTTAAATTTTGTTACAAAATTTTACACTTAAGTAAATACGTGAAAAATTTTGAAACTATCCAATAGAAAAAAGGAAAAGTGGGAAGAGAGGCAAATAAAGAGCACGATAAATCTAAAACATAAAATTAGACCATATAGCTAAGTGTCATAGAGCAGTAATCAAAATAATATAAAGAAATTCAAGGAATCTATAGAAACAAGATTATCAAAACAGATTTTTAAAAACCATCTGTGGTTTACAATACACAACTGAAACATAATTATCTAGAAATGTTGAGAATAGAAAAAACACAAAAGGCAATTACTAACTAAAAGAAACATGATATAGCAATATTAATGTCAGGTATAATTGAATTCAAGCCAAAAAGCATAAGAAGAGACATTGCATAGTGATAAAAAGAACAGTCTCATATTTGAGTGGCTAACAAATACTGTGCCTTAAAACCTAAAAGAAAAAGTACTATCAAAATCACATGCCAAAATGAAAAACCTACCATCCTACTTGATGTTTTAAAACATATATATATATAAAAACCTGTGGAGCCAACAGAAAATATCAATGTATATTGAAAAGCTCAAAAGTAATAAACTTACTTACAGATGTAGAAACTGAGTCCCTGGGAAGCTAAGTGACTCACTCAGGGTCACAAAGCTTACATGAGTCAGAGCATGAATTAAAACTTAAACTTTCTAAGGCTAACTCCTATGCCCTCCTAATTTTATAACACTAAAAATAATAAAAACAAACTGTATATTTGCAGAAACTAGCCTTTTCCAGTCCCTTAAAATAATCATAAATGCGTAGCATCTCCAGGGGCGCGCCACTCAGATTCCTTTGGGTCACTTTGACCTTTTCAATGTGCCTTTCCTTGCCTTCTAAGTGTTTTGATTCCAATTGTTCATCTCTGGGATGCTCTGTGGAGAACCCCCCTGGGGCTATCAGCTTGAGAGATGGAAGTTCCTTGGCTTATACATTCTCAAAAGTAGTCCCTCGCCAATGATTGACTGGGTTGGGAAGAGGAAATCCCAGCTCTTTTGTCTTGAAGTTAAGCCAAAATTTGAGGTGTAATTGACATTACCAGCCACTCTTGAGGGTTAAGACTAAGGCTTCAACTTGACTTGGCTTCTTTCCTCTGTCCTGCTTTCCACACCCAGTTTTTTCCAAGAGAACTTCCTCAGTAAATGAAGTGCATGTGAACTCTCATTTCAAGATCTGCTTCTTGGAACCCTCTGCTAAAATGAGGACCATGCAACCCTGTACAGAAGTATAGGGAAAGAACATCTGAGTAGCTCAGAGTTCCTGACACTCCTGTCTTTGGGAATTTCCAGTTGGATTTATGCACTGGGAATCTGGCATTGTGAATGTAGTTTTTGTCAAGCCAGAGAAAAATCCTCTTGAAGTTTCAAACTTGAGGTCAATAACTATTGATTGGCCAACTTTCTGTCCCCAACAGTTCCTCCTAGGTCCAATTCTAGATGAGTGATAGTCAAATCTGGAAGATTCTTGGCTTACAGCTATCTCTCCCTCCCCCTCCCACTTTTAAGACTGGCTCTGAAGATACAAAAATGGTACCTCAGGGCTCTGGATCTTAGGATAAGGACCACCGGTAGCCATACAAATATCCTCGTGGCCTTTTGGGTTGGTGTGGCCATTACTTCAACCCCCATTTTTTACCCCATAGCTTTGTTTTTCTTTGCTTTCCAAGTCTGGATCTACAGGTAGGTCCTATGTAGAAATCCAGGTCTATGCCATAGCAGACCGAAAGTCCATTACTCACTGTGGCTTAGAGTAATATTTATATAATAAAATAGTTACCATGTTAATGTATGCTGTATGCCATTTTACAAATGAAGAAATTGAGGTTTAGTAAAGAAAATTAACTTGTCCAGATTCACAAGGCTACTACATAGCTGGGTCTTACTACCAACAAATAAAGGATCTGGTGAACCAGCTATGAGCCCTGAACCTCCAGGGATCTGACATTTCATAGGATTTCCTACCCTGGCTTTTCTGACCCAGCCTAGAGCACTGGGATTGTCTGCGGTTTTCTTGCTGAGTGTGCCAGTTGCTTCTCCAGCTTATGGCCCTGACATCCATCCTCTGCTGACTCCTTTCTCCCAGGAGCTGACGCTTGCTTCTCAAGTGTGTCTTCACTTTCTGCCTGCCACCCCCTATGTATACAAAGAGCAGGAGGCTGTTCCCTAGTACACTCTCTGGGGACTCCCCGCTGCAAAGCCCTGCCCACTTCCTGCCAGGCTTGGCTCTGGCAGCTGGGGACCTAAAACCCTCAGTGTTTCTTAGGTCAGGTCCCCAGAAACAGAGCCCAGGACAGGGAAAATCAGAGGCCCACGGAGTTTAGGAGAAGACTTTAAGGGAGGAAAGTAGAAGGGACAGTGGAAGAAGGCAAGCAAAGAGAGGTGCTCAGGCAGAATCGAAACTTGGCCTGATCCATGAAAGGCTCTGGAGACACAGTCATCTCCTCCTTAAGGCAAAGGGGCTGGACTTATGTACTCCTGCATCAGTCAGTCATTTCTGTGGTCTTCACCTGGGGAGGGGTATAGAGGTATAATCTCCTAGGCATCAGTTGGTGACAATTCTTAGAGTAGGGGCCTCTGTGATCCTTTAGCAGCCAGTGCTCCCAGCAGCCTGGAGCTGGGGGCCCTGCCATGCGGCAGCATCAACTCCAAGTGCCCGAGCCGGGCTCTGAACCAAGGGCCCTCCATTGTTAGATCCTTTCTCTCATTCCAGCTCACGGCTCCTGGACTCCTGCTCCCCGCCAGCCTGGGTGTCTGGGATTCCCATGCCAGCTGCTCATCTACAGCTTACTTGATTTTAGTACAGAGTCAACTGCATTGGCGCCCGACACTTTATTAGTGTTCTAAATCTTTGTTTACAGTTACCAAGACTCCCCAGGTGGCAGCAAAAAAGTCAACAAGGAAATAAAACTCCACCAGCTGGCATATCAAACCACCACACAAGTAACAGCTGGTGTGTGCCCACAAGCCTCAGGGCACTGCTGGCTCTGAGGCTCATCTTGAGTAACGTGTTTTGACCCCCATTCTGGGTCTGCCCATTTAACCTCCCATCTTCCAGTTCTTTTGCACCATATGGAAGCTGAGCTGGTGATGAGTTTTGAAGCTGTTGCCTGCCTTTGACAGCCCAGAGCTGTTCATCTGACCTAGCTGCTTGCTGCTATGTACATCCATCTCTTGGCAAAATCTGTGCCATTACAGCTGTTGTTTTAAATCCCATGTGTTTCCTGGTGTATGAAATTAGCACTTTAATGTAGCCCTGCAAAAATTCTCCATCTCTTCTTATCTGGGACTAAAGAAATCAGGGTGGGTCCAAAGAAGTTATTCAGAGGGGCCAAGAGAAATATGCTGAACACTGCTGCTGTTGCTTCACGCTTCCTGGTTTCATGCCCTGGACCACAGGTAGGTGACTCTCAGGCTATGACACCATGAGGGTGGCAACAGGCTTGGGCTTTAGAGTCTGTGCCTGAATTCTGGTTCCAAAAAGAGTCAGAGCTGAGGACTTCCCTGGTGGCTCAGTGGTTAAGAATTCACTTGCCAATGCAGGGGACATGGGTTCCATCCCTGGTCCAGGAGCTAGAAGCTCACATGCTTCAGGGCAACTAGACTCCTGTACCACAACTTCTGAGCCTGGGCACCCTAGAGCCACATGCTGCCAACACTGACGCCCATGTGCCCTAGTGCCCCTGCACTGCAGCACAAGAAGTCCCTGCAATGAGAAGCCCAGGCACCCCAACTAGAGAGTAGCTCCGGCTCGCAGCACCTAGCAAAAGCTGACACTCGACAACAGAGGGCCCTGTGCTACAGCCATAAGTAAATATATATATGTATATTTTTTTAAAAAAGAAAGAACTGTGTGATTTGGGGCAATAAATAAATAAATATTAAAAAAGAAAGTCAGCTGGGTGACTTGGGATAAATGACTTAAAATCTTCATGCATCACATTTCTTCTCTGTAAAATAATAGCACCTATTACATAATGGCTATGAAGATGACATTTGAAAATACATGTTAAACACTCAGCCTTGAGGTTGTATCTAGATATAGCAGGGTCTGGAAGTCAGTATAAATACACCCTCCCACAAATTAAAAAAAAAGAAAGAAAGAAAGAAAACATTTTACATTTGCAATTTTTATGAAAGCATTGACCTTATGAACAGATGCGAAGACCATTTTCAAGGCCTTGGGAAGGGTCCATGCATGTGAGAGGCCCCAAGCTTAAATTTATTAGCTTCACATTAAATCTGTTTTTCTTAACAGTCACTGTTCACTAAATGTTAGCTCTCAGGGATTTGGTGTGGGAAAGAGGGGCCTTTGTTTCTTATTCATGTGTTCCTAATTAAACCCCTTGCCTCTTGGGAGTGAGTCAGACTCAATAAACTGGTGATGTGGGGGTTGTTTAGGAGAATTTCTGGGTGGGGACAGTACCTTGGGAAAGGGATATGACCAATATATTACTTAGGGTTAGTAATGTTAGCTGCTACAACAAGCACCCCTACAATTTCAGTAGCCCCAAAATACAAAAAAATACATTCCTAATTCACAAAGTGCACTGAATTCTGCTGGTTGGTGAGGCCCAGACTCCTTCATCTGATGACTCCCCATCTTAATTCTTAGAATCCTCTCCATTTAGCTGATAGATAGGGGGGCGGGGTGGGGAAATGGGAGATAGCTCATGGGAAATCTTCATGGGCAACATTCTACTGGAAGGAACTCAGACACATGGCCACAAGTAACTGCAGAGGAATCTGGGAAATGTGGTCTAGCTGTGCACCCAGGAAGAGAGGGAAGCAGATTTGGTGAACAAGTTCAGTCTCCACCAAACCAACTTTCCTCTAAGTTTGACTAAGCACAGCAAGGGGAGGCTGAAATAAATCTTACTAGAGTCCAAAAACAGGCAGAGCATTATCTCCAGACTGAAAATTCAAGAGTAAGAGAAACACAGGAGATAAAGGAATCAAGAGAGGCAGGCCTATGGCTTCAAAGGTTAGTATGTCATTTATTGATCTCCTACAGATGTTATTGGAAGACTTAGTCTATGGGAAGTTCAAGGGGGACCCTGTCGACTTCCAGGGTGTCCAAGGAATGACAGAGACCTGCTAAAGTACTGGAAGAAGACCCTGGCCCAGACCATGTACCAGCCAGAGATAGGAGCAAAGAGTGGGGAGCAGTCCCACTCCTGAGAGGTAGAAAGAAATCCACGCTCAAAGAAAAGTCCAGTTTTGGTGAATAGACCTGAATATAGAGAAGAAGTAGAAGACATTATATTTTTATGAGAAGATGGCAGAAACCACATTGGAAATAGAGAATCAACTCTGTCATTTGGCCATAACATCCAAAAGAGAAGCAAGATCTAAAAGCATTCCATATACATGGAGAGCACCAAGCAAGGTTTACTGTGGATTCATGGTCTACATCATCTGAGTCCATCCAGCAATTTCCTCCAACAGAATCACAAAGCCCTCCAGTGAGCTCAGGAGCCATGGGCGAGAAGCTGTCAGCATCACAGTACAAGTAATGATATTAGTTAAATAATGTTGGACTTTTTGCTTATCATGGGAACTGGAGGTACCATTGACACGTGGGTTTTTTCTCATCTATCTACTGCACAATAGGAAGCATTGGATTGATTTTCTCCTTCTTCTTCTTTTTAAAAATATAGCTCTGTTCTGACATGCTGTGGTTAAAGCTTATAAAGAGTCCACTCTTCCAGTGTATTTCCAGGCAGCTTAAGCCAAGAAGGAAGCAATTGCTTTCTATCTTTACCCCATAGAATAGGGTCACCCTACCTTCAGTTCTGAAAGCCAGTGGACTCCAAAATCGAACTTATCAGAGCCTTCCTGTCTCAGGGCCTCCAGATTTCTTCTCAGCAGCTACTGGACCTCATTAGTCAGCTCGATTTTACCCATACCTCAAGGCTCAGCCTTTACCTATGTAGGAAGAATTTACCCAGCTTTCACGGTATCCATTTTTCTTCAATGCCCTGGCTCTGAGCTGTACATAATCCTGTTTAAATAGCTAGATCATTTCTTTCCAAATAGAAATTCTTTCCACATTTCATTCTGCCGTCAGATGACTCAGCACCAACTGGGGATGTGCTCAGTTGTACCACGTGCTCCTCGTGTCCTTCTGTTTTAGCCTGATCCACTGATCTTTGCTTAGTCGCATGCTGTCTCCTTTCCCTGGGACCATTTTCCCATAGATCCTTGCATGCCTCATTTCTGTTTATTGGTCAGGTCCAGCTTAAATTCAACTCCTCAAAAGCCTCCTGTGGTTATCTAAAACATGACCTACCTCTGTAATTCTCTTCCATCTTATTCTGGTATTGTAGAACTTTTTTTTTTTTTTTTTTTCATTCATTACTATCTGTTTCCACAGATACAGAACACAAAATTCACAAGGGGAGTCATTCTGTCTTATTTGCCATGATGACCTCCAACCTTCTGGGAACTTAATAGCTACTTGTTGATTAAATGGATCCACTAATTATTTTCTAGCAACAGCATCATGTTTTATTTTTTCCTTCAGCATTAGCCCAAGTTAATAAATCCAGCTCTGGTCCCCAGAACAAAATTTTACAGTGATTGGGAACACTTGGAACAAATACTTGTGATTTTCTATCTTGGAGAAATTTAACCAATAGTTCAGCTTCCCAGAAAATGTTTGCTGTTATACCAGTTGCATCTGGGGTTCTGCATACTTTTCCTAGAAAATATGAATAGGACTTGTAGAAAATGAGGAATATCACTCAGCTACAAAACTCAGAAGACTCTCTTTTGGCTTCCCTCTTGACTTTACAGTAGATACGGATAATTTATAGAACTCTCCCCTCCCATGGCTGTTCTTCCAGAAAGATGTGGTACTAAACTGTAATTTCCATACATCAAAATCACTACTGGCTTGTTTATTTCTGTAAAACAAGTACCTAACACAGCCTTTAGCATGTGGTTTGTGCTTCGTAAATGCAAACTGAATGACTTGTGAATGAACCAGTGACCAGAATCATAAACACTTGCCAGTTAACTGGACAGAGTCTTGGCCCTTGAGAAGAAAGGAGTTCGCCACAGTATTCTGAGGTTGTTAATAGTTCTGCCAGAGTCAACAGGAAGAGAATGGATTTTGCAGACCTGAATGTTAGCACATTAAGGAATACAAGGCTGGAGATCATCTTTGCTTTGGTTTAATAATTTTATCTAGAGTTCTTTTTTCAATAGAACTGAGCTCCCAGTAACATTCAATATTATAATGAGAAGTTTTGTTATTCCATTATTTTGGAGACATTTGAAGGGAACTAAAAAGCCTCTTGATGAAAGTGAAAGAGGAGAGTGGAAAAGTTGGCTTAAATCTCAACATTCAGAAACCTAAGATCATGGCATCTGGTCCCATCACTTCATGGGAAATAGATGGGGAAACAGTGGAAACAGTGTCAGACTTTATTTTGGGGGGCTCCAAAATCATTGCAGATGGTGACTGCAGCCATGGACTTAAAAGACTTACTCCTGGAAAGTTATGACGAATCTAGATAGCATATTCAAAAGCAGAGACATTACTTGCCAACAAAGGTCCATCTAATCAAGGCTATGGCTTTTCCAGTGGTCATGTATGGATGTGAGAGTTGGCCTGTGAAGAAATCTGAGCGCCAAAGAATTGATGCTTTTGAACTGTGGTGTTAGAGAAGACTCTTGCGAGTCCCTTGGACTCCAAGGAGATCCAACCTGTCCATTCTAAAGATCATTCCTAGGGGTTCTTCTTCTCCTAGGGAAGGAATGGTGCTAAAGCTGAAACTCCAGTACTTTGGCCACCTCATGTGAAGAGTTGACTCATTGGAAAAGACTTTGATGCTGGGAGGGATTGGGGGCAGGAGGAGAAGGGGACAACAGAGGATGAGATGGCTGGATGGCATCACTGACTCGATGCACATGAGTTTGAATAAACTCCAGGAGTTGGTGATGGACAGGGAGGCCTGGTGTGCTGCAGTTTATGGGGTCACAAAGAGTCGGACATGACTGAGCAACTGAACTGAACTGAAGGTCCAGGAGAGGTTAGGACTGACCTGGCATCAGAAATTTAAAGGAAGACATTATTTGCATGTTTTGACAATGTCTTCACACTTTCACCTGTGCAGTCTTTTCTTAAGCACTCTTGCAAATATCTGAAAATCAGTATTCCATAATCCAGTCTGAAATGGTTTCCTCTGGAGAGTCATATAAGTGCATTCTGATCTCCCTTTTCCCCTGCATTCTGATTTTGCTTACATGCTTGGCAATCACCCCCGAGGATGGGGAGGACACAGGAAGAGTGTTGAGCATGATTCAGTCAGATGGCTGTGTTCAGTTCTGTTCAGTTGCTCAGTCATGCCTGACTCTTTGTGACCCCTGGACTGCAGCATGCCAGATTTCTCTGTCCATCATCAACTTCTCCCACAGCTTACTCAAACTCATGCCCATACAAATAATGGAATGGAAATGCAGAGAAGATAAGTAACATTCCCCAGATCACACAACAGTCGCAGTGAGCCTTGGATGGAATGCAGATTGTTCTCTTAGCTGTGCATTGGCACTGCCTCTGACAAGGTAAAGTGACTTCTGAACAACCCCTGGGTTCCAGCCCTTTATCTTTTCACAGCGCCTTCATCCTTAAAGCATGCATCCCAGAAGGCCCCTGTTAAAATATTTGGGAAAAATTCCAACACTGGATTTGCCTCCGTCATCTGCTCACATTCCGGCAACAAAGCACCTCCCTTACCCATGTCAACTTGGTTCTGACGTTTTTCCCAAGAGGTGAGAAAATGAAGACATCAAAGAGAAAGTTTTAACTTTAAGCTGTCAGCTTGATTCTGCTGCCAAAAATTCTCATGCTTAAAAATATGGCACAATACTTTTTGCTTCAATTTTAAAAAATCAAATGGTAGCTGTTGCTCAGTTCTGTTTTCACTCGAGTCAAAGAAGTTTCAACTTTAGTGTGTGTGAAGGGTCTTCCCACCCACCTCCCAGCTCCCAGAAAGGTCAAGGAAGTTGTGTGCAGCACAGAATTTGAGCGGCTCCCTCCCTGGTGCTTGGACCTTGTAGGCTTCTTGTTCAGAAGCAAATAGACTGTGCTGGAAAACTGGCTCTGACAGTTGTCTGTTATTCTTGGGTGTGGGGCCCTTGGTGAGTCTGGTTCCCCAGAGCATGGTGCCCAGGTGCCATGGGCCTCACATCCATTTAATTCTACAGAGACGCCAGAGTGCCAGCCTGGAAGCCACCATCGCTTTCTTTGTCTCCAGGAGTCATCGCCTCTCTTATGCTGTTTCACTTTTCCTTTAGTGAAGAACATAGTGCCCGACTGCCGCACTCTGTTCTTTGCAGTACTTTTCACATTGCATAGGTTTCAAACTAAATTAAAATGGGCCTTTAAAATAATTGTAGGGCTTTTAACCATTCAGGCATCATTTATTTTACTATTCCCTTAAATACCTTTTGAAAAATTTCTTAAGTCCAGTCAATTTAGGGGTTAGTTAGTGGGCATTTTAATTGACCATTCAATTTCAAATAAGTGTGGAGTAAATTATAACCCTCTTCAACAGCTCAACAACAATTTAAGGAGAATCAGACCCTGATTGAAACCATTAGAAATTTAGAAAGCAAACACGATGTGGTTGGATGTGGTCAAAGAAAATAGCCCAGGAATTTTAAAATCCTGTCTTATTTTGCTTTTAAGAAAGATGTTAAAACCACAAAATTAGAAGAGATATTGCCCCGCCCTCCCAAATTGAAGCCATTTAATAAACATGCCATTATTATAGCTGGCATTGAGAAATATTGATAACTAAAATTTTATCTTTTGAAAAATAAAATGATAGTTCTCACCTAGCCTGTAGGCTTGAAGCTGGGAAAGAAAACATTTAAATATCCTGTCATCTATTACATATGTTGATCAGATGGACCATCTGCAGACTCTCTGAGGAGAGTTTTCTAGCAGCCTCATTTTGTTTATTCTCTTTTTGGATTTGTGGAGTTTACTGAATTTTATAGTGTGTGAATAATATCCTAATAAAGCTGTTCCAAAAACTATATATATTTATACATATATGTAGTTAGATATCATATATAATGCATTATAATCAATATAGTGTGTATTATCTCATACATATTCAGTTCAGTTCAGTTGCTCAGTCGAGTCTGACTCTTTGTGACCCCATGGACTGCAGCACGCCAGGCTTCCCTTCCCTATTCCATGTCTGGTTCTAACTGTTGCCTCTTGACCTGCACACAGATTTCTCAGGAGGTAGGTAAGGTGTTCAGGAATTCCCATCTCTTGAAGAATTTTCCACCATTTGTTGTGATTTACACAGTCAAAGGCATTGGTGTAATCATAAAGCAGAAGTAGATGTTTTATAGGTTATGTATTATTAATTTTATATGTTATATATATGCATCTATATTTATATCATATAAGATTATAATAAATAATTGGGAGTGTTATACAGCTGACCCTTGAACAATCCAGGATTAAGGGCAATGACCTTCTGTGCAGTTGAAAATCCAAGTATAACTTCTAGTCAGCCCTTCATATATGCAGTTCCTCGGTATCCATGAATTCAACCCACCTCGGATCCTGTAATACTGAAGTAGTAGTCAGTGAAAGAAATCCCAGTTGAAATGGACTCATGCAGTTAAAATGCATGTTGCTCAAGGGTCACTTGTAATTGTTAATGAGCCCTTTACCTTTCCTGGTCTGGTTTCAAAGCCAAAGACATCTAAATTCTTTTGCCCTCCACAAAACTTCCTCCTTTCATAAATATACCACCCCAACTTTCTCCACAGGCCTGACAATAAAAAAAAAATTAAAACAAAAATCCTTTCTCTGAGTCCATCCCTGTTTCAGGGGCTCTTCATTTGCTTCATTTTGTTCAGTACCTCGTGAGGTCAAGAGTCATGAAGTCAGTCTGCTGGGCCCTCATCCTGGCTGTACCACTTTAACAGCTGTGATTTAGTTCAAGTCAGCTCCTTCTTTCTGCCCAGATCACCTATCTGGAAAATGGAGGAGCAACTGAATTCATCACCTAAGGTCATCAGGAGGACTGAATGAATTCTAAAAATTCAGGGTTTAGTCGTTAAAACAGTGACTTAGGGGGGAAAAAAAAAACAGTGACTTAAGCTCAATAAATGATAGTAGTAGTAATATTATAGTTATCTTGTGTGGATTTTCAAAAACATCTTACATTTTAAACTAATAAGGCCTTATAATTGGTGCAGGGTCAGCCTCATTCCTATCTGGAGAAACAAGAGAACATGACATACAAAGGTTCCATGGTCACTACCTGGGGACAGGGCCTGACAATCCATATTTGGAGTATCCCTTTTTGCTGTAAATGACCTTTATTTGGGCTTCCCGGTAGCTCAGCTGGTAAAGAATCCACATGCAATGCAGGAGACCCTGGTTCAATTCCTGGGTTGGGAAGCTCCCCTGGAGAAGGGATAGGCTACCCACTCTAGTGTTCACAGGCTTCCCTGGTGGCTCAGATGGTAAAGAATCCACCTGCAATGCAGGGCCCAGGTTTGATGCCTGGGTTGGAAAGATCCCCTGGAGAAGGAAATGGTAACCCACTCCAGTACTCTTGCCTAGGAAATCCTATGGACAGAGGAGCCTGGCGGGCCCCAGTCCATGGAGTCGCAAAGAGCTGGAAACAACTGAGAAAATAACAGAGACCTTTATTTGCTTTTCCTAGCTAATCTCTAGATTAATTGCAAGTTTAGGGGGCGGGCCTTGATGTTTGCCCATAAATTTTCTGTGTTTAAAGGAAAGATTTTTATCACTGAATAATCTGCCATGAGCATTAGTCAAGGGGAGTGACTCAGGGCATCTTCTCAGAGGTGGCCAGCTATAAATCAGCTTATACAGAAAATTAATCTCTTCTATCTCCTTCAGGAAGTTAGCAGTTATTAGTAGTCAGCAAGAGAGAGAGTCTTCAAAAGAGGCATGTATGACAATGTCACCTTGAGTTTCTCCCAGACTCACTGATATTGGGGAAAAGTTGTTCCCTCAAGAAAGCCTTTGGGGAGGGAGTGCTCTCAGCAAGCAGATGCAACTAACGGAAATCCATCAGGCCTGAAACTCACTTCAAATGAGAGTTGACTCCCAAGAAATATCCTGGTGCCTTCCGGGGAGGATAAGATTTCAGCTAATTTTGACTCAACATGGGATTGTTTCTACCCACTGCTGAGCACCTAGGATATCTTGAAATTTTACCCAACCATTCTGAGAGTTTGACTATCTGGCACCCCACAGCTGAGTACCAATAACAACCAGTGTGAATGGCCACAGAACCAGGGAATCAAAAAACGGGCATGAAGGGTCACCTACACCAAGTCTTCACTTGAGGCTGGGTTACACCGAAACCAAAACAGACAGATTTTCTACTTCTTTCTGTTCGTCTCTATCAGTGGGCTCTTAAAGTGCAGTTCTCAGACCAGCAGCAACGACCTCACCTGGGTACCTGTTAAAAAGGAAATATTTAGGCCTTCCCCCAGATTTACTAAATCAGAATCTCTGGGGTTGGGACTCAGAACTCTGTATCTCAACACGCCTTCCAGATAACTCTAAAGTCTGGGAATTACTGCTAAAGTCTGAGAATTACTGCTCTAACTAAAAATTACTGATATGTGTCTCCCACTCCTAGAAATTCTGATTTTATTTGGTCTGGAGAGCAGCTGGACAATAGGGTTTTTAAAAGGTCTCCAAGTGATTTTCATTGTACAGTCAAACTAGAGGCATAAGAAAATTCCATTGTTCCCTGTACCAAGCAGAGCACCCACAGTTGTGAGGGTACAGCTCCAAAAACACTCAAAGGCAGTGTAAGGCCATGTCGTTTTGAGGGACTTTTCTTCTCAGGGTCTATCTACACCTTTCTTGAAGCATCCACCTTTTTCTTCACCTTTTTGTTGCTGTTGTTCAGCTGCTAAGTCATGTTGGAGTTTTTGCAACTCTGTGAACTGTAGCATGCCAGGCTCCTCTGTCCCCCATTATCTCCTGGAGTTTGCTCAAATTCATGTCCATTGAGTTGGTGATGCTATCTAACCACCTCATCCTCTGCCGCCCCCTTCTCCTTTACCTTCAATCTTCCCCAGCATTAGGATCTTTCCCCAGTGAGTCAGCTCTTCACATCAGGTGGCCAAAGTATTGGAGATTCAGCTTCAGCATCAGTCCTTCCATGAACATTCATGGTGGATTTCCTTTAGGATTGAGTGGTTTTGTCTGCATGCAGTCCAAGTGACTCTGAGGAGTCTTCTCCAGCACCAGTTTGAAAGCATCAATTCTTTGGTGCTCAGACTCCTTCATGGTCTAACTCTCACATCTGTATACAACTACTAGAAAAACCATAGCTTTGACTATATAGATGCTATACATTCACCGGGGCTCACTCTGTAACCCTCTCAGTGGCATGTGGCCCAGCCAGCCAAAGTTGGGGGTGATAAACCAGGGATTGAGGCCAAAGCTCCATATTAAGAAAAGAGGTATCTCTGGCCAGAACATTAAGGACTTAAGGATGTGGGATTTTCGCCATGATTCCTCACTATCTTTCTTTGAGAACCTAACTGATATCCTATACTATCCTCCTACCAAATGCTGTCAAGTCTCTTTTTCAGAAATTCACCACCCCCAAGACATTCCTTTTCATTTCCAGAATGCTCAATTATGCGGTGTTCTCCCCTTATGTTAAGCCCAAATCTGCTTCTATTGATATGAACTCTAGATTTGCCTGCAGAACAGGTTTCTCTATGTGTCATCAAAACTGGGACACAGTTATCAGGTCTCCTCTAAATTTTCTCTAGATCTTCTTTGAGTTCAGAATTCACTTTCTATTAGTAAATGCTATTGTGGTTCAGGCCAGACCCCATTTCCTTGGCCACATTTCCATTTCCCAGCTACTCTGAGTATTGTCATTAAGAGCGTACAGCTACAGCTTTAGAAAATTGCCCAAGGCTGATGGAAGCAACAGCAATGGAGATGTGGTCACTCCTTATCCAGGGTCAGCCTTGGCCAGTGACTGACGATACCCAGGGTAGGAGGCAAGTGTGTCCAGTCCCCCTGTCTCATGGTGGGAAACCACACCCACACCTTAGGCTCTTCTTTCTTGAGATTCTTCCCACAACAAATCACTTGACAAAAATCCCCATTCCAGGCTCTTCTGGGAAATTTGACCTAAAACATTTTTATGTACTTACTTTTTATGTGCTTACTCAGGTTGCCACACATCTGTTTGACCAGCAGGATTAAAGCAGTCTGCTGAGCCCCCAAAGAACAATGCATAAAAGAGGGGTGGAGAACAGGTTTGACTAGTTTTGTGGTGCCAGAGTCAAGGCTGTAGGAGGCCTAGACGGCAGCTTCTACCCCAAAGATGCTTTGCAGAAGGCAAAAGACCCAATTCTCAAGGACTCTGTTTTAATACTCCAGTCACAGTAGTAGATTGATTACAGAAAAAATGGCCCTGATTTTCCACCCCTCTCTGTATGCACACTTATTGCAATGTGATTTTGCAGTTTCTCTAGACGAGACACAGAATGTGTTCCCACCTCTTGAACCTGGGCTGGTCTCTGACTTGTTTTGAAGGATAGAATAGGAAAGAAGAAACGGTTTTCTAGGTCCAAGCCTCACCTCTGGTACCTTTGAGCACCTGTGTCTTCCTTGGACCCTTAGCAACCACCATGTGACCATATCCAGACTAGACCTGTGACCCAGCCATGCCATTGTCCAGCCAGCAGCCAAGTGACCACTAAGCATGTGGGTGAGGCTAGTCTCGAGCAGACATCCTCCAGCTGATCATGGACTCACAAGCAAACACAGCAGAGGTCAGCAGAGCCCTGAGCAGAGGGACCACCCAGCTGAACCATAACCTTGAGAGCTAGCAATGATTGTTTTTGAAGATGCTGAGTTTGGATGTGCCTTGCTAGGCAGCATTACTGTGGCAACAAATACTTTCACAACAGATGTCTCACAGCTTCCAGACTGTTCTTGAAGAAACCCAAATGTGGGACAGAAGCCTTAAACTTCAGACTACAAGCAGCTCTGCATGTCTGATTTTGGACTTGAGGAGGTGAGATTACAGCTCAGAGCTCTAGAAAGAGCAAGAGCCCTGGTAACCAGAGGATACAGTGCCTGGGGCAGGGGCAGTCTTCGAGCTCAGAGAACTTAAAGCCTTCTGTTCAGTCACAGGGGAAGTGAAGAGAAGGCAGGTTCTATTTCTGGTCCATGGTCCAGCAAAGGTACCCAGGAAGCCAGCACAAAGGAAATCAGGGACGTTGGTGAATATGGCCAACAGGGAGTTCCATTTAATAAAAGATACGGCACAAAGAGGGAAGGGGCGTGGGGCTCAGAAATGCAAAATCTGAGGATAAGATATGAACTAGGTGTTCTCTTTTTGTAGCTTTAAAATTTCTTTATTAGGATGTAATAAGCATCCAGTAATTTGTACAGATCTTCAAGTTCAGCTCAGATCAACATGAAAGCATTTTCTAGCCCCCAGAAGTTTCCTTTATGTCAGTTTGTGGTCAGCACTGCCCCTTTATACAGAAGTTACCTAGTTTTATACCTTGTCACTTAGTTCTGCCTGCTTTTGAACGTCATATAAGTGGAATCATACAGCATGTCTGATGTCTGCCCATCATTTTGAAACCAAGCAGGACCCTGCAGGGGCCACCCCAGTTGACCAGAGATTCATGGCGCAACTATAGGCCATTTGTGGTTCCTTCTATAAGCGAGACCTGATGGCTGCTTGGAATCACACGACTGAGACAATTATTTCAGAAAATAGAAGACTGCCTCTTCCTCTGCATGTAGCCCCTTTCCCTGTAAAATCTGAGCAAACATGGGGAGTGGAGATTTCATTCTTTGGGACGTGAGTCCACCTTCTTCCCAAGACAGCCAGCTTCCTCAATAAAGCTGCCTTTCCTTTTGCCCAACTCTTGTCTCTCAGTATTGGATTCTTGAGCAGCCAAATCTTAGTTTGGTAACAAATTTTGTCTACAGGGTTTATACATGAGGGTACATGTTATGGTAGTTTGCTCATTTTTTATTGTTCTGCAGTATTCCATTGCACTTCCCCGGTGGCTCAATGGTAAAGCATCTGCCTGCAATGCAGGAGACACAGGAGATTTGAGTCTGATCCCTGGGTTGGGAAGTTCCCCTGGAAGAGAGCATGGTGAGCCACTCAAGTGTTCTTGCCTGGAGAATCCCATGGACAGAGGAGTCTGGGGGGCTGCAGTCTATGGGGTCACAAAGAGTCGGACACGACTGAAGCAACTTAGCATACACGCACATACAGTATTCCATGGTATGAATACAGCCCAATTTTTTATTCTATTCTATTACTACTAGACATTTAAAATGGGCTCTTTCCAGCTTCGACTTTATAAATAGTCTTGCTATAAACATTCTTACACAATCTCCCTTAGCATCTGCAGGGAACTGATTCCAGCACCTGCTCTGGATACCAAAATCCACAGAGCTCAAGCCCCTTATGTAAAATGGCACATTGTGTCTGCATATAAGCTATGCACATTCGCTTGCATATACTTTAAATCATCATGAGATTATCTGTAATACCTAATACAATGTAAATACTATGTAAATAGCATTTCCCATGCATGGCAAATTCAAGTTTTTCTTTTTGCAACTTTCTGTATTTTATTTTGTGAGTATTTTCAATCTGTGGTGGGTAGAGCATATGGAACCCTTAGACATACAGGGCCAATTCTACATGCTTTTTGATGCACATACATACTCTATTTTGAGAAAACAATCGATTTCGATCAACCCCTCTTTTGTCCATCATCAGGCCTGGGAAATGACCTAACACCCTTGTTCACCTGCTGATAACAAGCTGCTTAGATAAGAGATTGAATTTGAATCTACCTTCAACCCCTGCTCTGAGAGGAGGGAAAGACAAGAAAAAGGGAGAAAAAAGGAAGAGGCAAATTCAGTGACAACAGAAATGATAATCATCTTAGCTTCACATTTTCTCTCTAGCAGCTCTCTAGGATGCTGGAAATAATGACATTCATCTATCTGTATTAAAGATATGAAGGCTCTTTTAAGGATGCAAATGTGCTTTTTAGAAAGACAAACATGTAAGATAATTAAAATGCTACAGTTCCTGTGTGCTTCATGATGTTCAAATTGTCTTCTTATTTGCTAGCCTCTCACTACTCAGAGTGGTCCCCAGAGCAGCAGCATCCATTAGCTTAGAAATCTGTCAGAAACGCAGAAACTCAGGACTCACTCCAGACTTATGGAATCAGAATCTGCATTTTAGCAAGCTCCTTGGGTAATGTTCTGTACACTAATTTTGATCTTTATTTGTTGTTTAGTGGCTAAGTCATGTCCAACACTCTTGTGACCCCATGGACACAAGACACACCTGCTAGCCTCCCTGTCCATGGGCTTTCTCAGGCAAAAGTGCTGAACTAGGTTGCCATTTCCTTCTCCAGGGGACCTTCCAGATTCATGGATTGAATCCACGTTTCCTGATTGGCAGGCGGATTCTTTACCACTGAGTTATCTGTAAAGTTCATGAAGCCCTCCAATATTCCTTATGATACTCATAAGCCCCTGAAAAACAGAGAAGAGAGGAGTCCTTGTTTGCATTTTACAGATGGGGAAATCAACACACAGAAAGGTGACCTTGAGGTGCACAAGCACCCAGCTGGTTCCGTGTAGGAAAGGTCTCTAGAGGGGCAATGCAGATTTTCATTACTTCACTCTGATAACCAGTGACATGCCTAACACGTTACAAGGTCAAGCCTGTTCCTCTCTAGACAGTGCTGTCCTGATGGGATGTGCTGTGGTCTGAGTAATTCTGCTTGGAGGCTGACATGACAAGACATCAGAAGGACAAGTGTGGCAGCATGATATGGTGGTGGGGGCGGGACAGAGTCAAGGAAAAGGAGTGAGGAGACTCATGAAACAGCAGAGGAACATGGAATGGGGGTGGGGCTGAAGCAGCGCCAGAGAGATTCCAAGCCCATGGTTTTGCTTGCACCTTCCTCCCTTGCCTTCAAGCCAGAGAGCTGTGCTGTGACGCAGTCTGTGAGAGGCTATTGGCAGCCAGCCTGGAGCTGGCCCAAGCACTCACTGCGGTGCTCTCAGCCACGCAGGGAGGCTGGAGGCTGCCTAGTGCACCTCTCCTGGGTCCCGCGGAGCATCCATACCACCTGCGCCAGAGGAGACCCAGCCCTGCAGCAAACAAAGCCAGCCAGACTGCAGAACGGGCTGGAAAGCTGGCTGCAGTAATGGGAAACAGGTGCAGCTCCGGGCATGCTGGGTTACACCTGCAGGGGGTGAGGACTCTAGGACTCCACTGTCTCTTTCTGCCCCTCCAGAAAGCAGTTCCAGGCTGCAGACCTGCCCATCAGGCTTGGAGACATCTGAATACTCCCCCTCAACTCTGTGACAGTCCAACAGCTCAGCAAGGCTCAGGGTTCATATCAGTGGATGTGCCCTGCAAATCCAGCTGGAAGGGCTGGAAAATGCCCGGGGGTCTGCCTGCCTGGTGCTGACCTAGGAAGACTCTGAGGAGGCCTACAGCTCCCCCTGGTACCTCAAGGATGTCAGATATCGAAAGGACAGTTAACAGTGGCCTTCCAAAGGCTTGGTCTGACTTTTTTCCAAACCCCAAATGCTGGCTCTAGTGGAAGAGGTTCTAAAACAGGCTGGTGAGACAGCTACTTAAGGCAAGTAAAGAAGCTCATGGGCTATAAAAGTGCAGTGTATACTTAGCCATCTCCCTAAATCTGAAGACGAAACTCCCATGCCACCTTGACGTGTGTCCTCCCTGTTTCTCCTGGCTGCCATCAATTGTCCTCCTTCCCCAATGTTGGGAGATGGCTAGCTCCCTCTGTGAACAGCTGTGACCTCTGTATGCAGTCAGGGTCCGGCTGTTCAGCAAGGACACTGATACAACCTCCCAGCAGCTAAAACCAGGCCAAGGCCCAAAGCTGGTCCATACGTGGGAGTGAGTGTTGGTGGGTAATCAGAAGAAAGGAAAGCAGGAGGCAAAGTCACTGAAAATAATCAGCTCAAAAACTAGCATTTCTCAGGCAGACTAAGACTTGCTTCCCGTGGAGTCTTGCCAGAGTAAATGGTGCCCTTTCCCACTCTCTGCTGTGTGCCTCTCTACAGCACTCCAAACAGGGCAGATCAGCAAATTCCCTCAAAAGCCTACTGTGACCGTGGAAATGCTTTTAAAAATCTTCACAACAGAAATGGTCTAACACCGTATGTGTTACACGCTACGTGGCCATTACATTCCAGACGCCATGTTTCCTGAATTTGTTTCCAAGCTTTCCCCACCTGCTTGGTTCAAACAAATGGAGCTTAAAATTTTTTCTTAATCTCTTGTTTGTTATTTTCTCACAAGAAATATCTGCCTCCTAGATACTGGCAGGTCACTCATTCATTCAATGAATAATTATTGAGCACATTTCCTGTATCAGTCATTGTGCTGATTAGGCATAGACATGGTTTTTCCTACACAAGAGCTTTCTTTATTCAACAAATATTTGTTAGCACTACTGTTCATACAGCATTCAATGAAGTGCTAAGGAAGATAAAAAGGCAGAGAGCATATAAGCCCTGCTGATGCTTTGGTTATATCAGGAGACAAGTTTAAGGTCACAGACAGCCCAATTCTATTGTCAAGGAAATGGATCCTCGCTACAGAAATGTGGATCCTTTGAAAACTTGTGAGAAATGCAAGTCCGCACTTGCTGAATATTCACTAGCTGAATAAGAACCTGCAATTTAACTTAATGCTCAGGAAATTCCAAGCACAGTGACCTTTGAGGTTTGACAGCTGAAGCTCTAGAAGTTTGGGAGAGACAGATTATTATGCACCTCATGATAACAGTCAAGAAAACATCCATACAGCAATTTGTCTCTAAAGAATCATTGGGCTTTACTGGATACAGAGGGAGCAAAGGATAGTAACTTCCCACTTTCGCGAAGTTAAAGAAAAATAACAACCATGTCTGTAAACTGCAGAAGACTGTAAAATTCTGCAATCACATTTTCCACAACAGCAAAAGCTTTGAGTCAGGTAGGATGAGTTTGCAAATTCATGTGGCTGACGGTGTCAGGATCCCCAAGTGGCAGCTTGCCCAGTTTGGATAGCTTCAAGGTCAGATTGCCTGTTGTCCTGGAATGGATTGGCCCCTCAGCAATTCCTGGCTCTGCCCAACCTGTCTGTCAATCAAACAGATCGACCAGTGGAAACCAGCTCATTATTTTCCTGCAGTTACTCAGCCAATTGGCAGCTTCCAGCAAATTGAGTCCTGGAAAGGCATCATCTGAACATCAGTGCGGTGGCTGCTTTATCAAGCCAGCCCAGGAGAGCAGATAAATCACTGTGAAGTTGTGATTAGAAGCTGTTTGCACTGTGACTATGGCTTAATATATTGGATCAGCCTGAGTGGGTTGCCTCAGTTTTACTTGCACTCTCCCTTCCTGCATTCAATTTAAGAATTAAGCTTTTTGTTCTAAATATAAAAATTGAAACAAATAAAACAGATGAAAAAATGACTGTGTTTACTGCCATTCCTGTTTTCTACATATCAGCCCAAATGTCTGTGTTTCTCCAATAATTTAACCAGAAGAAAATGATACAGAACTTCACAACACTGTTGAATGCTTTGCTTAAAATTCAGGGCTGTGATCCACAGTGATAAAATCTGCCCATCCGTTCAGGAGTCACGTCAAGGAGAATCTGCTCTGAAACAAGTAAGCTCTGAAGACAACATGGCCCCAGTCGTCTACATCAGGCAGATTTCTCCTTGGAATTATTTTCTAGTAGCTGGGATGGACTTGTACCAAGACATATATGCCCTCTCACCCTTGCTTGTTTTAGGAGGCAGTTGGTGGAGGTGAGAGCTGAGCTAAAGCTGGGGAGCAGGACCCAGCTGACTGGTTCACAGGAAATAAAATTTAGGATTCTTGACTCATCAGCTCTATTCTAATCCCGTTAAGCTGATGCTTAACTAATAACATGGCAATAGCATCTGTCCTGACCCCACCACCACTCACCATGTCCCCACCACCCTCAGCTCTCTATTCTGTCTTCTGGAAGCACTGGTCAGTCAACTGATTCTCTTAACCATCACCCTAGGTGTGATTTTAGATCGGTGCAGGCTCTGGTTATGCCTGAGCAGGACCAAAGGCTGAAGCAAGCACCCACAGAGAAGAGGAGACATCTCTTTATCTCGAGATTCTGCTTTTAGGAAGGAGCTTTTGTGTGGGAAGCTTCCAGCCTCCAGCACTGATCTCACCACTTTGCTCCCCACACACACCCCACTCCACCATCTATCAGAGACCGAGGGCGTTGTGCAGTGTGTTTGAAACGATCAAATGGAGCAGTGAGGAATCCGGAAGCCACACAGATAAGGTATGGTTGAAGGGGCCGATGGAGCTGAGATGAAAGCATTACAAATGTTGGAGGCGGCAGCGTGTGAAAGAGGCAGCGGGTAGGTTCCTGAGCCACAGATGTAAGATACAAGCTCAGAGGAGGATGTGCCTCCTCACAAAGAAAAGCCCCCCACCTCGGAGGCCAGGCCCTGCCTGCTGGGTAGAGGCTCCCGGTCTTGACAGGCACTTAAGCCAAAGCTTGGAGACTACTGTACAAGACATGTGAGTTACTAGGGAAAGGGTGGAACAGAACTGTATCATTCTTTCATCTCTGAGCTCCTGGGCTGCATGCAGGGCCTCACCTTCGCAGGGTAGATTCTGTGGTCTCATTTTACACATGTCCTCCATTATCACTTCCACAGCACTCCAGTTAGGTGGGTACAGTTGTTATATTTTATTTAATATTTTCACTCCACCTGCTTAGGACACTCTTGCCTTAGGTACTGTGTTATTCTCTCCCTTCACAATACTCTGGTCTCCGTGTTTTATCTTCTCCAAGAGCCTTTTCTCTTTTGCCCTTTGGAATGTGGCCATTTCCCCCCAACTCTCCATCCCTTACCCTGCTTTATTTGTCTTTATGGTATTTAGCACACTCTAAAGCTGTGTTACAAACAGACCTGTTTATCATCAGTCTCCTTTAGGAGAACAGAAGGACATCGGTTGGCTTTGCTCACTGCTCCACCTCCAGCACATGTCATCAGGGTTATGGGCCATGGCAGAACATGTGTGTGCAATGGACAAATGAGTCTGTTTTACAGATGAGGAGACTGAGGCACTGGAAAGGGGAAGTAATTTCCCCAAGGTTACACAGCAAGTAAATATAAGAGCTAGGATTTGAACACCTTGATTCTGGGGTCACACACAACTGCCCCACATCATTTACCCTCTGAAGAAACCATGTTTTCCAATTTTTGAGGGAGGGGGTGTGAAATTTAAGATTTTATTTTCAACAGAAGGTTAATTAACATTATCAGACATCAAAAAAATACACAAACAACAAGTGCTGGACAGGGTGTGGAGAAAAGGGAACCCTCCTACACTCTTGGTAGGAATGTATATTGGTAAAGCCACTATGGAGAACAGTATGCAGATTCCTTAAAAAACTAAAGATAGAGCTGCCATATGGCCCTGCAATCCCACTCCTGGGCATATATCTGGGGGGAATCACCATCATGCACCCCATTGTTCATTGCAGCACTGTTTACAATAGCTACAACAGGGAAGCAACCTAAATGTCCATCGACAGAGGAATAAATAAAGGTGTGGTACATATATGCAACGGAATATTACTCAGCCATTAAAAAGAAGGAAGTAATGCCATTTGTAGCAACATGGATGGACCTGGAGAGAATCATACTGAGTGAAGAAAGTCAGACAGAGAAGGAGAAATATATGTGCGGTGCTTAGTTGCTCAGTCTTGTCCAACTCTTTGCACCCCCACAGACTGAGCAATCCCACTCCTGGGCATGTATCTGGGGGGAATCACCATCATGCACCCCACTGTTCATTGCAGCACTGTTTACAATAGCTACAACAGGGAAGCAACCTAAATGTCCATTGACAGAGGAATAAATAAAGGTGTGGTACATATATGCAACGGAATATTACTCAGCCATTAAAAAGAAGGAAGCAATGCCATTTGTAGCAACGTGGATGGACCTGGAGAGAATCATACTGAGTGAAGAAAGTCAGACAGAGAAGGAGAAATATATGTGCGGTGCTTAGTTGCTCAGTCTTGTCCAACTCTTTGCAACCCCACAGACTACAGCCCGCCAGGCTCCTCTGTCCACGGATATTCTCCAGGCAAGAATACTAGAGTGGATTGCCATGCCCTTCTCCAGAGGATCTCCCCAACACAGGGATCGAATCCAGGTCTCTTGCACTGCAGATGGATTCTTTACTGATTGAGGCACCAGGGAAGCCCAAACATCATATGATAGCCTTTATATGTAGAATCAAAAAAGAAATGATATAAATGAACTCACTTACTAAACAGAAAGAGACTCACAGACTTAGAGAATGAACTTATGGTTGCTGGGGTGAAGGGATAGTATTTGGACTTTGGGAAGGTTATGTACACACTGCTATATTTATAAGGGATAACCAACAAGGGCCTATTGTATAGCACATGGAGCTCTGCTCAATGTTATGTGGTCACCTGGATAGAAGGGAACTCAGGGGAGAAAGGATACATGTTTCTATACGGCTAAGTCCCTTTGCTGTTCACCTGGAACTACCACAACATTGTTAATCAGCTATCAGTTCAGTTCAGTCGCTCAGTCGTGTCCAACTCTACCCCAATACAAAATAAAAAGTTTAAAGTTTGGAAAAAGCATTATCAGAAATAAATTTAAATGTGTATTCTTATTGAGCTTTTTATTTTTTTATTTTATTTTATATCAGAGCATAGTTGAAACTAACAATGCTGTATTAGTTTCAAGCGCATAGCAAAGTGATTCAGTTATGCAACCACATTTTCTTGAAGAAAAACTGAAACTCTAGGAAATCCAATGACTGGCTCTGGCCAGATTACCTCTTGTTTTATTACTTCATATGACATGTCACTGTAAGCTGGGGGCCACTGGTTGCTACCAACATGGTTGCAAAAAAACCCTGAGAGAGAGTCAGAGGGCAAAAGTCAGAGGACACGAGGCCGCCTTTCACCCGAGCGATCTCCAGGCTGCACTGTGACCTGGAGCAAGCATCTCAGAAGGGCGTGGGCACCTGGGCCTAACCTAACCCTGGGCAGACACGTCGACTCTGACAGAGCTCCCGTTCCTGGGGTCCTCAGAGGCAAGTTGGCAAACGCAGGGAAGATCCTTTGGCCCGTTGGATGATTTGAAACCATGTACAATGTCGCTGTCTCATCAAAGGGACTGAATGTATGTTCCCTGCTTCCTCTAGCCAGTTTTTTTCCCATGATAAAAATCAATTTTACTTGAACATTAACAGGTCATAAAAGGGAGTTGACATTGGCTTTAGTAGTTAATGAACAATAATACAGACTTGAAAGTCAGATGAACGTGAATAAGAATTTGAGTTAGTTTCCCTCTAGGAACCTCATTTTCTTTTTAACTGAAAAATAGGAACTAAGTCTGCTCACATGGTTTTGTAAGGATTAGATGAGAAAACATGAAAGTGGACATTTGGCATTGATTTTCTCTCTGAGTGTCAGATCATTTTGCTGCTAGCTGCTTTCTACTCTTTCCGTGGGAACAGAAAAATGCATTATCTGAAGGAGATACTGGGGTTGAATCCAAAATATCAAAATCACATTAACTGAAAAGCACAGACACCCCAGTGTGTGGCAGCCAGGGATGTGTTCCATCCGCGCACGGTCCGCACCTCAGGGTCTGTGGATGAAGCCCCGGATCAGCCCCGCTCTCCTGTCCTGGGCTCCCCACACCCTGGCTCAGTGGACACCACCTTGCACTGACCCTGAAAGGGCAAAGCAAAGAGAAAGGGAGGAGCTTTCCTGCTGAGAGCCAGCCCCAGGTCAAGCCATCTCCTGGAGGCCACATTGGGAGCTTAGACATTTGTGAAGACCCATATAGGCCTGAGGATGTCCCAGAAAATTCCATCTCTTTCAGTTGGATGCAATCAAGCTGCTCAGGGTTTCCCAGGTGACGTAGTGGTTAAGAATCTGCCCACCAGCGCAGAGGACGCGAGTTCAGCTCCGGATCCGGGAGGATCCCCCATACTGCGAAGCACCTAAGCGCGTGCGCCTAGACCCCACGCTCTGCAACAGGAGAAGCCACCACGACCAGAGGCCCACGCACTGTAACTAGAGAACAGCTCCCGCTCATCGCAACTAGGGAAAGCCCATGAGCAGCAATAAAGACCCAGCACCATCAAAAATAAAATGTAATAAATAAATAAGTCAAGTGGCCCAACAGTTCAAGTTCAACCTAGTAAGTTCTCTCTTGTGGTCACTATTGTTCTTCAGCTTTAATGTCACCCCGTGGAATCAGATTCTGCTGGTATGCCTCTCACTAACAAAGCACATGGAATGTTTGCTTATAGGATATGATATTAACAGGAAATACGCTGAGAAACATGCTTGTAAAGTGAACATGTTCTTACAGTGCTACCACAAAAACTTTTGCACCTACCTCTAGCCGTCACCAGTATCTTCTAGATTCTAACACAAAGTCCTCCAACAGTTTACATCTGATTGTCTCTAAGGGAGGGTGAGAAGATGTATCTCATATCTCTAGTGAGAGGCAAGGTCTTTTCCTTTCAAAACCTATAAGATAGGAAGGGGTGTTCAGAGGTGCAGGGTGAACAACAAGATTCTGGTCACTGTTGGGGTGCTTGGAAATGAAAGTGAGTTTCATGCATTCCCATACACTCTTGAATCCAAACAAAACAAACACAAAATTAAACCTGATATCTTGGCCACAAGAATCCGAAAGGTGCCTGGCACATGGTAGCTGCTCCATAAATTATTTGAATGAATGAGAGAGTAAATAAATAACAAATTCATAAGGCCTCTGATTTGAGTGATAAAGAGTTTTCCTGAAGCGCTGGTGAAAAGAGAAAGCTTGACTAAGACATTTAAGTCCAGTGGAAGAGTTTTAAATCTCAAAAATATAGCAGATAATTACTTTTGCTTCATAGTTTCCAGTGAGTTAATAAACAATAGAAGGATTCTGGTACCTTCTCAGGAGGCTATCTGGAATGATATAGTATACTTGGTCAACTTTTCCTATTTGTTCCTAATGAATGCTAATCAGTCTTAATGTTGTGCTACCCAAAGATAAAATCTGACATGTTCTGAGGGAAAGAAGTATTAATATGTAGTTAGGCCAGGGTTTCTCCACCTTGACACCATCGACATTTGGGACTGGATAATTGTTTGTTGGGAGGAGGCACAGACTGCAGGGTGTTTACCATCATCCCTGGTTTGTAGTAGTCCCATTCTGAGTCATGATAATCAAAGAGAGTCCAGACATTGTCGAATAACCTAAGAGATGAAGTCACCTTCAGTGGATATTTAGAATTAAAATCTGAAATTAGAATTTTACAATGAAAATTAGATTTATATTAAAAATGGTCAATTGTTAAGTAAAACTAACTTCTGATCTAGACAAAATTGTAAACTAAACTGTAAGTGCAGCTCTGCCTTGATTCCTGACTCAAATCAATTAGACCTTGGATAGAGATCTGAGATCTTAAAGAACACTGGATCCATGAGAAAAGATGCTATGCTAAATGATACTGATGCCAAAGCCTCTGACTGTGTGGATCACAATAAACTGTGGAAAATTCTGAAAGAGATGGGACTACCAGACCACCTGACCTGCCTCTTGAGAAACCTATATGCAGGTCAGAAAGCAACAGTTAGAACTGGACGTGGAACAACAGACTGGTTCCAAATAGGAAAAGGAGTACGTCAAGGCTGTATATTGTCACCCTGCTTATTTAACTTATATGCAGTGTACATCATGAGAAACGCTGGGCTGGAGGAAGCACAAACTGGAATCAAGATTGCCAGGAGAAATATCAGTCACCTCAGATATGCAGATGACACCACCCTTATGGCAGAAAGTGAAGAGGAACTAAAAAGCCTCTTGATGAAAGTGAAAGAGGAGAGTGAAAAAGTTGGCCTAAAGCTCAACATTCAGAAAACTAAGATCATGGCCTCTGGTCCCATCATTTCATGGGAAATAGATGGGCAAACAGTGGAAACACTGTCAGACTTTATTTTTTTGAGCTCCAAAATCACTGCAGATGGTGATCACAGCCATGAAATTAAAAGACTCTTACTCCTGGGAAAGAAAGTTATGACCAACCTAGACAGCATATTAAAAAGCAGAGATATTACTTTGCCAACAAAAGTCCGTCTAGTCAAGGCTATGGTTTTTCCAGTAGTCATGTATGGATGTGAGAGTTGGACCGTGGAGAAAGCTGAGCACCAAAGAACGGATGCTTTTAAACTGTGGTGTTAGAGAAGACTCTTGAGAGTCCCTTGGACTGCAAGGAGATCCAACCAGTCCATCCTAAAGGAGATCAGCCCTGGGTGTTCATTGGAAGGAATGATGCTGAAGCTGAAACTCCAATACTTTGGCCACTTCATGTGAAAAGCTGACTCATTGGAAAAGACTCTGATGCTGGGAGGGATTGGGGGCAGGAGGAGAAGGGGACAACAGAGGATGAGATGGCTGGATGGCATCACTGACTTGATGGACGTGAGTTTGAGGGAACTCTGGGAGTTGGTGATGGACAGGGAGGCCCGGTGTGCTGCGATTCATGGGGTCACAAAGAGTCGGACACAACTGAGTGACTGAACTGAACTGAACTGAAGTTAACCATTGAAACAACCATATTCCATAACACATCCATGTAGAATTCAGTGATTTCAAACAATGATCATTTGTTCTTATGTTTCAGGGTCCACAAGTCAGATGGGGTCACTCAGAGTCTATAGGTCCACTAGGGCAATTTTGTTGCATGAATCTCATTTTGAGATTCAGGTTGAAAATGGAGAGTTACTAGGCAGAAATCCTTTTCGTGATGGAGAAGTTTCCTGAAGCACTAGCAGAAATGTGCACTGCCCCCATTTGTCTAAGATGCTATTTCAAAGGAGAAGCCAACACTGTTTGATGTCAGAACATCAAGCAGCAGTGACCTTGTCACTTCCACCCACATTTTTGTTGTTCAGTCACTAAATCGTGAATGACTCTGCGACTCCATGAACCATGGCAGGCTTCCCTGTCCTTCACTGTCTCCTAGAGTTTTCTCAAATTCATGTCCTTGAGTCAATGATGCTATCTAATCATCTCATCCTCTACCACCCACTTCTCCTTTTGCCTTTAATCTTTCTCAGCATCAGGGTCCTTTCTGATGAGCCAGCTCTTTGCATCTGGTGGCTAAAGTATTGGAGCTTCAGCTTCAGCATCAGTCCTTCCAATGAATATTCAGGGTTGATTTCCTAGAATTGACTGGTCTGATTTTGCAGTCCAAGAGACTCTCAAGAGTCTTCTCCAGCACCACAATTCGAAAGCATCAATTCTTGGGCACTCAGCATTCTTTATGGTCCAATTCTCACATCCATATATGACTACTAAAAAACCATAGCTTTGTCAATATGGACCTTTGCTGCCAAGATGATGTCTCTGCTTTTAAATACACTGTCTAGGTTTGCCATAACTTTCCTACCAAGAAGTACATGTCTTTTAATTTCATGCTGCAGTCACTGTCCACAGTGATTTTGGAGCCCAAGAAAATAAAATCTATCACTGTTTCCACTTTTACCCCTTCTATTTGCCATGAAGTTATGGGACTGGATGTCATGATTTTAGTTTTTTGAATGTTGAGTTTTAAGCCAGGCTTCTCACTCTCCTCTTTCACTTTCAGCAAGAGGCTCTTTATTTCCCCTTCACTATCTGCCATTAGGGTGGTGTCATCTGTGTAACTGAGGTTATTGGTGATTCCAGCTTGTGATTCATCCAACATGGCATTTCACATGATGTACTCTGCATAGGAGTTAAATAAGCAGGGTGAGAGTGTATAACTTTGTTGTATTCCTTTCCTGATTTTGAACCCGTCCGTTGTTTCATGTCTGATTCTAAGTATTGTTTCTTGAGACACATACAAGTTTCTCAGGAGACAGGTAAGGTGGTCTGGTATTCTTGTCTCTCCAAGAATTTTCCACAGTTCATTGTGATTCACAGTCAAACGCTTTCACATGTCAATGAAGCAGAAAAAGCTGAAAGTGTCAGTTGCTCCGTTGTGTCCAACTCTTCACGATCCCATGAAGCAGAAGTAGATGTTTTCTGGAATTCCCTTGCTTTTTCTATGATCTGATGGATATTGGCAATTTGAATAAGGGTTCCTCTGCATTTTCGAAATCCAGCTTGTACATCCGGAAGTCCTAGGTTCACAAACTGCTGAAACCTAGCTTGAAGGATTTTGAGCATAACCTTACTAGCATGTGAAATGAATGAAATTGTATAATAGTCTGAACATTCTTTGGCATTTCCCTTCTTTGGGATTGGAATGGAAACTGAACTTTTCCAGGCCTGTGGCCACTGCTGAGTTTTCCAAATTTGCTGGCATATTGAGTGCAGCACTTCCACAGCATCATCTTTTAGGATTTAAAATAGCTCAGCTGGAATTCCATCATGTGCACCAGCTTTGTTTGTGGTAATGCTCCCTAAGGCCCACTTGACTGCTCCAGGATGTCTGGGTCTAGGTGAGTGACCACACCATCGTGGTTTCCGGGTCATTAAGACCTTTCTTATACAGTTCTTCTGTTTATTCCTGCCACCTCTTCTTAATCTCTTCTGCTTCTGTTAGGTCCTTACCATTTCTGTCCTGTATTGTGCCCATCCTTGCATGAAATGTTCCCTCGGTTTCTCCAGTTTTCTTGAAAAGGTCTCTAGGCTTTCCCAACGGTCTAAGGTCAAGGGCACATGATCAAGGCCTTGCATGTGTTAGGCAGGAAAGTACACAATTTCCTTGGAAGTTGAGAGGAAGGAGTGGAGACAAGCTGAATAATAATCTAATACAGTTAACACATGGATTTCAAAGACCACGTTTTCAGCACCACCATGATTCTTCAGACCTCACTCCATTTCTTTAAGAGACAGAGAGGGAGAAGTTCACTGGTATTTAAATCATGCGGGTGAAACTTTGAGAAAACACAGCTTAAATAGCAAAAATTTTTTCTTAGTTACATTTAGGAAATCTATTAAATTACATTTAGGAAATCTATTAAATCAATAGACTAGTCATTTCGTCATTGTGTTTTGTTTTCAGGACCCTTGGCAAATATTGTCTTAATTTGTGTCAATTAATTTAAAAGGAACCTTAAGAATAATGTAAGTGGTTTAGCCCTGCTTCTTTGTAACCAGAATACTAAATAAACCATGTGCAGCTTGACAACAGCCAGCAGCCTATGACAGAGGTATAGAGTCTATGTTTTGTTCCCTCTTCTTTATATACTCTGCTGCTTGAGTCATGAGCATATTTGAAAGCTCTGTGTACTATTTAGGCTTCTATATGCCTAATATATAGAGGAACTGAAACGAGTCCAACAACAAAATTATCATTGGAATGGAATAGAAATTGGATACTTGTAGAATCTTTAATAAATTTCTACTGTAGATTTCATTAATTCATAAATATTAAAGTTAAAAGGTCACCATCCCTGATGCATATCCCCTGGGGCCTGATTGAGGCCAACCCCATAATTTTACCAATGAAGAAAACTGAACTGGAAGAAAACGCCATGCGTTGTTCAAAGTCCTCCTTTAGCCAATGTGCTGCTTTAGTTGCTAAGTTGTGTCCATCTCTTGTGACCCCTTGGACTGTGGCCCACCAGGCTCCTCTGTCCATGAGATTTCTGAGGCAAGAATACCTTTTAGCCATAACAGATGTTAAATTAGACCTGGCTCCCAATTGCCGAACTCTCCAGCACACCACGTTTGCTAATAAAGCAAAGGAATTATGGATAATTGGCCTGAAGGAGATGGTCGTAGTCTTGGATTTTAAGTAAACAGAAGTCTTTTCCATCATCCATGGTACAGAACTCTAGGATCTCAAACAGAATAGGCAAAGGCTTATTTTTTAACATGATGGGCTGCTCCTCAGTCTATGGAGAGGCAGAATGAAATTGATGATCTTCAGTCTTTCGGTGAGAATGTCCATGTTGTCACCCGGTTCTCCATGTGCCATGTTGGGTGGAAACCCTTCATTCTTTGTGCTGTTTGATATCTTTATGACATCTGAAGTCTTTGGCTTTTCCCTCTTTGAAAAATTTCCCCTTGCTTTCTCCCACTCTTATGATTGCTCTCAGTCCTCTTTGCAGCCCTTCTTTTCTCCATTCACCTCGAATGATAGTGTTCCCCCTAGCTGTGCATGCTGGTTCCTCACACTGCATGCTGTTCTTAGAGCCTGGGACTGTGACTCTCGAGTCTTTGCCCCAGCCTAAATTTCGCTTCCCAATCCAGGGCCTTGGCCCACCTCCTGGTGAACATCTGTCCACCCAGAGGCACCTGACAACCCATCTCTCCCTGTGTTTATCCTTCAAACAATCACTTCCTTCTCCAACAACCCATCTCAGCACAATTTATCATCATTCACCCCCTTAGCCTAGCTAGAAATGAGAGTTTCAATGTCAATTTCACTTTTCCCACCACATCTCACATCTAAGCACCCACCACCTGCAATTCTCTATTCTCAGTACTTTCTGATGGCTCCTTCCCTCCACTCAAAACACTGTCTGAGCTCAGGCATTTTGTCATCTCTTGCCTGGATTATGTACTGGCCTCCTAAACTGTTCCTTCAGCCCAACTTCAGCCCTTCTGTGCAAGCAATCTGTACAGAACACACATTCTTCAGCAAGTTTTCTCTAATAAGGGACACATTTGAGTTTTATATAATAACTTGGTTTATTCCATCACTTGCACTCCAAACATGGGACACTTGTTTATTCAGTTAACATTATTTGTTAAATGCCCATAAAGGGGCAGGCCCAGAAGAACAATAGCAAAAAGCAAAACACCAAAAACCCAAAGTATCCCTCTCTTAAAGCTTAAAACCTTGAAACCTAGTAATTGGAGATATATAATAAGAAACTTAATAGATAACTATAACAAATAATATAAATTTTTAAATATATAAACACTTTTGAGAAAAACAGAGCAGAGAAGGAAGTGTAGGAATGTTGAAGAAAGAGAGCTAAAATACTGCACCTAGGTTGAAAAGATGCCATTTAAAGGCCTTGTCCATTGTAGGCATTCATAAAACTACTCCTTAAACAATTAAACACATGGACAAATGGATCATTTCATATGATCCATGATACAACTAGTGAATCACACACCAAAAATTCCTCCCATTTTTCAGGTGAGGAAACTGGGGCTCAGAGAATGAAAAAAGATAGTTCTTTGCCTTCTTCTAAGACAAAAGAAGAAATTTCCAGCATTGCCTCAACATCGAGTTTACAACATGAAGGCCTGTGTGTGCTTCAGGTGGTCTGGAGTTGGAAGTGCATTCCGTTGTAAACAGTTTTGATCCATCTGGCATTGTACAAAACACAGAGGTACAAAGCGAGGCTGAGTAGGGTCAGAGCTTCTTTCTGGGTTGGCCTGGCTTGAGCCCAGCAGACTGACTGTTCACTGACCCATGTGTTACTCGTTCAACCAATGAGAATTGAGAGTTTGTAACAAATAGCGACTTAGATGCTGTGGATTCTGGTGTGAAAAAAGACAGTCATGGAGCTCTTTGAAAGGCAGACGGTAGAACGAAGCTGGTAGGGGTGACTATACTGAAGACAGAGGAGGCACAATTGGGGATGGTAGGTAAGATCACGGTTAATGTGGGAAGGAAAGGAGAAAACAATGGTCCTCATGGCAGAGACAGGTATGGGAAGCTGCTAACAGGGAAAACAGATCCAAAGCACCAGGAAAGAAGTTGGGTTAAATGGACAACTCTTGTCCAGAGCTCAACCTGCAAGTCACCTCAGGGTCCCTATCCCCATCCCCCAGACAAAGGCAACTTCTTTAAATTAACTATTGGTCTTTGCTTCACTCCAGAAATTCCCTTTAAGTTCTCTTTCCTGTTTTTCTTCCTTCTTCAATTTGTAATTCCAGGTTAGACTTTTTTTCTTAGACTTTTTTTTAATGTTGACCATTTTAAAAATCTTTATTGAATTTGTTACAATATTGTTTCTGTTTTATGCTTTCCTTTGTTTTTCAACCATGAGGCATGGGAGATCTTAGCTTCCCAACCAGGGATTGAACCTCCAACCCCTGCATCAGAAGGCAAAGTCTTAACCACTGGACCACCAAAGAAGTCCTGAATGGTTTAAAATGTGGATTCTATCCTAGAACTTAAGACAAAGGAGGTCAAAGTACCTCAAGGTGCTTAAAACCCAATAAACCATTTCCCAAAGTGTATCACCATGTGCTGGTGAGGCTGAGAGGTTCTGTGTAGTCCTCTCCAAACCCCCACAGGTTGAAAAGCTTAAATATGGTTCATACAGACATTGCTTTAATTGAGACATGAGCTGTAATTTAATTTCAAATATTCTCTTTTGGCTCACATCAAATGGGTAGACGGCAAGTGTGGGGGAATAGTGTGGTTTGGAGAAAGCCTGGAAGAAGAGCATTTTATAATTATTCTATTTTCTCAGGGAGGAAAGATATCTTTGGGAAACTTAAGGCAAAAAAATTCCTTGCATTTACTTTGACAAATAACTTCTTTTAATGGCAAATGATCCTGGATTTTCATTTACAGTATAAATATAAGGTCTCTTTTGAGAATCATTTTAATTTCTAAAGTGAGTACAAATGGCATATTCTTGGATTAGTTCTCTCAACCTCCTCTTTTCCTTCCGAGAGGTTGGAAGTCTTAAAATTACACTTTGCCGACACCCTTGCTATCAGGGTTGTGGATATGAATTACATTGTGCCAATTAGATGCAGTTGCCTGAGTTTTGTAATATAGAAATCGAGTGGAGGCAGTGAGTTTTTGGCAGCTGAGAGGTTTGCGAGCAGCAGTCAGACTCAGGGTTCCACTCTAGTCAACAGTCTCCTGGGAGTGAGGTGGTTACGGAGGCATCAAGAATGAAAAACATGATGAGTAGTTTTTGGCTTGGACACCGAAACCAAAATTCTGCTGGTGCCTCTGACTTCCATTCCTTCCACCATTTTGCAAGCGCCCTAAATTAAACCCCCTTCTGCTTGAGATACCTGGCGTGGCTCTTCTTGCCTTCACTGATCCCTGATGATGTAGCACGTATGACAAAGTTGTGAGGATGATTAACACTGGTCTTGTGGAGCCGTGGCTAGAAAAACACATTCTCAGAATTCATACACAAAGGAGAAATCAGCAGATTTCAGAAATGTTACAATAAAGCTGCACGCATCGAGGCAAACGTCCCTAATGGATGCTCTGTGACCTCCAACAATCTATTCAACTTCTTTCATAAAATGTTTTTTCAATTTAATTTAATTGTTTTAGAGCTCCTAATTGACTCATATTGCAGCTGGATGGTAGGATTTGGGGGGACATTTTTAGTGGAATACAAGGAAGCAGAGTTTGTTTCTTCGGTTACCTTCATGACAGTAAAAATGACACACTTGCCTGAAGTCACCGACCCATTTGGTTTGCTATTCCATTGCCCCAGCTCTTGAATTTCTGAGGAAAGCAGACACCGGGGTCATTGTCCCCTTTATAAATATGAAGAATATTTTTGAGAAGCTGTAGGTAAACTATGGGCATTTGGGACTTCATACCAATGACTGGGCATCTGTGAGGAAGACAGGCATGACTGTGGCTGCCGGTCCTGTAAACACTTGCACCCCCAAGAAGAAGCTTGTTCAATTTCTCAGCGGGGCCTTGGAAAAATCTAGCTGCCTCAGGAAACCAAGAGATAAGTAGAGCTTCTGAAAGCATCTACTAATATCTGCACTGTTAGCTCTGTAAGCAGAGGAGCCTTTTGGATACTGAGCTGGCAAGTCTTGCTCTAGAGTTAAGGTCATCTCAGGTTTCAGAGAGATCGCATAAGCAGACACTGCCTCTGGCTACAGACTCCCCTCAGCATCTTTCCCTTTGACAGCAGGTCTGGGTCATCTTACCTGCCACTATCAATTATACCAACTTCTGTTAGTCATTCTTTACTCTTCCTCGGAGCCGACTGGCATGGCCCCTGAAGACTTTTGATAGAACCATTTTGGAAAAGAAAAATCTTTCTGTTGGTCTTAATAAACTGGAAAGCATAAGTTTAAAACTGTGGAAGGATCTCCATGTGAAGAAAGTCAGCCTGAAAATGAAGCCAGCATGAAGGGAAGATGAACAAATCAATGGACAGAGAAAAAAACAAAGAGAATTCTTTAAAGGCCTTGTGGGCCCTAGATCCAGACATACCTGAAACCAGTATACTTCCCTAGACTTAATTAATGGGCCAATGACTGATTTTTAATGCTTAAATCAGTTTGATGGGCTTCCCTCATAGCTCAGTCAGTAAAGAATCTGCCTGCAATGCAGGAGACCCGGATTTGATTCCTGGGTCAGGAAGATCCCCTGAAGAAGGAAATGGCAACCCAAGCCAGTATTCTTACCTGGAGAATCCCACGGACAGAGGAGCCTGGAAGGCTACAGTTCAGAGGTCACAAGAGTTGGACGTGACTTAGCGACTAAACCACCACCAAATCAGTTTGAGTTGAGTTTCTGCTACTTATAATCCAAAATATGCATACTTTAATTGTTCTTTCTCAGTGTTAGCACAATGCTAAGTAGCTAAGTATGGAGCTGGTGGGCATTTTTTTCTCTCTCTCTTTTTTTAAGCCACATTTCAGAATTCTGACTCCCAGTTCCATCAGCAATTATTTACTAAGCACCTGTCATATACCCAGCATTGTGGCAGCTTTAAGAAAATTGGACATTGCCATCAAAAAGTTTGAAGTCAATTTCTTTTAATTAAATTTATTTATTTTAATTGGAGGCTAATTACTTTACAATATTGTATTGGTTTTGCCATACATCAACATGAATCCGCCACAGGTGTACATGTGTTCCCCATCCTGAACCCCTCTCCCACCTCCCTCCCCGTACCATTGAAGTCAATTTTGCTTTCATAAAGTCATCTCAAGATAGTAAGTTGGCTATTTTGTTTTACCAAAAGAGGTTGTTGGGGGAGGGGGGAAAGGGGAGAACTGAGCACAAAATTTCAAAATACTTGTAATTTTTACCAATAATTTCACTTTATTGCATAAATGGTTTTACTTAATGGCAGAAGTTACCTTTCTCCAAATGTCCTCATGCTTTCAACATGGCGATCACATCTTCTCCTTCAGAAAGTTACTTAGGCTCGCCAAGCCTTAATTTATCTCGTCTATAAAATAAAGGGGTAAAAGGGGTTCATCTGATACCTTCTCAAACTGAAACTCTGGCGTTTAGCTCTTTTTTCCTTGGGAACAGTTCCTGATCTGCTCTGTAGTAGCCTTTACCACATTATGTCTCCCATCTCCCAAACCCAGGGAACCAAATGAGCTTCTCAGAGGAGACTGCCTTGCTTCAATTTCTAATACCTATAATCCATTCCCTATGCAGCAGCCATACTTTGCCAACAGAATGTCAGATAAAATCGCACACTGTCCATCCCCACTTATGATTCAGTGGAATGCTATTACCCTCGGGATAAAATTCAAATTCCTTCCATGGCCCCTGCCCTCCTTTGCCTCTCTCCTTTGACCTTCTCTCCTCTCCTTTGCTCACTGTACTTCAGGCGTAATGTCATTTTAACTCATCCTTGAATCTGCCAATCTCAGTTCCATCTCAGGGGTTGGTCTTATAAGTCTCTGTTCCTAGAATCCTTTTCCTCCAGATCTGGGCAGTTCTCGTTCCCTCCCTCCACTTGGGCCTCTGCATGAGTCACTCATTCAAAGTGATTTCCTGACTTCCCTTTCCCTCCCCTATCTGAAATAGCATCCTACTCCTACTCTTCTACTTATGTTGATTTATTTTCTCTCCAGTTCTTGTCAATTTTTGGAATTATAGTAGATCATGTTATAAAGGCACTATGTTATATAATTAACATTTAATTTAATATAATTTAATGTAAATTATATTAGCATAGAGAGTAGTAAATAATAGAGGCACGACTGGTTTCTGTGGAATGAATGAGTAATTCTACTCTAATTCTCGTATTAGCCATCTGTTTAGCTTTGAGGCATATATGACAATAACTCACGCTGGCTATAGTATTTTGTTCTAAGCATCTTTTGTTCTAATGTATGGACAGTTTTTCTGTCCAATTTTTAAGCAGTTTGGAGATTCTGTGAACAGATATCCTTTCTTTTTGAACTCTCACAGAATCTCACTAGCTAATAGAATTGTAATAATATTTTCATAAGGGACCATATTTTATTTTTTAAAAAGTCTTTTCACAGATTTTTAAAAGATTCAGTTGGGATGTGGCAGAATTAACTTCTAAGATAATCTTAATGGGTAATAGATATAATTTAGATTGCCAGATGTAAACACAAAACAATGTTCAGAAGTCAGGGTACAGACCCAGGATTTCTGAGCGCCAAAGAATTGATGCTTTTGAACTGTGGGGTTGGAGAAGACTCTTTGAGAGCCCCTTGGACTGCAAGGAGATGCAACCAGTTCATCCTAAAGGAAATCAGTCCTGAATATTCATTAGAAGGACTGATGCTGAAGCTGAAGCTCCAATGCTTTGGCCATCTGATGTGAAGAACTGACTCACTGGAAAAGACAGTGATGCTGGGAAAGATCAAAGGCAGGAGAAGGGAACAACAGAGAATGAGATGTTTGGATGGCATCACCAACTCAATGGACATGAGTTTGAGCAAACTCTGGGAGATACTGAAAGACAGGGAAGCCTGGCGTGTTGCAGTCCATGGGGTCACAAAGAGTCAGACACGACTGAGCAACTGAACTAACTGACTGAGGTACTTCACCAACGAGGTCTTTCCACCATGCTATCAAATTCATCCAGCTCAAGCACTAGATCACAGTGATACGCTTCAGCTAGAAAACCATAGTCAGCTAGACAATGTGCTCCCAACTCACACAGAAAGCAGTGCATGGAAATTGTTTCAGAATCTTCTTCCATATTTGGTCCAAATTAGGAGAACAAGAACAAGAATCTGGGTCGTCATGATAAAACTTAGGAGATGAAGCATTGAGAATCTTCTTGATATCTATGTTTACTAAAAGATAATAAGAACGCACAAGAGGGACTTCCTGGTGGTCCAGTGGTTAAGAATCTGCCTTCCAATGTAGGGGACACAAGTTCAATCCCTGGTCGGGGAAGATCCCACATTCCATGGGGCAACTAAGTCTGAGCACTGCAACTATGAAGCCCATGTGCCACAACTAAAGACAAGACTGCACATCATGATGAAGAGCCTGTGCACTGTGATAAACGATATCAGGGCCACAGCTAAGACCCGATGTAGCCAAATAAATAAATAACTTTTAAAAAATGCACAAGTATTTTTGTCACACCATGGTTTTAAAACGGTCCATTACTGTCCATTAACAGTAGCCTGGGTAAATAAATCACAGTATATTCATGCAATAGATGACTATCACAAAAAAGCAGAATGAATGATTTAACAATCACATTTAATAATATTAATACATCCTACACACATAATATGGAGAGAATAAAAACACCAAACACATAGTCACAAGACTATGTCCTAAAATAAGACCCGATGTAGCAAATAAATAAATAACTTTTTAAAAATGCACAAGTATTTTTGTCACACCATGGTTTGTAAAACGGTCCATTACTGTCCATTAACAGTAGCCTGGGTAAATAAATCACGATATATTCATGCAATAGATGACTATCACAAAAAAGCAGAATGAATGATTTAACAATCACATTTAATAATATTAATACATCCTACACACATAATATGGAGAGAATAAAAACACCAAACACATAGTCACAAGACTATGTCCTAAATGATTCTACATGTAAAATTCAAAACTAAGCAGAACTAATCCCTCATGTGAGGTCAGGAGAGTGGTTACCCTCGAGGAATTAGAGATTAGCAAGGGACATGAAAAAGCCATCTGGGGTGCTGCCAATGACCTAGCTCTGGTTTTAAAGTCCTGGTTACATGGATGTGTTCACTTTACCAAAATCCATTCAGCCATATAGTCTGTTCATGTTCCTGTATTTATTTTATATTTAAATAAAATTTTACTTAAAAAATAACCCTTCTTCATGTGTTTAAGGGATTTTAAACCAAGAAAATTATGAAAGCCTCTTTTGCAAGTACCCACAAATTGATATGCCAACTTGTAAACCCATCCAAAGCATGTGTTGAAAAAATTTTGAATCTTTAGTTAAACCTCACAAAAAAGAACATATTTGATTCTGAAGATATCACATATCCTGAATTTTTCAAGAGAAAATGATTTGGTTTTCAGGATTTCAAGTCATGTATTTTCTAAAAGTTCACTTATTCCCTCCTGGCCATTCACCAAAATACAGTCATCAATCCATCAGTCAATAACTGAAAGAGAAGGCTGAGGATGTGTAGACACTTTTTGTCTTCCAGCTCAGGGTATGAAATGCTGAGAGAGTTCTGCGTCATGAGTACAGCTCAGCAGGGAGTTGGGAGGAGAAGGGCAGGAAACAGCTGTCAGAATGAAATGAAGTAATCCCCAGAGGAAGTAACAGGGCAACGTCTGAAAAAGGTGGCAGTTCAGATATTGCTCTCTAGTCAGCGGGTAACCAGCCCCTGACGTTTATACACAGGTCACTAGTCTATAAATCACACTATTTCAAGACTCCGCCTCTAGTAATAAAACACTACATAATTTGAATTAGTCTTATCACTGAGGACAACTAGAAAAAACTGGAAATATGTATTTTAAAAATTAATAATAAAAGTCAGCTTGAAGGCATGAAAGAGTAAATAAGGTAGTAAAGAATTAACAAGTCAACATCCAGGGAAAACTAGAGAGGTCAACTATTATTTGGTGTCAGTTTTTGCTGATATGGAAGATGCATCTGAGAAACTGCATAAAGGGATTTTTGCCAGTTTCACTGTATCAGGAAGATAAAACTTGAAACCAAAGTCACCAAGATCTCATATATAATTTAGCTTTGAGTCATCTGGGGTGCCCAGATGATCTAAATTCCTAAATTGGATTAAGGTGGCCTCAAACTGCTAGTGCTCCAGGCACATGAAAGAAAGAAATGAAATTCCTCTCACAACATCACAGGTTGAAAAACATCCCCACAGATATTTTTCCAAAGATAATGTCTTACATAAAATAAAACCAGATAAAAATAAAAGTCATTAAATAGAAGCATCAAAAATATCAGAAAACATAAAGGAAACCATAGGGTCTCCTTATATGTAAATACAAGAAACAGAGTTTACAACTGTTTGCTACATTGAAACAGATAAAAATTAAGATCGAAAAATTTAACATAGAATTTTTAAAGATTCTTTAAAGAAGAAAATCAAAGTCCAGAACCTAAAGATACAATAGCCAAATAAAAAAATTAATAAATGATTATAACAGCAGAATAGAGCAGAAGGAAGAATTTGTGAACTGGAAGATAGCTTGAGGGGGAAAACGAAGCATGGAAAGATAAAAGAGTAAATCACACTATTTCACCAAGAGAAAAGCTGCTTTGAAACAAAGTCTTTCACATTGCCCATGCTATACACCAGCTCCTTTCCCACCATCATTATAACCAGAACCCTAAACTGACATGCTGCCTCTGTGTAACTTTTTCCCTCACCAACACTACATTTCATGGAAATTTTAATTTGATTTGATTACAGTGAAGATATTCAGATGACAGACTTGGAAGGAAGTAGTTATAGGCTTTTTTCCTCCTACAGGTGATTTTTTTTTTTTTTGGCTTCACAAAAAATTCACAGGGTATTTTTTAAATGTTTAAGTGTAAATGTCTTTAGACTCATAAAAAAAAAAAAAACCACTAGTTTCTTCTACTTTTGACTTCTGCTACCAAATGTGTGTGTGTGTGTGTGTGTGTGTGTGTGTGTGTGTTTCACGCCAAGTAGTTCCCCAATTCTTAGTGGACACTGACTAAGGTATCCTATAATTTAACTCACTTATGACACTAACTATCTGGAATTAGCACAGACCCCACAGGTTAAGGGCTAGTCCTACAAGACTGTTGTCCACTTCAGAGGCCAATTGAAGGTCTGAGGTTGTCCCTCTATTTCTGACCAACTAACTATAAATCAGAGGTTCCCACTGACCCCTCTTCAAACTTAACAGGTTGTGAGAAATGCTCACAGATTTCAGGAAAGTGCTTTACTCACTATTATCCATTTTTTTTACTATAAAGAATACAACAAAGAAATAGCAAAATAGAAAAATGCACCAACACTCTGTTCCTCCAACTAAAACTGTCTTTGGAATAAAAAGCCACTGAGGCAAAACTCCAAACCACTTCTGATTCCACTACTCACTAAAAATCTTACAATAGTCAGAAAATATTGACTGTAAACATGAGCCAAATCAGTGATGAAAAAGAATAAAAGAGATCTAAAGAACTCCATGCTAAAAATCCAGTCACATACAGCTAACAAGCACCTTGAAAAGAGACCATAAGTGTTACCGTCATGGAAAGCTTCCAGAAGGGGAAATAATTGTTCCCCCCGGAGATCATCTGCTTGCCCTCCCAACTCTAATTGAAATGTTCATCCAAACCCCAGACAACCTGCTCTGAGAAACTGAGCCCCCGATGTCAGGGGCACCTGCTGGTTTAGCACTGATGGGTCTCCATCAGCATCATCACTAACCGCTACATGGCCTGTCTAAAGCTACTTGACAATTCTAAGCCTTAGACTTTACATCTACAGAAGGGGTGCAAACCAGGTGGTTTTGATTCTAAAGGCAGCTTGGGTCCTAAAATCTCATTTTTTAAAATGCAACATTCCATTTCATAACCCAGGTAGTGGTTACACAAATATTTACTTTATAATTATTCTTTAAACTGAACATATATGTTTTATACTACCTTCTAAATAAGCAATGTTTGAAAATGTGTTGAAAGGGAAAAAATCCTATCAGAGGAAGCCAGTCTAGTACCATTCTTGAATTCATAAAAGTTGGTGTGAAAATTGAATGCGAGAGGCAAAAAGCCAACAGCAGATAGAAGCCTGTAAAATTCCTGAGGCTTCAAACCATTTCAGCGATAAGATAGAATCTAAGAAAGTGGAATGAATGGGAACTTATAGGGCAAGCTGGACTTTTATGAGCTCATAAAAGTTCCCACAATGGTCCTTGGAGAAAATTGAAATCCAAGGGTTGTTACTTAACAGCTGAATTTTCTCTTAGCCAAATGCGACCATGGATATACATAGCATAGCCTAGGAAACAATTTTCTCCTAGTAGTTTACAATAAGGAGCATCTTCACATTCTCAAAATGACTTTGTTATAAAGCTTTTTCTTTGCAGCATTTATTTCTTTTGCCAAGCACTGTGCTGGAGTCACATATGTCTGCTTCCAAGGAGCTTGAAGACTCAGAAGGTTCTGTGTCACTTAGAATAAATTCCAAATTCCTTACTCCTCTCAACTAAGAACACCTCGACCACTGGCTTCCTGTCTTTGTTTTAGCAATCTCCCACCTCAGGGCCTTTGCCCTAGCTGCATCTTCTACCAGATTCCCTTTCCCACCTCTTTGCCTAGACAAGGTCCTTCTTAACATTCAGGGTTCAACTCAAATGTCAAAGATGCTTCTCTCGACCTCCCAATTTAAAAAATTAATGTTCTAGTCATTCTCTAAATCATTATCAAAGTAATGAACTTCCAATACTCAATGTTTTTAAGTATTTATTTTTTTTAAACTAATTTATAGTCTTCCTTCTCTCAGTATAAAGTTCCATGCTATGCTCCGATGGCTGGATCAGTGCCCAACAGGTAAAAATTGCACATTAACTATTTTAAATTGCTATTATTACTGGTACATATTTTGATACAAACTAAAATAAAGCTTTACAAAATGGTTTTTAAGGTTCTGTTTAAGATTGACGTGCTTCTAAATACTATCAAAGAGATCAAATCTGCATGAAACATAAGGCAGAGAAAGGGAGGATGAAGCCTGGCTGTGTCTGTCATCTATGTCAGTTATGTGACAGAAGGATTCACAGAAGTTGCTCTTAGTGTGACTGGGGATGCATCTGACTCTTCAAGGTAGAGAAGGAGAGAAGAGAATTCCAGGTCAAGTGCATAGCCTGAAAGGCACAGAGAGATAAGAAAGCACATGTTGCTGGGAGGGAAGATGAATGGACAGGAAGAATCATTTGAGCATAGTCATGGAAGACTTTGGGCTTCATTCTGTTGTCTGGAGGTGACAAGGATCAGGAAAATAAAATGACCTCACTTATCTTATGGAACTCTTCGTCTGAAAGTAGTAGGTAGAATGGACTTCTGTGGGTATGAGCAGCAATGAATACTTTGGGATACAGACCAAAATGTGTGTGTATGAAAGAGAGAGATTTGGACAATTTACTGGAGAGAGACAACTTATAGTTTTCATCAAGGCTCTCAACATAAGAGAAATAATAATAATAAATTAAAATATAAGCACTGATATAAAGGGAAAGTAAAAAGTATTCATTGAAGAGAAAGAAAAAATCCAACAGAAGAAATATTTGCTTTTTTAAAGGTGATTTTCATGAGTAGTATAAGCCCCCCATTAATTGAGTCTTCACACTTTTGGGAAATGCTCATATCATAAACATTCAGGTAGGTCGCATGTTTCTAGAAGACAGAGAAGGGCAATTTTTACTGACAATGTAGGAAAAGCTTAAACCACACCATATAAGACAGTAAATGCTTGAAGTTAGAAATAGGGGCAAATTTAGGTCTAACAAGCTAAGATAGAAAAAAATTAAAAGAAAAGGAGAAAGGTACAAACCACTTTATTACGTGTCTCTTGTATCTGCCTCAATCATCAGTTTTGCTGTGGTAGGGGGCTTCTCCTCCACAGTCTTCACACTTTTGGGAAATGCTCATATCATAAACATTCAGGTAGGTCGCATGTTTCTAGAAGACAGAGAAGGGCAATTTTTACTGACAATGTAGGAAAAGCTTAAACCACACCATATAAGACAGTCAATGCTTGAAGTTAGAAATAGGGGCAAATTTAGGTCTAACAAGCTAAGATAGAAAAAAATTAAAAGAAAAGGAGAAAGGTACAAACCACTTTATTACGTGGCTCTTGCATCTGCCTCAATCATCAGTTTTGCTGTGGTAGGGGGCTTCTCCTCCACGCTGAGCGGTTCCTCCCATACCCCTATATACCAATGGTCAGTTCTTTGGTACCCTTGAACCAGCTCTCTGCTGATATAATTAACAAAACTGCTTCCTCTAAGTTTAAAACAGAGTTAACCCACCTACCTGTTATAATAATGATATCATAGCCCAGTAGAAACAGCCACAAAGCAGAGAAAAATGGGATCTTAACAATGAAGTTGAGGAAAGAAGAATTAAAATGAGGTGAGGGCCAACAGGAAAACCATGCAAGTCAAACCAACGGTCACCTCTCCATGGGGATCAATTGGGGGAAAACCGAGGTCGGATGAGGACACTGGCAAGAGGAGCCAATAGGCAGAGGAGTCAGATGGCCCCGTCCTTGGAGAAGCTATGCACAGCCCTCTGAAGAGGGGGAAGCTAGATTACAGGAATTGGCTCCAAGTCAGTAGGAAGAACTTGCAGGAGCCAGGAGGCTGAAAAATGTCTGCCATCTGGAGAAACTGGAGGAAGGAGAATTGGAAGTCATACCGATCAGGGGTGGGGACTCAAGCAGAAAGAAAGGCTATTTTGCAGGGATGCCTCGGGTGGGGTTTGATGTCCCCACAGTGCTCTAAGTCCAGGATGCAACCTGCAGTTTGAGAGCTAGGAGAGTCAGCAATACAAGAAAGTCGTTTCCTTTTCACATCCTCATACATCTATATTTTGAACTTGACATTTAGGAAAACTGTCTTTAAATATGTAAATGCAGTACTTCATATGTGATCTTAAAAAAAAAAAAGCATCAAATCTCCAAAATCATTAACCACAAAGTACAATTAATTTGAGTTTTATAAGGTTAAAAGGAAAAGATGCGAGATCTCTTCAAATAGAGAATTTCTTCTTGGAGAAGCAAAACAAAACACAATAGAAGTCACTGAAATACTGGCAGGGCCTGAGAAGCAAAAGTTAGTCATGGTTATAGGTACAGGCTTTTGAATGAGACCAGGTGAGATCAGATCCTGGCCCCCCCCATTTCCAATTATGAGTTCTTATGCATCATAAACTCTGTAAACCTCAATTTCCTTCACCATATAATGAGGGAATAGCACACAAAAATTTATTATGAGAATTAAAATTCAAAATAATAATGTACATAAATTATTTAGTACAATTCCTGGCATATTTTGAGAGCTGAAAATTATTATCTCTCATTCCCATCTGGAAATGGTGAGTTTTCATTCTAATCCCAAAGAAGGGCAATGCCAAAGAGTGTTCAAACTATCATACAATTGTGCTCATTTCACAGGCTAGCATTTAGAAAAATGGATTTAGAAAAGGCAGAGGAACCAGAGATCAAATTGCCAACATTCACTGGATCACAGAAAAAGCAAGGGAATTCCAGAAAAACATCTACTTCTGCTTCATTGACTATGCTAAAGCTTTTGACTACGCAGATCACAACAAACTGTGGAAAATTCTTAAAGAGATGGGAATACCAGACCACCTTACTTGCCTCCTGAGAAATCTACATTCAGGTGAAGAAGCAACAGTTAGGACTGGACATGGAACAACAAAACTGGGAAAGGAGTACATCAAGGCTGTATTTTGTCACCCTGCTTATTTAACTTCTATGCAGAATACATCATGCAAGATGCCAGATGGATGAAGCACATGCTGGAATCAAGATTGCCAGGAGAAATATCAACAATCTCAGATACACAGACGATTCCACTTTAATGGCAGAGGAACTAAGGAACTTCTTGATGAGGGTGAGAGAGAGAGTTAAAAAGCCAGCTTAAAACTCAATATTCAAAAAACTAAAATCATGGCATCTGGTCCTAACACTTCATGGAAAATAGATGGGAAAAAGTTGGAAACAGTTGCAAATTTTATTTTCTTGGGCTCCAAAATCACTATGGATGGTGACTGCAGTCACAAAATTAAAAGACATTTGCACCTTGGAAGAAAAGCTATGACAAACTTAGACAGCATATTGAAAAGTAGAGACATCACTTTGCCGACCAAGCTCTATAGAGCCAAAGCTATGTTTTTTCCAGTAGTCATCTATGGATATGAGAGTTGGGCCAGAAGGAAGGCTGAGCACCAAAGAACTGATGTTTTCAAATTATGGTCTGGAGAAGACTGCTGAGAGTCCCTTGGACTGCAAGGAGATCCAACCAGTCCATCCTACAGGAAATCAATCCTGAATATTCATTGGAAGGACCGATGCTGAAGCTGAAGCTCCAACACTTTGGCCACCTGACACAAAGAACCAACTCACTGGAAAAGATCCTGATGCTAGAAAGATTAAGGGCAGAAGGAGAAAGGGGCACCAGAGGATGGCATCCTTGAATCAATGGACATGAGCCTGAGCAAACGCCAGGAGATAGTGAAGGACAGGGAAGCCTAGTGGGCTGCAGTCCATGGGGTCACAAAGAGTTGGATACAGCTTAGTGACTAAACAACATCATCCCCCTCATCACTATTATTAGTTAATTAGAGACAGCTTCCAAACTTATTCATGAACAGTACTGATGAGTATTGGAATCATCCACACAGACAAAGAGAACAAACTTGTTGTTGCCAAGGGGGAGAGAGGTTGGGGGAGGAATGGCTTGGGAGTTTGGGATTATCAGGTGCAAACCATTATATACAGAATAGATAAACAACAAGATTCTACTGCATAGCACAGGGAACTATATTCAATATCCTATGATAAGCCGTAATAGAAAATATTTAAAAGAATATATATGTATATAACAGAATCACTTTGCTGTACAGCAGAAATTAACACAATATTGTAAATCAACTCTACTTCAATAAAATAATTTTTTTTTTAAAGCATGATTGAAGCTGGGTGTGGGAGGAAGGCTCAGGAGGTAGGGGATATATATACATATACATTTGAATCAGCTATGTGTATACATATATATATATATATATAGCTGATTCATATTGTACAGCAGAAACTAACACAGCATTGTAAAGCAATTATCCTACAATTAAAAATAAATTTTAAAAAATTTTTAAGTATTGAAGTCATCCATCTTCTATTGACTTGCTGTATGAATTTCACTGAGTGATTCAGCTGTGAAAAGGGAAGAGGATCCATGTACAGGTTGAGTGTTAAGAATTTAGATCATAGACATTGCTATATCAACACTGCAGTGGCAGCCATGGGGACTGAGTTCTCATGTCGACTCTGCTGTGAAGTCACAGCCACACATCTGTGCTAGGCTTCTATTTCATTAGTAAACACACACAGTTGAACTGCACAGAGTACAAGGTTCACTTGAATTCTAAAATTCTTTGATTCTGCAGCTGCTGTTTCAACTGCAGCACTGGTGAATTAAAAACAATATATCTCCACTTTGCCTATATCAGTCTACGGCTAAGGATACTGAAAATGCAAAGTGTGTGAGTATGGAACCTTCACAGGTAAGGGATGGGTTGCCCTTCGCAGCCCAGCCTGCCTTTTCACAACAGCCATTTTGTTCTGTACTTGGCTGGCTGCCTCTTCAGTAATTTTCTGCAGCAAGCTCCCTCCTTACCCCAGCCAGCAAGAAGAAAATAAATTTGCCCAGCAGTCCCAGGCATCTCTTCGGATGTTGCAGGAGAGAGCACGCCAGGCATTTCACTGTTAATTATCAGCAGCCTGGCTGCTGTGGCCCCTTGCTGTGCCAATTTGAGAGATGAGATGCTTTACACTGCTTATTAGGTTCAGCTAAATAAATATTATCCAGCATTAGTGTTGTCAGAGATACAATCTGAATTCAGCTCCCTGGAGTGGCGATTGGTACCCAGGCTTTGCACCATCACTTTTCCTTCCTGGCCTCCCTCCTTCACTCCACCTCTGTTGATCTCTTTCTCTCCTTCTTGGACATTCAGCTGGATTCATCAAGGGGCTGAAAGATAATATCACTGAATTTAACTCCTTTGTTTAAGTTTATCAAACATCTGTACTATTAGATTTAAAGACCTCAGTAACAATCACCTCCTATTCTTGTCTCAACAGACTAAACTTCCCAGTCACGTGTTCTGAGTTAGAGTCACCATTCTCCCTCCTTCCAAAAACTCAGAGAGGAATTTTGATTGACTTAAGTCCCCTGGCTGCAATGGTTGTTTTAAAGGTGGGACTATGACCCCAGTAATGGCAATCATAGCCCAAAAGACTTATTATAGAACTTATTTAAGCTCTTTATAAAACAGACTTTCTCTTCTTGGCTGGATGTTAAAGACAGAAAATATAGCTACTGTTAACTATTTTGCAGCCATGAGGGTAGCAGCTACTGAGAGTAGCCAACACAGAGAAAGTGCCACACAGAAACAGAGGAGAAAATAGCCCCATGCCTGGCAAAATCATTGAGGAGCCTGGTTTAAGCTTCATTCCAGCTTTTGGCCATTTCAGTTCTGAACCATTTGCCTCCTTTATCATTTAAGTTTGAGTGAGGAAGTCTGATACTTTTCATCCACATCTATCTATTTGTTGTATGTGGTCTCGTTGATGTGCCTGTTTGCAGCAAGTACCAGTACAGGCCTGCCCGTATTCCTTTAGCTCTTAACGTAATAGAGCTCTCCTACCTGAATTGCTGGGCTCCCCGGTGGCTCCGTGGTAAAGAATCCGCCCAGTCAGACGTGACTGGTGCACGTGAATTTCTGCTCCTGAGGGTGTGTTCTCGTGCTTCCGCCTTAGAACTAGTCAGGCCCACGATGCTTTAGTCGCTAGGTCGTGTCCAACACTTGCTACCCCAGCGCTGTAGCCAGCCAGGCTCCTCTGTCCATGGGGTTTTTCAAGCAAGAATAGCAGAGTGGGTTGCCATTTCCTTCTCCAGGGGAGCTTCCTGACCCAGGGATCCAACCCGGGTCTCCTGCATTGGCAGGCGGATTCTTATCACTGAACCACCAGGGAAGCCCCTGTTGAGTAATTTACATACCTTTGGAGCAGCCCTCAGACAATAACTGACAGGGATCCATGGATAAATACCCCAGCCTCCTGGCTCCCTTTGGAAAACCAACTCTGAGACGAATTCTCAACATGGGCCCTCAGAGTCCCTCAGTGGGATGAACCTAATCTGATCCTGCCTCCTTGTCCCTGACCCGCCTCCTCTTTATGGGCTTGTTGGCATCACCCTCCAACTCAGCTACTTGCACTTGGGTCCCTGTGAGCAGCACTTAACAGAGCAGCAAACTAAAGCTACTTGGCCCACAAGAATTTATAAAAGCAACATCTACTTAGAACTTTTAAAATGCACCCCACAAATTATTTAGCTTATCACAACTTTCTTCTTTCCATCCCCAAAGAGACTGATGTATACCCAGACCATTTTACACTGACGCAGTCTAGAAAACAGCTATGAATTCAAAGCCCAGAAACCAATGCATTGTTTCTTGTCATTGCTGGCCAAACAGAGGGTGATGTACTAGATGGAAGATTTTAGGAAAGAGAGAGAGGTAAAAGCAAAAACAAGCCAAGTTGTGGAGGATGCTCATTAATCCCCAGGCACCTGCAGTGGCAGTGAGGTGTCTAGATACATCCACAGGGAGAATCAAGCCACTGAGGTTATTAATTTTGTGGTCCTAAAAAATGAGCAACATAGACATGTTTACTCTCTGGACACACTCCCTTTTCTGCATAGTCTCTCTCCCAGTTTCTAAACGCCCCATGCTAAGGAAAACATCACCAGGCGTGGGGGCTTTGCCAGAAATGTGCATTTGGACTCCAAACGGTACCTGTTGGGTGAAAAATGCACTTTGAAATAATGCCCTCTGACTACTGTCACTAATGGGTTGATGTCTATTATTTACATGAAAAAATGTTAAAATGCAGACTCCTTTGTCTTACTTTTATTTGGGGCATTTAAACCAAAACACTCACTCTCATGCCAATGGGAAAAGGTCCACTTCTCCTTCTGTGTCCCTTTCCATCTTCTAATCCTAGATTCTTGCCAAAGAACACATATGGCCACCAGGGCTTGCGCTGAGCCCTGTGCAATCCCGTTTCTCTCCTACTGGAAAATACAATCATGAGATAGAGGAGGTAGAATAGTTCCCCTTCCTCATTTCATCAGTGAGGACAGAGAAGGCATGACAAAGCTGGGTGGGACTTGAAGGACATCTGGTCCAATTCACCCCTGCCATAGAGGAGGAAACTGAGGCACAGGTCCGTGAAAGGCTTAATTCAAGACTTCATAGCTAGTCAGGGACAAAGCTGAGGCTGGGATAAGGGATCTTGACTCCATCCACTGCCCCTTCTTTCCATACCAAGTTCATTAAGTTTCATGCACACATTTGTTTTATCTTAAGCTCACATTTCAACCTACCTTATCTTGGATGTGGTGTGGGTGTTTCTTCTTAGAAAATCAGAGATCACGCCATTCCATTTAGGGATCTTGCCTAAATAACTGTACTAAGGAGAAACCCTCTAAGTAATGAGTTTTGTCACAGGAGATCACTAGAAATACCCCATGGCCTTCCCTTCTCTCTCCAGATACAGCATGAAAAGTCAGATTACATTGAAGATCCAACCTAGGTGTGTTTGGTACAATGCTCATTCCTAGTCTCAAACCTCTTCCTGGGCTTGAGCCCAAGTATTGGTGTGACCAGGAAAATGCCAGAGGCCATATGGACGCCCCAGGCCACCTCCCGGATGAGGCTGGATGGCACACCTAGGAACCAGCTCGCTCCAAGACATAGAACAGATGGCATCCCAGATACGAATATGCAGAATGTAGACGGCGATGGTTGTTAAACAAGTATGTATTTTTAGGTGGACTCATGAAAATCAAGGATTTTATAAATGAAGTGAAAGCCAAGCAAAGGAAACCACAAGATACTGTTGAAAGCTGTGCATTACTCTGTATTAGTTGCCACTGCCTCCCACGGCATGCTCCAACCTCCATTAAAAACCACTGAAAAATAACCAGGAAGAAATTAAGTAACAATCATAAGAAAGGACATTGGTTTCAGAATTCCATACTCTGAGACCCTAAGAGGACACTGATGGCCACGCTGCTGTTCACAAACACAAGAAGTGGGCTGAATTTTTCCTTGGTCTCACCACTTCGTTTCATGCTTCTTTCCTGATAGTCCCACCCTGACTACCCCGCCTCATCTCAGACTACTATTGCTACATTTTGGCTGCACCAGGAGCAAGACCTAAGGAGCACAATAACAATGCAAGTCACTGAAGCAGTGGAATTGAGTAACAGGATGGACTTCTAAAAATCTCCAGTACAAACAGGCCCATATCAGAAAGCTTTGGGCACTTTGCTCATTAATAATGTTTCCTTGCTGTGCAGTTATTTCCAGCTTGCAGAATACTTTCATACTTATGATCTCATTTAATTTTGACATTTATAACAACCCTATGAAATAAGTGGAGAATGATTACTCTCATTTTATAGATGAGGAAGTGGCACCTGCAGCATGCCACTCAGAGATGTACAGAGAAGTGGTACCACTGGAACTTGAACTGAAGACTTTGATTCCATGTCTAGGACTGCAGTTGCCAATGAATCAACAGCCAAAAGAGCTTTCACTGGAGGAGAATTCCAACTGCTGCTAGAACAGCCTAATCCATGTATTAACTGATTTTAATGAGTTAGAATATCAGGGGGTGAAATACAATGATATTCCCATATCCTGGAATCATTCTGTATACAGAAACTAGGTTCTAATTTATGCATTATTGTTCCTTCCTGCCTTACCTCTCACTGTATGCAGGACCTTGTGCACTTCCTCCCACTAGAGACAGAATTCCTTCCCCTTTATTGATGAGGGGTTCAGCAATGTGAGATGCTTCACCCAATGAAACATGAGCAAATGTGATGTGATGAAGACTCAGAATGAACTTGCTTAGTTGAGTTTGACCGCTGGTGCTCTTACTATCTACCCAGAGTAGCTCACTGAACCAAGACCATCTGAACACACCCTAGATTATCCAGCCTCCATCCAACCAGTGATGCATAGTATGGGAAAAAGAAAAAAAAAAGATTTGAAATGATTGAGTTTGGGGCTGATTTGTCATATCGCAATAGCTGACTGAATCACTACCTTCCTTTCATTTTCCTACCTTCAATTCAATGCAAATGGGTTTACCACTTGTTATCATTACTCTGTTTCTTTCCAGTCAGTGAATCGCCATCTCTTCTTAAGTCCTAGATTAGCAGAAGCTTCAGTATCAGGATCTGTATCATCATCCATTTCCGTTTCCCTTTAGTCGCTCAGTCGTGTCCAACTCTTTGCGACCCCATGAATCACAGCACACCAGGCCTCCCTGTCCATCACCAACTCCTGGAGTTCACTCACACTCAAGTCCATTGAGTCCGTGATGCCATCCAGCCATCTCATCCTCGGTTGTCCCCTNAGTGGCCAAAGTCTGGGCTAGGGAGTCCAAAGGTCTGAGTTCTTGAACCAACTTAGGCCTCTAGCCCTGAGCGAGTCAGCTCTTTTGCCGCCCTGGGTGTCAGTTTCCCACCTTGTCCACTGAAGGTCTCGTTTGGTTTGGAATCAAGTTTCTCCTCAGGATCAACCTCCTTCCCGCCGCCTCTCTCAAATTTGTTACACCAGGTATCCTTGAGAACTGACTTTTGCACCAGTCTCTGAACTTGGCACTCCTCTGAGCCTGGCGTGCTGCCGTCTGTGGGGACGCAGCGTCCGACAGGACTTAGCGACTGAACAACCACCACTACCCTTTGAGGCTCACTCTAGTTGGTCTAATACTTCTCCGTGACGCCAAGGTCAAAATGGCACTTGCTGCCTTGAACTTAGGAGTGCAGCATTTTGGGAAAACAGTTGTGACTTTTGTTGCCTCTACCGCGTGTGATGCATCGTGGTATTTTTCAGAAATAGTCCGTGTTTCAACGCACTCCAATATTCTTGCCTGGAGAATACCAGGGACGGGGTAGCCTGGTGAGCTGCCGTCTATGGGGTCGCACAGAGTCGGACACGACTGAAGCGACTTAGCAGCAGCAGCGTTTTGTCTTGTGTATAAAATGGGATACATTAGTAGCCACTTGATAAGCTTGTTTTCTTAACTGAGATACTTCATGTAACACTTGGAACAGTACTTTGCACGTAATAAGCACTCAGTAAATGTCAACTCTTAAAGCATGACCTGCCCACACCCCTGCATCGGTTTCATAGCTCTCTTGAAGTTCTTCGCTGATATTTTAAAGATAATGTCATTTCAAATATTGTAGTCAAATACAGCCTTAGATGACTGGTTATGTCAGAATGCTATCCCCTTCCTCTTTGTTTTATTTTATAAAATTCCTGTGATAGCATTGTTAACTTTCTCTCCTTCAGTCAAGAATGTTACTCCTGAAATTATTCTAATTATACAGCTAAATAGTTATACAAAATGCTTTTTTGAAAGTTATAATGAGTAGGGTTTTTTTAACCATTTTTAATTTTAGAATATTTGTTGCTTTTCATTTTCATATATGTGTTTGTCTTAGTGGAAGTACACTCGGGGTTTGCGTTGGTATTGGGAATCTTGAAAAAATACTAGATGAGAAAAATTAGAATTTCAAATTGTATGTTGCTGGCAAGTGGAAGGATTGCTCAGATGCTAGCATCAGTAGTGAAAAGTGACTATAGTTCCCTAATCGAGTATTTGGCTTCCTACATAGAAAAGAACTTGCCTAAACAGTTGGTAAATTCCTTAAGAGTTCAGCAGAAAAACATGGCAATAGCTTACTTTCCAGCGCAATTAGATTTTCAAGTTAAGTTTAGAGAGAGAGAGAGAAAATACTTAGGAATACTTAGGAACACTCTGACACTCTGAAATTAAATATAGTCATCGGTAATAGAAGAGATTTAAAGAACTGAGAAAAATTGTATGCATTTAAGAAGAATCTTCATAAAGTTACTAATCTTCAACTCGCCCTGACTGGAGTCTGATTCCAAATGAGTTGTGTGCACATACACACACACATTTATCTGTATAAGTTTTCTTTGGATCACAGCACAGGAAAGAGAATCTGATGTCCTCAAGAACAGACAAGTCTATATTTAAGCAGACAGAGCCTCAGATCAATTAAACAAAATGAGCTTTATGAGAGAAAACATTAAGCGGACTCCTTCCTGGATTATTTTTCTAAAAGAAATTTTTAGTTCTAATTGATGTCTTGAAGCTTGTTGCTGCAAATTGAAGTTTATGTCAAATATTTGGCAGGGCTTCAGGAAAAGGTTTCAGTTCACCTTGATTCTCTAATTGAGATGTTCAAGGGGTGTTTTGCTTCCTTTTTACCTAGAAGTGCTGTGGTGACATTGTCTACATGGGCTGTTTCAACCTGAGTTCTCACTTCTTTCCTTGCTGAGTGCTAAATTGTTTTTCAGTCTATCTGGCAATCTGTTATTTTTTTTCTTCCCCCCACAGGGTTCAGTATTTGTCCTTGAAGAGTTGTCAACTGCAAAACGCAAAGAAAATTGTATGTCCAATTAAAGTGAGGCAAAACACAACTGTCAAATAAAAGCCATTAACCCCATGAGTACCATAATTTTTGGTATACCTGACAGCTCCCTTCACAGTTCCCTCAGTTCTAGTCATTCCCAATCCCTTTCCTTTCTTTGAAAGATACTGCTTATGGGACAGTTTCAGAGTCAATCAAGTTATGTCAAATCTCCATCCAGTTGTAAGTAGCATATTTAATTTATTAGACATGTTTTCAGAATGAATGATTAAGTGTATTTAGAAGAACAATAGTGACTCCTCATATTTAATATTTTCAATTTTTTCCCGTTAATTCTTTTCATTTTACCATAAAAATTTCATTCCTACTTTTCAGGGCTATACTGGATAGACAACACTGAATAAGGCAGAAAAGTTTATTACCCTTACAAGTTTATAATCAACTGAGACAAAAAAGCAACTCATAGACTATGATTCAATTACAATTGTCATCAGTGGCAAGGAAGAACAGGGCGAATGCTATGAGAACAGCAGATATGAGATAGCCTTTGGTCCACCTGAAGGGTGGACAGAAAGGAACTGAGCCACCAAGAGAAGACTTGAGGTCACTGCCTTCCCTGCAAGGGATAGAGTTTGTGTTAAGGATTGAAGGATGATGCTGATATTGAGGAGAAATACATAGAAGGATGAGGAAGAAGATCGCTAACATGTATTGAGGGCTTCCTGGTTTTCGGTTCTGTTGGTTTATACATTCATGTTACAGAAAACAGTGATGCTAATTGGTTTTAAAATTCACAACCCTATGAAACGTGATCCAAGAGTAAAAGTCTCCATTTAGGTTCAAATCATCAAGCACCTAGGATTATGCATGTCTTCTCAACCGACTGTGTGTGGCCATGGCCCTTAGGCTCCTTCCACTCATGACTGTAAAATGGCAACAACAGTTCCAGGTGTTATAATCCGACATGGCAATATATTCAGAAGATGACTCTTTCTCTGTCTAATCTCTCTTTTTATGAGAGGGAACTAGTTTCTAAGATGCCCTCAGCTAACTTTCTCTCATGTTTTATTAGGCAGAATTGGGACACAGTCTCCATTCCTAAGTGAATAATTCAGGAGGAAAGAGATAAGAGATATGATGACATTAGAGATGGAAATTAGCAAATCAAGCCTGTAACTACTTCAGATATCCTGAAGGTTTTTCATGCCACTTTAATGCATATATTGAAAACTCTAGATATATGTCTTCTTAAAGGAAGCTTACCATTCAAAATACATTTGCAACTTTCAAGTCAGTTTCTCATAATCATTTCATGCCAATTATTATCAATATATCTGCTACTTAAGACAGTAAACAGAAGATGTTAGAAAACTATGGTAGCTGATACATTTTTGTTCAAGTTTATTCATGCAAAGTATTTTAAATCTAAAAAAATAGGGGACAGATGCTACTGAAATTGATACAGTCTGTCTTCCTTGCCATTTACTGTGACAATGAACAATATGTCATGTTGTCTTTACCAATATGAAAAATAAATCACAGAAGAAATTGAAAAAAAGGAGAAAAATTAAAATACCACAGGAAACTATTTGTATTGACTGTACTCAACTACCTTTTTATTATAATAATAGTATAATTATAAAATAGTTTCTGGCCATTGAGGATTAACATATGGTTGATGTTAGACACTTAATTCTCATAACATCCTGTGCAGTGTATTTTTATTCCCATTATTTTGAACTTCAGAAATTTATATGAAGTTAAATCAGTATGAGTTCATTTCAGCTCAGTAGATCAGTCGTGTCCGACTCTTTGTGACCACATGAATTGCAGCACGCCAGGCCTCCCTGTCCATCACTAACTCCCGGAGTTCATTCAGACTCACATCCATTGAGTCCGTGATGTCATCCAGCCATCTCATTCTCTGTTGTCCCCTTCTCCTCCTGCCCCCAATCACTCCCAGCATCAGGGTCTTTTCCAATGAGTCAGCTCTTCGCATGAGGTGGCCAAAGTACTGGAGCTTCAGTTTTAGCATCATTCCTTCCAAAGAAATCCCAGGGCTGATCTCCTTCAAAATGGACTGGTTGGATCTCCTTTCAGCTCAAGGGACTCTCAAGAGTCTTCTCCAACACCACAGTTCAAAAGCATCAATTCTTTGGCACTCAGCCTTCTTCACAGTCCAACTCTCACATCCATACATGACCACAGGAAAAATCATAGCCTTGACTAGACAGACCTTAGTCGGCAAAGTAATGTCTCTGCTTTTGAATATGCTATCTAGATTGTTCTTAACTTTTCTTCCAAGGTGTAAGTGTCTTTTAATTTCATGGCTGCAGTCACCATCTGCAGTGATTTTGGAGCCGCCCAAAAAAACAAAGTCTGACACTGTTTCTACTGTTTCCCCATCTATTTCCCATGAAGTGATGGGGCCAGATGCCATGATCTTCGTTTTCTGAATGTTGCACTTTAAGCCAACTTTTTCACTCTCCTCTTTCACTTTCAACAAGAGGCATTTTAGCTCCTCTTCACTTTCTGCCATAAGGGTGGTGTCATATGCATATCTGAGGTTATTGATATTTCTCCCAGCAATCTTGATTCTAGCTTGTGTTTCTTCCAGCCCAGCGTTTCTCATGATGTACTCTGCATAGAAGTTAAATAAGCAGGGAGACAATATACAGCCTTGACATACTCCTTTTCCTATTTGGAACCAGTCTGTTGTTCCATGTTCAGTTCTAACTGTTGCTTCCTGACCTGCAGAGGCAGGTTAGGTGGTCTGGTATTCCCATCTCTTTCAGAATTTTCCACAGTTTATTGTGATCCACACAGTCAAAGGCTTTGAGCAATCTTGATTCCAGCTTGTGTTTCTTCCAGTCCAGCGTTTCTCATGATGTACTCTGCATAGAAGTTAAATAAGCAGGGTGACAATATACAGCCTTGACATACTCCTTTTCCTATTTGGAACCAGTCTGTTGTTCCATGTTCAGTTCTAACTGTTGCTTCCTGACCTGCAGAGGCAGGTTAGGTGGTCTGGTATTCCCATCTCTTTCAGAATTTTCCACAGTTTATTGTGATCCACACAGTCAAAGGCTTTGACATAGTCAGTAAAGCAGAAATAGATGGTTTTTCTGGAACTCTCTTGCTTTTTCCATGATCCAGCAGATGTTGGCAATTTGATCTCTGGTTCCTCTGCCTTTCTAAAACCAGCTTGAACATCAGGGAGTTCACAGTTCACGTATTGCTGACATCTGGCTTGGAGAATTTTGAGCATTACTTTACTAGCATGTGAGATGAGTGCAATTGTGCAGTAGTTTGAGCATTCTTTGGCATTGCCTTTCTTTGGAATTGGAATGAAAACTGACCTTTTCCAGTCCTGTGGCCACTGCTGAGTTTTCCAAATTTGCTGGCATATTGAGTGCAGCACTTTCACAGCATCATCTTTCAGGATTTAAAATCAGTATGAGAGGCTGCCAATATTCACATTTATCCATCCTACTCTAAAGCCACTGCTCTTACTACAAAAATATTCTGTCTGGCATTGTGTCTTGACCCCAGAAATTTCCTCCAAAGAATCAGAAAATTGATTCAACAATCAATGGGCTTTTGAGAATCCCATTAGGAATTTGTACCTATAATTCATTTGTCAATAAAACTTGAAGTTTACATTTTCACCTTTTATGAATAGCACCCAAATTAAAGTTGCTTTGGTAACATTATACGTTCATGGTGATTCACTGCTATAAACTTGCTACTTTTAACTTGTATGAGCTTAGCTCTCTAAAGATTGAGCATGAGGTGAAAAGACATTTATTCTCTACAAGTATCCATACTTTATGTTTGGCCTAAGAAATATAGAATTTTATTACAAGAAAGTTAGAGATATTTCTGACCTTGAGTAGAGCATACTTGCCTTGCTATTCTATTTTGATATTTTTCACAATTTTTACATGCTTACTCACAAATGTCCTTTCGCATGAGATAGATATCATTTCATTCTTTCAGATAGATATAGTAGTATTATCCTAAAAGTAACTTTGAGTGAGTGAAATTCTAATGACAAGGCTTTTTCATAGCTTATTTTCTTTCGGTTTAAGTCATTACTTTTCCTGTTATGTGCCTTCTCTGCCATAAATTAATTGAAAGTGTGACGGTATATAGTCCCATTGTTATTTCTGTGGATAGGTAAAGGTATTTTAAAATACAGGGAAGAGAGAGAGATAAACAGTTCTCAAGATAGATTATACATAGAGAGAAAATATTGGTTATACTTCCCTTGCTCAGGGCTAGAATACGCCATGTACTGAGTTTATATTTCAGAGAAGTTAAGTTTATAGACCCTTTCTCTCAATGCCTCACAGCTTGGATCACTTAGGGTTGGGGGAAAGAAAAAACTAGTTCTATTTCAATTTTACATATACAAGAGGTTTGTTGTTGTTGTTGTTTTTAATAAGTAGGCTTCCCAGGTAGCTCAGTCTATAAAGAATCTGCCTGCATTGTGGGAGACCCAGGTTCAATTGCTGGATTGGGAAGATCCCCTGGAGAAGGAAATGGCAACCCACTCCAGTATTCTTGCCTGGAGAATCCCATGGACAAAGGAGCCTGGCAGGCCCCAGTTCACAGCTTCACAAAAAGTTGGACATGACTGAGTGACTAATGAATGAATGAATGTCCCATAGAGTTGCTGAGACATGAGGAAGGGTAACTTCCTAGTGAGAATGCAATAGAAGCCCTTACCATGGACCCTCCTAAAGGCCAGATCTGTGAACTTTATATCTATACAACTTAGTTTCTGGCATAGAGTGAGGACTGAACTAGTTTGTGGTGTTGGAGATGGAAAATATAGGCATGATTAATAGAAGAAAATGAAGCTGGAAAGAGTATGTGCTTGATAAATGTCAGCTGAACTGAATGAAATGTCACAGATTCTGATGCTGGGTCCTGAGGACATTATTATTTATTTACATTATCAGGGAGCAGAAACTAACAGAAGACACGTGAGCACCCAAAACCTCTCGACTATGCATCAGAAGCTTTCAATGCTGTCAAAGTTCTGACCAATCTCCTAATGTTAGCACAAAAGGACTACAATTACCAAAGACCATTCAAAAAGTAGATTCTTTTTGATGCCACTTAAAACATTCAGTTTCAATTACTATCTTAGTGCTTTTAAGATGTATCATAAAAGCTATCATATGACAGCCAAAAAATAATTCACCTAAGACTTAACTAGAAGGTACTAAATAAGTTATTATTTTAGTATGAGTTTTAACAAAAGCAGAGTTCTTTTTCTTCTTCGGTATTCTTTGCAAATTTCAGAGAAATATCTACTGAGAATATCATAAAATGCTGTGACAATTTTTTTTCTATGTGGAATTCAGACTCTGGGCTGAATAGTTCATGCATTTTGCTTATGTGATGTGTTTTGATTTGTATCTTTTAAGATGTTAAGCTAGAATCAAACTGACTCATGATGCTTCCTTAGTCACCCACGTTCCTGTCACTATCCCCACTGCAACATGTGACATTTCTGTCACATTTCATGTGACTGTACAGTTCATAAGTCTGCACAGAAAGTACCCCAACTATATCTGGAACCACGGAGACAGTTGTAGGTTATGGCTGACTAAAACTCACACATTCTTTTCATATCTGTGATGTCTGAACCAATAACCAAATGCCATTTGAACTTTGAACCTTGGAAAACTGTCAGAGCTTATAAAATAAACAGATGATTGATGATGTCTGTTTTGCAGATAAAGATAAGTAAAGGGCAAAACCAACTATTCTAATCCTAAACTTCTATTAATTCATATAACAACAGGGAAATGTTATATCTAACTTTCCCCCCTTATCACCTAACTTGGGAAATATGAAAAAATGTAACCAAAAAGAAACAAAATGTGATATGAAACAGTCTCAGGGGCATGGAGAATGTGCAAACTCTGGTATACAACTAATTATCATATATGATACTGTGGGCTTTTTGTTATTCATGACACATAGTAGGATTGCATACTTCATGATTTGTGTTAGTTTCACTATACAACTCGCCTTGAGTACTGAAATGTAAATGGAAATATCATATATCACTTCAGGGCAGAAGCATTAAGAGTATATACTTTGCATATTACTCAGACATAAAGTGAAGTTTTGCCATTTACAGCAACATGGATGGACTTAGAGAGTGTCATGCTAACTGAAATAAGTCAGGTAGTGAAAGATAAATGCTGAGTGATATCACTTAAAATACAACAAACTAGTATATAAAAGAAGTAAATTAACTATACTTCAATTAAGAAAAAAATAAAGAAGCAGACTTACAAATACAAAGAAAAAAATAATGATTACCAATGTGGGGGTGGGGGGAAACATAGGAGTGCAGAAGTGGGAGGTACAAATTGTTGGCTATAACACCTATATTCATCTCATAATATAGTGGGGAAAAAATAACAAAAATTAAATAATAACAAGAAGGAACTGGCAAATCTTTGTTATAGTGAAAGACATTAAAATATAGTCCATGATACTTGATAAGCCAAGCAAACAATAAATGAATTAAAAATAAAAGATTTGTGCAACAAAATTATCAATATATATTTAAGGCATATGCATAAATTTTTTAAAGCATATTTTTTGAAAAAATAACTTCTTCTCAAGCCCTTAGAATGTTATACAATTTGTCACACGCTCATCAAATATAAAAAGTTCTAATAGGTTTTAAAAAACTAGTATGTAAGATACTCCCTATGCTAATGGTAATAAGGTGAGAAAAAATGAAAAGGATAATATAAAAATGTATAAACATATTTAAATGCACCTTAGTCATTCATGGATCAAGATATAATACAAATTTTAAATAAAACTTGGAATAGAATGTTAATGAAAATATAAAATCTTAAACTTTATGGAAAACAGCTAAAAATTAATTTGAGGACAATTCATCTATATAAATACTTATATTGGAAAACAATGAATGTTTACTATTGATGAGCCAACTGTCCAACTTAAATGATTTGGGAAAGAATAAGAGAATTCAAAGAAAAATAGAAGGAATAAAAAGATCAGAAATTAACACAATGGAAAACAGAGAGCAGTTACAGAATTAACGAAGTTTTTTCTTTGACAAGACCATTAAAATATTTTTTTTCAAGAATGAGAGACATAACTAAATACAACATACAATATTTATTTAGAGAATTCTACAAAGAATTCCTCCCACCCTTAAAGAAAGGAAGGAAAATTTTAAAGAAAGTTTAATGTCCCCTCAAGTCTTTGGTCTAGAACAATTTGATCAAGTCTGAGAGTAAATTACCAAAATCTTGGCTAAAATAAACTGAAAATGAATAGAAAACTTTCTAGTGTCCACACAGGTCTTATAATAGCTTACATTTGCCGACTAAGGTCCGTCTAGTTAAGGTTATGGTTTTTCCTGTGGTCATGTATGGATGTGAGAGTTGGACTGTGAAGAAGGCTGAGCACCGAAGAATTGATGCTTTTGAACTGTGGTGTTGGAGAAGACTCTTGAGAGTCCCTTGGACTGCAAGGAGATCCAGCCAGTCCATTCTGAAGGAGATCAGCCCTGGGATCTCTTTGGAAGGAATAATGCTAAAGCTGAAACTCCAGTACTTTGGCCACCTCATGTGAAGAGGTGACTCATTGGATAAGACTCTGATGCTGGGAAGGATTGGGGGCAGGAAGAGAAGGGACGACAGAGGATGAGGTGGCTGGATGGCATCACTGACTCGATGTAAGCGAGTCTGAGTGAACTCCGGGAGTTGGTGATGGACAGGGAGGCCTGGCGTGCTGCGATTCATGGGGTCGCAAAGAGTCGGACACGACTGAGTGACTGAACTGAACTGAACTGACTGAAAAGGAAAAGACCTTGTCATAAACAGAGAATTAGGTAGGATTCACAGAAATGTAGCATTGTAGTGCTGGGATAAATATGTCTTGGATAAAACACTACTTTGGACTCATCCTAAATAACTTAAATTCATGGCAGACCAGAAAAAAAAAAAAAAAAAAACAAGAACACTATTTCTAGGGATATAACAAAATGTAGTAATCAAAAAATTCCTAATGTCTGGCACAACTGAAAGCCAATGAAAAATTATTAGACATGCACAGAAGCTGGAAAATGTAACTCATAACCAGAAAAAAAGATCAAATCAATAGAAACAGATTCTGATGATGGAACTAGCAGATAAGCATGTGAAAAAAGGAATAAAATGCTCTGTATGTTGAAGAATGTAGGAAAAACAAGAGTATAATAGAGACAGAAATAGAAGATTTTATTTTATTTTTTTAGTGTATACATATTTTTATTTTTATTTTATTTTTTTAACTTTATTTTACTTTACATTACTGTATTGGTTTTGCCATATATTGACATGAATCCGTCTCGGGTGTACATGAGTTCCCAATCCTGAACCCCCCCCCACCTCCCACCAAAGCGATTGTTCTAAGATGTAATTGGGGTCCCAGAAAGAAAAGTGGTAGCTCAAGGAAACAAAGGTTTAATAGCTTTTTAAGATGATAAGAACAATAAATTTACAGGTTTAAAAGCTTAATGAATTCCCAGCCCAACAAACATAAAAATATCCCAAGGGACATCACAATTTACTGCAATCTAGTGTTTCAAAAGCCTATTTAAAAAGTAGCTGCGGGGGGAGGGGGGAAAGCACATTATTTACAGAGAAAGGAATTTATAAATTTACACCAGAATTCTCATCAAAAAATGTGCAAAACAGAATATGGAGCAATATTGTTAAAATGATGAGAAAAATAAACTGTCAATTTAGAAAATTTGCCCTTTAAAATAACAATAAGTAAGAACAGACTTTCTCAGAACACAAATCTTATAAGAATTCATTTGTAACAGATTACACTATAGGAAATACTAAAGAATTTTTCCTGGCAGAAGAATTACAGCAGTTAGAAATTGGATAAAAACAAAGATTGTGGGCAAAATACAAAAAAAAAAAAAAAAGAAAAAGAAAAAAAACTATATTGTAATTCCTTTAAAAGATAATTGTTTTATGTAAAAATAAAATTTATAGCAACAAAAAAGAGTGAAGTAGACAATGAAAAATACTGTCATTAAATTTATATTACATATGAACTGACTTAAAATTATCACAAGGTAAATTGTGAAGAAATAAAGGTACATATTGTAAATGCCAAAGTAACCATTAATAAGATTATAAACAAAATACAGAATATGTTAATAGTACAAAGCAATTAAATCATTAATTAAATCAAATTTAATCCAACAGAAAGCAAGAGATTTTAAATGAAAAAAAAAACTAAGAAAGTAAGATTAATGAATTATTAAATTTAAAACATTTAAACACTTCAATTAAAAGGCAGAATTATTAACTGCTCAATTAAAAAGAAGACCCAGCTCTATACTATCCACAAGAAGACTGCTAAAATGCAAAGATACAGATACAGTTAAAGTAAGTAGAACAAAGTTTTCCATACAAATATAAAAAGCAAGCTAGAATGGTTGCATTAATATAAAATGATGCAGATGTAAAAATGGTACCAGACATTTTACAATGATAAAGTCATCAGGAATATATGGCATTTCTAAATGTATTTAATATATACTACTGACAATGCACTTGAAAACACAGAAAACAAAGTGAATAGAAATGAAAGGAAAAATACACAACACCACACATAATTCTCAATAATTAATAGAACATTTAAGACAACAGTAGACTTAGCCAATGCTCTGAACAACTTGACCTAATTAATATTAGAACAGCTCAACCAAAAACCACAAAACATGCATTCAATAATACATGTAGCATTCACCAAGATAGATTATATTCTATGCCATAAAAAAAGTATTGATAAAACTTAAAATAGTCAAATCATGCACATATATATTATAATAATTGGAATTAAATTCAAAATCAGTAACAAAATGATATAAAAAAAATTTGGAAGTTAACATACTTATAAATGTGAAAGTGCTGCACTCAAAGTGCCAGCAAATTTGGAAAACTCAGCAGTGGCCACAGGACTAGAAAAGGTCTGTTTTCATTCCAATCTCAAAGAAAGGCAATGCCAAAGAATGCACAAACTACTACACAATTTCACTCACCTCACACGTTAGTAATGTAATGCTTAAAATTCTCCAAGCCAGGCTTCAGCAATAAGTGAACCGTGAACATCCAGATGTTCAAGATGGTTTTAGAAAAGGCAGAGGAACCAGAGATCAAACTGCCAACATCCACTGGATCATCAAAAAAGCAAGAGAATTCCAGAAAAAACATCTATTTCTGCTTTATTGACTATGCCAAAGTCTTTGACTGTGTGGATCACAATAAACTGTGGAAAATTCTGAAAGAGATGGGAATACCAGACCACCTGACCTGCCTCTTGAGAAATCTGTATGCAGGTCAGGAAGCAACAGTTAGAACTGGACATGGAACAACAGACTGGNTAGGATTATTTATGAGAAGCAATTATTGAGTTGGCCAAAAAGTCCTATAACATCTTACAGAAAAAACCGAAATGAACATTTTGGTCAACCCAATGTTAAGGACCCAAATAAAAATAAAGTAAGTGAAGTTATGCCCACAAAGGAGAATCCCATAGGTACCAGATAAATATTCAATGAATGATGAAAAACTTTGGTCATTTGAAGACTATTTTATAGTTAGTATGATAGAGAAAACACATTGTCATTAGACACTATTTTCTATGTGCTTTTTACTTGGTGCTTGGTGTGCTAGGAAGTCAGATTGCCTATCCACTCGTGGCTTATTGACTAAAACAGATAATACAGAGGAGGGTGTGTTAGTCATTCAGTCGTGTCTAACTCTTTGCAACCCTGTGGGCTGTAGCTTGTCAGGCTCCTGTCCATGGAATTCTCCAGGTAAGAATACTGATGTGGGTTGCCATTCCCTTCTCCAGGGGATCTTCCCAACCCAGGGATCGAACCTAGGTCTTCTGCATTTTGGGCAGATTCTTTACCATCTGAGCCACCAGGAAAGCCCAATATAGAGGAGGCAACACATGGAAAACATAGAATAACTGTTTCATAAATTGATAACAAGAGAGTAAATTTAAATATTTTACTTGGTTTGAATCAGTCATTTTGGCTTTGTTGGATGCATCATCAAAGCCTCAGAAAACCCAGTTCTTCTGACTCCCTAGAAACCTGCATCAAGCTTCCAACTATAGAAAACTGCATGCTTTTCTTGGTATTCAGGAGTTTAAAATCCCCTACTTCTCTATCAACTGCTCCAAGTTAAGATGGGGTAAGGAGCAGAGGAGGGGTAGGGTATACCAATAGCAGCACACTACGAGAAGGATGTAATTATTCATCAGGTATCTGGGGACAGTTTCCTGGAAGTGATGGAAAGGCCATGTCTAACACCTGGTCAGCAACTTCAGAACATTTGCTAAACTGAAGATGTGAGGAAGACAGGAACTAGACCCTGCTCCACCCATCCTTCCATCTTTCCATTCTCAGTTTCATGTCAGTTTGATCAAACAGTATCCACTGTCTGGTCCCTCCAGCTCTCATAGGTCCAGCCCCATGATTCATCTGTTACACACCTCCACACTTCTACAATTCTACACTGATCGCATCCCCACCCCCACCCGGGCACAGTGACCTTGACACTTGAAGATTTTTCATTTTTGCTCTCAACTCCTTTCTTAATGTGCTCTAGTGCTCTGTATTTTGTACATAGCCACCACCCTGACTGCAACTGCAGAAAGATGGACTTTTATCCTCAGTTTTATTTTTAATGTTCTTTCTAACAGCATCATGCTGGGCACTGAAGTACCCAGTGTTATACCACCTATAAAGCACTTTATTCTACAGTAACTCATCTGACCTTCACTGCAGAGCTCTCAGGTAGATAGTACAACCCTACCTGTTCAAATGAGGACTTGAAGATACAAAGAGGGTCACAGAGCTGGGATACAGAGCAACCAAGATGCAAGCCCAGTTTTCCTGTCTCCAACTCTGGGACTTCTTTGCATCACGCTATTTTAAAAAGTACTAGCACTGCTGATATTCTTGGATATCCTTGATAATATTCCAATTTAAAAGAAAAAATAAAACAATTGCTAAGAAAAGAACTAGATGGTATGACACACACACACACAAAATGGCCACAAGAAGACTGAATCGCTTAGAATGCCCATCTTTGCCCAAATGACCATTAGCGGTATTCTAATGATTTGATACAGATCTTACGATTCTGGTTTCAGTCTGCAGGGCTCTCTCTTTCAAAAATAACTCCAACTAAATGGATAGGATGAGAGTCAGTAAAGGCCCTATACTCTTTAAAGCTCAGCTTCCAACCAAGCCTTCAAAGGTAGCTAAATAAGAAACGTCAGGAAAGACCAAAAATTGGCACAGCATCACGAATCACTCAACATCTACTGGAACCTCCTACTTAAAGTAATAGTTACATTCCAGAGTAATGGGGCACTTGGGGTTTTTTTAAGGATCCTAAAAATTCCATCTTGAGAAGATATCCAGCTTATTCAGTAGCCATTGTCCAATCTGATTTCATTTGAGATCATTTCCAAATAACCAGCCTGAGTCTGAGATACCAGAAAAGTTCTAGGTCAGGAAAGTGACCAGGGCTCATCTAGCTGTTTCACTAACTGTGAAGTTGAGCAAATTCCTCCGTGGATCCTGATCTCATTCCTTCCACAAATATTTATTTGAGCCCCTACAGTATGCCAAACACTGGAAGTAGAACAGCCCAACAGACAAAGATCTTGTCCCCAGGGGACTCACTTTTTAGGGGAGATGCTTGATAAGCAGATAAGTAAACATACTATGTGCTCAGTCATTCAGTTGACAGCATGTGGGACGACCCTGCTGGGAGTGTGCCTGCTGTGTTCAAGGACCAGGGGGGAGCCCAATGTGGCCTGCACAGAAGGAGCCAGGGGAAAGAGAGGAAGGGAAGGAGGTGAGTGTAATAGAGGCCTGATCTCAGAGGGCCTTTAGGCTTGGTAACGACTTGGGATGGGAAGTCACAGGAGGGGTCTGTGACAGTACAGTATGACTTGGGTGGCAGGAGCATGACTTTGGCCACTATATGGAGGAAAAATAGCTTTCTGCTCCCTGGAAGCAAACTGGTACAGATAAGAGGCACAGAGAGGGCTTCCACAGGCCCTCTGTGAGCTGAGATCCCAAGTCATAGGCTTTACTGAACAAGTCACTGCCCATCTTGGTGGAAGCACCTCTAAACTGGGGCAGCTCTTTCATCCCAGAGGCCGGGGGCAGTGTCAGTCCTCTGCCTTTAGCCTATGAGGAAGGACAGATTCCAGCTAGCAGGAGCTCCTGGGGGACCTGGTGACCTCCCTGCCACCCCTGGAGCTCAAGGTGGCTTTTTGGAGTTGCCCCTTTGGGTAGTTACAAACAGAAACGACCGCATTTCCAAACTGCCTCCAGGCTTTCTTTCCAAAAGTCATCTGGAAAGGCCGGTGGGGTTAAGGCATTTGCCTTTGGCCCAGCAGAGGGATTATTCTGTGGAGACGCAAGGCTTCAGGATCTTATTTCCCTTTCTAGGTCACCTGCTTGCTGCGAATTCACTCAAATACGCAGTTAGATATTTTTAGGGATATACATCTTAAGTGCATTTCTACCCTCCTACAAAAATTCCAGCTTGGCTTGGAGCAGGGTCCCTCTCTTTGAGACTTAGAGAACCACCAGGCCTCTGGCATCCCATCATTCCTTCTGGAACCAGCCCTCTGCACCACCGCGTCGCAGCCACTCCAAGAACCCTGAGTCATTTCACGGGTTCTGTTTCCCCGCTTTCCCCGGTAACGTTCCCGATGCCAAGGAGCACTGCAAGCCCGCGATCGCCCCGCTCCAGCCGCGCGAGCACCCGTCCCCTCGGCCTCCCTCCTGCAGCCGCGACCTTGGGCTGGTGCCAGCAGCGGGCGGGCGCGGGGAGCCAGGCGCGGGGGAGGGCGGAGGCGCGGCGCGGGCGGCGCCGAGTTGAGCGCCGGGATTCGCCCGCGCGCGGGCGGGGAGGCGGGTCCTGACTCACCGCGGTCCCCGCGGGGCTGCAGCCCGGCCTCCTCCGCCCGCTGCCATCTGCGGCGGCGGGAGGCGCGGGCCCGCCCTTCCCGGGGTCGGGCGTTTCTCCCGGGGGCTTTGCTAGCACCCCGCGCTCACTTCCGCGGGCGCCCTCGCGGCGCGGCACCGTGACTGTTTGTTTATTTCCACGTCCGCCCCGGGAGACTCCGCCGGGGCAGAGCTTTCGCCCACCCCCTGATGAATTCGGGGCCCTAGCGCTTGGCACCACGCCTGGCACGTCATCACGACTGGGGAATCAGTAAACAGCAGTGGAGGGAAAGGGAAAGGAGGGGGAGGAGAGAGACAGGGCGGGAGAGAGGGGCGCAAAAGGAAGGGCTTTGAGCATCCATGCCTGCAGAAGCCCAGACGTCTCCCTCTGTGAAGCCAGAGACGGGATAGGGGTTGCGGGGGCTGGGCTTGGCCGCCCCTCACACACTCGGGGCTTCGTCCTCGAAGTTTATGTTCCTAGAATTACAGGCAGGTGATCAGGAGGCAAGGAGAAGACAAGGAGAAAAGGGGGCGTCTTGTGTTCTTAAAAATGAGGGCGCCATAAACACTCCGTTGCCCCCAAAGCAAAGCAGGCTGGTGGCCCCTCCCTTACTATCATAATCACAAAGTTTGCAGAGCTGGAGGATTCTCAGACACATCTAGGACCCCATATTACAGATAAGGAGAGTGAGATTCAGGGAGACACTCATGTACTCAAGTCGAGGAAGACACGACGGGAACCACGGTGCTGGGGCTCGGATGTCCAGTCCCTTACCCTACCTACTGAGCTCCCGCCTCTCTCTGAGCTTTCTCCTCTCTTGTTTTCCCCAAAATGAAAGTTCTGGAAGAAGCCTCGCAGTGTGTTTTGCTCAGGGCCTGGACTCTGAAGATATGGAGTTTTGGATGCAGAGACCCAGGCAACCAGCAGTCTCTGACCACCTCTGCCCCCAGCTCAGCAGGCAGAGCGGCTGCCAGAGGTTGCCTGACAACAAGCTTTCTGGGGCAGCTCTGTGCTCCGGGAGGTGTGTCTTTTGCAGTTCCAAAAACAGATTCTGCCATCTCATCCCCACATTTGCAGCCTCCAGTTGGCTTCTTCTGATTGGCCAGAACTTTTCCTCACTAGAAAGATGAGGAGAATTGGCCTCCTCCAACCAGCTGGGAGAAACATTCTGCAGCAGGAAAGATGGGAATGATGTCCCACCCCCTCTGATGGGGACCAGGGAGACAGGTGCCTACTCCACTGGCTGAATTATGCCAGGGACTCTCAAGGGTCTCTGCACTTGCCCCGGAGGTAGGAGGCCTCTGACAGGGTAGCTGACCTAGTACCTTTCATTCTGCAATTGGGGAGTGTCAGAGTGGATTCTTTGGCTTTCTGGACCAAAACGTTTCTCAAAATTTAATGGTAAAAGTTGTCATCAGGGCTGGCAGCTTGTGTACACGGCAGGTGGTTGCCAGTATACTTCAGATTGGGGCAATTAGCCTTTCCTACCTGCCTACCCCAGTCCACTCCCGTGTCCCCTGTACCACCTGGATTCCTAGCTCTCCAGGGTCGGGAGATGACCTCTTTCAGCCTAACCCGCAGGCTTTGAGGCATTCCCCAGGGTCAGGCTTAATTAGCTATTAATATTAATATTACTAATGTGGCAGTTCTAGCCTTGGCTATGCATTAGAATCACCTGGAGAATTAAAACTAATACTGAGGCCCAGGCCACACCTCTGACCGAATAAAGCAATATATCTGGAGGTATTTTCTAAAAGTCCTCCCACCACCCCCTGACCAGGTGACTATAATGTACAGTGAGATTGAAAACCGCTGTTTGGATGGTCGCTGCTGGTTCTGTCTGCTCACATCTGTCCCTCTTCTAGTAATAGCACCTGACATGCCACAGAAAATCCTGCTCTCTCTTGATCCAGCGATTGAGCGATGCTCACCCCACCCTCACTTCTAACTTTCTCTGAGGGGCTAACCTATGACCAGTTTGGCCAGTTAGCATTTGCCGTCCCCTGGGGAAAGTAATCAGTTCAGACGCACTGTGAGCTGAGGAGTCCAATGAAAATCAGCTTCTAGACTTTTGCTGAAACTTCTGGGAAGGGAAAGGTCTTTTTATGCTGCAGTTATTCAGCAGAAAACACGGGAGTCCTGGGCTTCCGGCAGCCATTTTTATCATCACGTGGAATAAGCCTGCCTGTAAATTAAGGCAACGCAGAGGAAAAGCGAGATTAAGGATGGAGTGAAAAAGATGGAAATCTAATTAAAACCATGCCTGAAGCCAGATACCCTTCGGTAACAGAAACAGATTTCCCCCAGCCAATTTGAGCTGAAATATCTTTGACGTGCCAGCATCAGAATTAATCTGTTACATAACTAGGTATCACCTTGAAATGCAAAGGACAGAGTTCTGAGCTAAAAGATCACCACACAAGTGAGGTTAGATATTCGTGGGCAACAGTTCCAAGCATCTGAAGACAGCCAGAGGGTGCTGCCCACCATCGAGGATGGTGACTGTCAGAGGACAGGGTGCAGAAACTAAAGACAGACAAGCCTACTGAATTGTTTTCTTCCCTGAACATTGAGAGCCTCGGGTAGTTTGGCCTTAGCTACATAAGAAAAAGCTGGAAGCAGGGACTTCCCTGGTGGTCCAGGGGTTAAGAATCCACCTTGCAATGCAAGGGACAAGGGTTCAATCCCTGGTAAGGGAACTAAGATCCGACATGCTACAGGCAACTAACAACTAGAGAGCTACCATGTTACAACTAAGACCTCGTGCAGCCAAACAAGTAAACTTTAAAATTTATTCCAGGTATAATGGGTAGTCTTTTCTACAATAGGACAATAGGACAATGATACAGGATCAAGACAATGCATTGGATGCTTTCTTGGTCAGGGGAAGTTTCCTAGAAAACATGCCCTCTGTCTGAAGGAATAAGGAAGGGAAGGGTAATTGACTCATTAAATTTTCAATTTGAAAATTATATTGCTTAGCTATTGCTGCATAACCACCCCTAAACTTGATGACTGAAAAAAATTATTTATTTGGCTCCGCAATTTGAGTTAAGGTTGATTGGATCCGTCTCCTAGGCTGGGCTTCAGTACATGGTGGAAACAGGCGTCCAAGAGGGAGAAGAAAATCTCACACAAGGAATCTTAAAATCGAGGCTTATCGCTTGCACATTTTCATTCAATCACTATTTGTCAAAGCAAGTCACAGCTCCACTTTTTAAGGGGAAGCCTTGCAAAGTCACATACAGTGAGCCAGTGAGAACCTAACTCAGAGTCGATTTGACCCAATCTTTCTTATCTGACAAGTGAGAAACTTAAACCGATGACTTCTCCAAGTCCTCTTCTTCTTACACAGGAGTATTCTGGTCTCCACACTTGATGCTTTGTCTACTACACTTCTCTTTCCTTAATTGTTTCTCTTACAATATAGGTCACTTGGCTCCTGGTAAATTTTCCATAAAGTGACTAAGGATGACATTGTTTAAATTTGCTGCTTTACAATGAAAGAAACTGACATTCTTATTCTCAAGGTCAGCCACCAAATATATTGTGATTCTTTCTCTGGAGTTGGCTCTGAGACACAACAGAAAAAATGGATTCTATTTGCACAAAGCATAGTGTTCACCATCTGAATGGAGTGTGTGAACCTGACCCAAGACCATTCAATTCTTCCTCCAGAAATACTTTTCCTCCCCAGTTGCTGTTTTGAGTCTCCTAACGTAATGCAGATTATATCACAAGAAATGCCAGGATAGATGAATCACAAGCTGGAATCAAGATTTCAGGAGAAATATTGTCAACCTCAAATATGCAGATGATATCACTCTGATGGCATAATGTGAAGAGGAACTAAAGAGCCTCTTGATGAAGGTGAAAGAGGAGAGTGAAAATCAGTTCAGTCACTCAGTTGTGTCCAACTCTTTGCGACCTCGTGGACAGCACCACGCCAGGCTTCCTTGTCCATCACCAACTCCTGGAGCTTACTTAAACTCATGTTCATCCAGTTAGTGATGCCATCCAACCATCTCATCCTCTGTTGTCCCCTTCTCCTCCTGCCTTCAATCTTTCCCAGAATCAGGGTCTTTTCAAATGAGTCAGTTCTTCGCATCAGGTGGCTAAAGTATTGGAATTTCAGCTTCAGCATCACTCCTTCCAATGAATATTCAGGACTGATTTCCTTTAGGATGGACTGGTTGGATCTCCTTGCAGTCCAAGGGACTCTCAAGAGTCTTCTCCAACACCACAGTTCAAAAGCATCAATTTTTCAGTGCTCAGCTTTTTTTATAGTCTAACTCTCATATCCATACATGACTACTGGAAAAACCATAGCTTTGACTAGACAGACCTTGTCAGCAAAGTAATGTCTCTGCTTTTTAATATGCTGTCTAGGTTGGTCATAGCTTTTCTTCCAAGGAGCAAGCTTCTTTTAACTTAATGGCTGTAATCACCATCTGCAGTCATTTTGGAGCCCCCCAAAATAAAGTCTCTCACTGTTTCCATTGTTTCCCCATCTGTTTGCCATGAAGTGATGGGACCAGATGCCATAATCTTAGTTTTCTGAATGTTGAGTGTAAGCCAGCTTTTTTACCTTCCTCTTTCAATTTCATCAAGAGGCTCTTTAGCTCTTCTTCACTTTCCGCCATGAGGGTGGTGTCATCTGGGTATCTGAGGTTATTGATATTTCTCCCAGTAATCTTGATTCCAGCTTCTGCTTCATCCAGTCCAGCACTTTGTATGATGTACTCTGCATATAAGTTAGATAAGCAGGGTGACAATATACAGCCTTGATGTAATCTTTTCCTTATTTGGAACCCATCTGTTGTTCTGTGTCCAGTTCTAACTGTTGCTTCTTGACCTGCATATAGGTTTCTCAAGAGCCAGGTCAGGTGGTCTGGTATTCCCATCTCTTGAACGATTTCCCACAGTTTGTTGTGATCCACACAGTCAAAAGATTTGGCATAGTCAATAAGCAGAAGTAGATATTTTTCTGGAATTCTCTTGCTTTTTCAATGATCCATCAGATGTTGGCAATCTGATCTCTGGTTCCTCTGCTTTTTCTAAAACCAGCTTGGACATCTGGAAGTTCACAGTTCACGTACTGTTGAAGCCTGACTTGGAGAATTTTGAGCATTACTTTGCTAGCATGTGGCAGCTCTTCTCTGGTGGCTCAGATGGTAAAGTGTCTCCCTTCAGTGCGGGAGACCCAGGTTCAAGCCCTGGGTTGGGAAGGAAGGAAATGGCAACCCACTCCAGTATTCTTGCCTGGAGAATCCCATGGATGGAGGAGCCTGGTAGGTTACATCCATAGGGTCGCAAAGAGTGACTTCACTTCTTGTTAGTGTGTGAGGTAAGTGCAATTGTGGGGTAGTTGAACATTCTTTGGCATTGCCTTTCTTTGGGATTGGAATGAAAACTGACCTTTTCCAGTCTTGTGCCCACTGCTGAGCTTTCCAAATTTTCTGGCATATTGAGTGCAACACTTTCACAGCATCATCTTTTAGGATTTGAAAGATCTCAACTGGAATTCCATCACCTCCACTAGCTTTGTTCATAATTATGCTTCCTAAGGCCCACTTGGCTTTGCATTCCAGAATGTCTGGCTATAGGTGAGTGATTACACCCTCATGGTTATCTGGGTCATTAAGATTTTTTTTGTATAATTCTTCTGTGTATTCTTGCCACCTCTTCTTAATATCTTCTGCTTCTGTTAGGTCCATACCATTTCTGTCCTTTATTTTGCCCATTTTTGCATGAAATGTTCCCTTGGTATCTCTATTTTTTTTTTGAAGAGATCTTTAGTCTTTCCCATTCTATTGTTTCCCTCTATTTCTTTGCACTGATCACTGAGGAAGGCTTTCTTATCTCTCCTTGTTATTCTTTGGAACTCTGCATTCAGATGCTTATATCCTTCCTTTTCTCCTTTGCCTTTAGCTTCTTTTCTTTTCTCAGCTATTTGTAAGGCCTCCTCAGACAACATTTTGCTTTTTTGCATGTGAAAAGGAGAGTGAAAATGCTGGCTTAAAACTCAACATTCAAAAAACTAAGATCCTGGCATCAGGTCCCATCACTTCATGGCAACTAGATGGGGAAAAAGTGGAAACAATGACAAATTTTCTTTTCTTGGGCTCCACAATCACTGTGGACAGTGACTGCAGCCATGAAGTTAAAAGGCGCTTGCTCCTTGAAAGGAAACCTATGACAAACCCTGACAGTGTATTAAAAGAAATGGAGATATCACTTTGCCAACAAAGGTTGGTATAGTCAAAGCTATGGCTTTTCCAGTAGTCATGTGAGAGTTGGATCATAAAGAAGGCTGAGCACTGAAGAACTGATGCTTTTAAACTGTGGTGCTGGAGAAGACTCTTGAGAGTCCCTTGGACAGCAAGGAGATCAACCAGTCAATTCTAAAGGAAATCAACCTTGAATATTCACTGGAAGGACTGATGCTGGAACTGAAGTTCCAATACTTTGGCCACCTGATGCAAAGAGCTGACTCATTGGAAAAAACCCTGATCCTGGGAAGTACTGAGGGTGGGATGAGAAGGGGCCAACTGAGGATAAGATGGTTGGATAGCAGCACCAACTCAATGGAAATGAATTTAAGCAAACTCAGGGAGATAGTGAAAGACAGGGAAGACTGGCAAGCTGTGGTCCATAGAATTGCAGAGTCAGACACAAGTTAGCAACTGAACAACAGCAGCAACAACAATGCTGGTCTGTATTTCAACATCAGTTGCTTGCATTTGTGATGCAAATGATTAATTACAGTTGACCCTTGAACAATGCCAGAGTGAAGAATGCCCCCCAGTGCAATAGAAAATCCAAGCATAATTTTACAATTGGCCTTCCATGTCCTTGATTCTGCATCTGCAAATTCAACCAACAGCAGACCTTGTAGTGTTGTGGTATTTACTGGAAATAAATCTTGTGTATAAGTGGACCAGGGCAGTTCAAATCCATGTTGTTCAAGGTTCAACTATCTATCTCCTTCAGCATGCTTAAAATAATTATACATCAGCTGAAGTCTTGTTTATTCTATTTCTCTAGCCTATCTTTTCCCCTCTCAAACTGACTGATTCATAAATTTAGTGTATATCACCTAGTCTAGATTTTCCTATTTTTGCCACATACATACGGGAGATATACAGAGTTGCTTTTTTATATGGATAAATGTTGTCAGGCTGAATATAACATTTTTCCATTTCTTTTTCCATTCAACATGCTTTGAAATCTGATTCATATGGCTCTAGTCTGATTTATATGGCTCTAGTTCATTCACTGTAATTGTTACCTAGTATTCCATCGCATGACTATATAATCTTCCATTTTTATAGCTCTATATATTATCTTTAAATTTTCTCTAGTACATAAGCTCTTCAGTATATACAGGGCTTTGTATCTTTCTTTTAGTATTGCCTGATACACCAAATACCTTTTCCATCTCTTGTTTCCTACCCTTCTGAGTTTTGTTACCTAAATGCTTCTCTGGAAAGTAGCAAATAGATAATTTTTAAACCAGTTTAATTGTGTCTACTTTTTATATAATCTATTTGTATTATTATAATGAATTATCTCTGCCATCTTATTTTGTGCATTCCATTTGGGAGACTGTTCTTTGCTTCTTTTTCTTCCTGTCCCTGAATTTTGCTGGATCCCTTTCCTTTGGCTTCCTTTATTGGTCCCATTTTATTTCTACTATTTTAGTGGTTATTCATAAGTGTTTAGCATTTATACTTAAGAAATCACAAGTTAATCCTCATCTTTCTCCTTCTTAAAAAACCGCAAGATAATCTTCACTTTTTTTCCTTCTTCCAAACAGTACAATTGTTTAGAATGCACTAACTCTGACCTTCTCTCACTCATGTTATTATTTTATAATATGCTTGTTCTGTATTTGAGATGGAAGAGAGCTCTCCTGGGTCAGGTCAACCTTCCACTGAAAGTCCCATTAATATAATTTCTAAGGATTGAATATTTGAAAATTCTGGGTATGCACCAAAATGTTGATAGCAATCATATTCGAATGATGTGATGACAAATGACTTTTTAATTATATATTTCAGTTTATTTTTCTATATTTTTTCTACATTTTCTCTTTTTTCCATAATGAAAAAGTAGAAACAAAGAGAAAAGAAAGAACAAAAGTAAAGTAACATTTTTTACTACTTTATTCTCATTTTGCACTGTAGATTTTACTTTAAATAATGGCAAGATATAATTTCAAACTTGTCAGTTAAGAATAGTTCAATCTCTATTACATGTCAGTTATCGACTGGCACAACAATGCCACATGAAAAATGATCTCAAAACCTTAGTGGCACATAACGCTGAGCATTTATTTCTCATACACCTATGTCTGCTGGTCTTAGTCTGGGCTTGCTCATGTATATGGAATGGTAGACAGAATAATGGTACTCAAAGATGTCCATATCCTAACCCTAGAACCTGTGAATATATTATGTTGCAGCTGTGATTAAGGATCTTGAGATGGAAAGATTATTTTTGATTATCTGGGTGGGCTTGATATACTCACTAGGGTTCATAAAAGAGATTAGTAGGAGGTCACACAGAAGAGATGCTATGCTGCTGACTTTGAAGACGGTTCAAGGGTCCATGAGTCAAAGAATATCTGCAGCTTCTAAAAGCTGGAAAAGGCAAGGAATCAGACTTCCCCCCATAGCCTCCAGAAAGAATGCAGTTCTGTGGGCTCCCTTGAGACTTCTGACCTCCAGAGCTACAACAATAAATCCATGTCCTTTTGAAAGTGAAAGTGAAGTCACTCAGTCGTGTCCCACTCTTTGTGACCCCAAGGACTGTAGCCTACCAGGCTTCTCCATCCATGGCATTTTCCAGGCAAGAATACTGGAGGGGGTTACCATTTCCTTTTCCAGGAGATCTTCCTTACCCAGGGATTGAACCCAGGTCTCCCACATTGTAAGCAGATGCTTTACCATCTGAGCCACCAGGGAAGACCCCCTCGTAAGCCTCTAAAATTGTGATAATTTTTTACAGTGTTAAGAGAAAATTTTTACATCTGGGGATGTCTGGATGTGAGCTGATCTAAAGATGTCTTTAGCTGGCATAACTAGAATGACTCAGGCCTCCACCACGTAACTCTTCAGCCTGGGTACATTTTCATGATGATGGCAGACATAAAAGTGCAAGAAAATGGAAACAGATCGGCCTTTTGAGACTTAGGCTTCAAACTGGAACAAACCTCTTCAGCTTCCTTCTGTTCACTAAAACAGGTGATGTAGCCACGTATCTAGGGGTATGGAAATAGAGTCCACCGTAGACTTTACCTCATTAGAAAGAGGAGTTATGAGGTCTCATGATCAAGGGCATGGATACAGGATGGGCAAAGAATCACAGCAAATAATGCAAACAACCAGAGTGAGGTTAACACAGTCTCTTTCAGATTCACCCAGTCTCATTTAGATATGTGATTAATCACTTTTGTTCCAGATGCCCTATCAAGATTCTATCTCTTCTTTCTCAGCTGGCTTCACAATTTGATCTTCCCCTCTAATATGGAGTTTGGGTATAAGTAGATGTTTACATTCTTACCTACCTGTGGTTCTCTGCTGATTCCCAACAACTTCAAGTTCAGATATGCCTCCCTTTATCTGGTAAAAGTCTAATCTTGCTGCAGCCAGTGCTGATGGCTCTTGTGTAACTCATGGTCTGCCTTTGCTGACTCATCCTTGCTGCAGTGATTTCCATTCAGACTTAGCCTGAGTGACACATCTTACTGCCCTCTACTACAAAATCACTGCACCCTTTACTGGGAAAGGAGTCACACGGCAGCTCCCTCAACTGTCTTACATGTCCCATTGTCCCTTTGAGCATGCAAAAAATTCTGAATATTTTATAAAGCATTCTCAGGTTAATGCAGGTGGCATATGTGTGTGGCATATCAGATCATGCCATGTGTGCATTTCTCTTTTGCCTTAGCCTCCTCTTGTTGATATAGGACTCCTCTAATAATCTTTAAAATTTCCTAGGATCTACTCATAACAGTGAGAAATTATTCTCCCTACCTTGGCATTTTTCCAGAACAGTCCGGCTATTTCTCCCATTTGGCTCTAAGTAACAGAAAGCCTGACTCAAATTGACTAAAGAGGAAATAAAATTATAATATTACAAAATGGGAAGTCTAGTATTGGAACTGGTCGGTTCAAGACCTTAACAAAGTCAGCTGGAATGTGGGTTCCTTTAGCTTCTTCACTCTGAGCACCACAATGTTGGCCTCATTCCAAAGCCAGATTCTAATTTGGTCAGAAGTTGACTGTAAATCATATTGGCAACCTGCTTCCTCCATCAGCAATGGGAGAGGGTAGGAGAAAACTTCCCTGTAACCTTGTAGTAAAAAGCTTTTCCTTCAGCCTGACTGGACCAACTTAAAACAAGAACAGACAAAAGAAGGCCATATGCTGATTGGCTAAGACCTGTATTTCTAAACCAGTTGCAATTAAGGGGGTGAGATTACCATCATTTACTTCAATGAAGCCCCACCACTGTCATTAGAGGTGAGTGTAGTTTCCTAGTAACAAGGACTATGTGAGATAAAGATGGACACTTAATAAAATCTTCATCCTGTCAGTAAGGAGATAGGCATTTATGGACTTATGTTTGCTGTTCAACAATATTCCCTAAAACCATGTTTTGAAAGATGTTTTTATATCTACTGCAAAGATATAAAAACACTTCCCAGGTGGCACTAGGGATAAAGAAACTGCCTCCCAATGCAGGACACATGAGAAGTGGGCTTGATCCCTGGGTTGGGGAGATCCCCTGGAGGAGGGCATGGCAACCCACTCCAGTATTCTTACCTGGAAAATCCCATGGACAGAGGAGCCTGGTGGGCTACAGTCCATGGAGTTGCAGAGTTGGACATGACTGAAGCAACTTAGCATTCACAAAGACCCAGTTCACTCATATCTGACCTCTCTCTCTTTTTTTTTAATCTGACCTCACTTCCCTGGTGGCTCAGAGGGTAAAGTGTCTGCTTGCAATGCGGGAGACCAGGGTTCGATCCCTGAGTTGGGAAGATCCCCTGGAGAAGGAAATGGCAACCCACTCCAGTACTCTTGCCTGGAACATCCCACGTACGGAGGAGCCTGGGAGGCTATAGTCCATGGGGTCGCAGAGTCGGACATGACTGAGCGACTTCACTTCTTATCCTTCAGTTTCCCTCTCTCCTTTAGTGGTAGGAAAATTTCTACTTTTTGTTTCATTGAAACTCCCTTCTAATACAGACTAAATTTTTTCTACCTCTGTGGCATGTTGAAACCTTGTGTTCAGACTCTAATTGCTCTTAATGTATAAAGGAAAATTTTTAAATTTAAAACTTCCTTTGTTCTTTTGTCAACAAAAGCTAGCTTCCTAAACTTTTGTTCACTAGACTTGAGAGAGCCCCTTCTATAATTCAGTGACCCTTGGCGTTTGTCTAGGGGGCATCTGCTTTCCCCTGAAGATAGGATGCTTCTTTGGTGAGCCAATAGCAGAGAGTAGCAAGGCAGCAAGACAAACAGATCTAGGAAATCCAAGTTGTTTTACAGAAAAAGAGCAAAAAGATTGTTTTTTCTCATCACACTTTTGCCTGCCTAGTTTTTCCTCCATGCGTAGAGTTAGAACCTTCAAATCTTAGACAATCTCAGCTCTGTCCATGTTGCTTCACATCTAGCCCAAATAGCTTCCTAATTATTCCTAGTTTACCATTATAATAGCTTCCTTCCTAGAAAATATTATAATTTGTAAGTATCTACTTATTTGCAATTGTGCCTCTTTTTTTGGTAGTTTATTGTGTTTCCTGCATTTGAATATAAGATACATGAGGGTAAAGACCTCAGCTATACTGTTCACTACTGTATTTCCAGCACTTAGCAGAAGACCCACACATATATAGGTTTTCAATTGTTGTTAGCTGAGTGAATGAATAAATACATTTTCTCTTTCTGAATTGAATAACTCTTACACAGTCTAGCACACTTAGATTCATTATCTTAGCTGATTCTCAGAATGAAGTTATTCTGTCCACCAATAATAATAATGATAGTAATATTAGGGTACAGAGATGTTAAATGACTTGCTCAAAGACATATAGTAAGTGTTAAAGATGAATGTTGAACTCAGGCCTTTTTTCTCAAGCTCTATGCTCTCTCCATTCTGACCCATGACTTAAAATTCTCAAAATTTGGCAACCAAATTGGAAGGGAAGAAGTAAAACTGGCACTATTTGCAGATGACATGATACTATGTAAAGAAAACCTTAAAAATTTCACAAAAAAATTATTAGAACAAATAAATGAATTCAGTGAAATTTCAGGATACAAAATTAATATAGCATTTTTATACACCGACAATAACTACCAGAAGAAATGATGAAAACAATCTCATTTACAAATGCCTCTAAAAGAATAAGATATCTAGGAATAAATTTAACCAAGAAGGTAAAAGACCTGTACTCTGAAAGCTATGAAACACTGATGAAAGAAATTGAAAACAACACAAATAAGTGGAAAATATACCATAGTTGTGGATTGCTAAAATATCTGTACTGCCCAAAGCATTATAGAGATTCAATACAACTCTATCAAAATAATAATGGCATTTTTCACAGACCTAGATCAAATTATACTAAAAGTTGTATGGAACTACAAAAGACCCAGAAGAATAATGCAGTCTTGAAAGAAAAATAAAGCAGGAAATAGCACTCTTCCTGATTGCAAACTATAGTACAAAGCTGTAGTAATCAAAACAATATGGTACTGACACAAAAAGATACATTGATCAACAGAACAGAATAGATCCCAGAAATAAAGCCATGCTTGTATGGTCAGTTAATCTATGACAAAGGAGGTAAGAATATGCGATGGCACAAAGACCTCTGCAATAAATGGTGTTGGGAAAACTGCATAACCTCACGTGAAAGTATCAAACTGAGCTACTTATTCACCCCACATACAAAAATGAACTCAAAATGAATTAAATAGTTAAATAAAAGATCTGAAGGGACAGAACTCCTAATGGAAAACATAGGCAGTATATGCTTTGATATCAGTCTTAGTCATATTTCTTTGGCTATGTCCCTTAAAAAAAAGGAACAGAAGCAAAAACAAATAAATAGGACTATATCAAACTAAAAATCTTTTATATAGTAAAGGAAACTATCAGCAAAATGAAAAGAAAACCTACTAAGTTGGATAAAATATTTGCAAACATATACCTAATAAAGGATTAATATCCAGAATATATAAAGAGCTCATAAAACTAAAGAACAAACAACCAACCAAACACCTTATTGAAAAATGGGCAAAGGGCCTGATTAGGCATTTTTCCAAAGAAGAGGTACCGATTGCTAACAGACACATGAAGAGATGTTCTACATCACTAATCATCAGGGAAATATAAATCAAAACCACAACGAGAAATCACCTCACACTTGTCAGAATGGCTAGTATTAAAAGACAGGAAATAGCAAGAAGCAGTGAGGATGTGGAGAAAAGGAAACACTTGAATACTGTTGATGCGAATGTAAACTGGCTAGCCACCAGAGAAAACAATATGAAGTTTCCTCTAAAAGTTAAAAATAGAATTACCATACAATTCACTAATTCTACTTCTAGGTATTTTCCAATTAAAATAAAAACATTAATTTGAAAAGATATGTGTACCTTATATTCATCACATCATTATTTACCACAGCCAAGTAATGGAAGAAAACTAAGTGCCCAAGGAAATTGTGGTGTGTATGTATATATATCCATATATATGTATATATATATATATTGTTTTTGTTGTTTAGTCACTAAATCATTATATATATATAATATATAAATACAAAATAAATATATATAAATATAAAATTATTTATATATAAAATGATTTAGTGACTGAACAACAAAAACAAAATATATATACATATATATGTATATATATATAATGGAATTTTACTCAACCATCATATAGAATGAAATCTTGCCATTTGAGAAAACCTTTATGAACCTAGAGAATATTATGCTAAGTGAAATAAGTAAGACAGACAAAGATAAGTACTGTATGATTTCATTTATATGTGGAATCTAAAAGACAACAAATAAAACAGAAACAGACTCATAGATAGAAAAAACTGGTGGTTGCCAGAGGAGAGGAGAGCAGGAGATAGGCAAAATAGGTGAAGATCAAGAGGTAGAAATTTCAGTTATAAAATAAATTAGTCATGGAGATACAATGTACAGGATAGGAAATATAACCAGTAATTTGGAAATAATTTTTTATGGTGAAAGGTGGCAACCAGATTTGTGATCATTTTGTAATGTATAAAAATACCAAATCATTATGCTGTGCTTCTGAAACTAATATAATAAGTCAATTATAATTTAATAAAAAGACAATATAATGCAAATGTGGGGAAAATATTTTGCTGGATTAAAGTTGTAGAAAAATAAAGTTCTTAGAGTTTAAGAAGCACTATCTTGCCAAGGAGAACAGAATGAACAATGTTAGAGGTTGGGAAGCAGCAAGGAGCATTCTGGGAGGAATCTGGTGGTGCATTCTGGGAGCACTTCATGTGCCAAACTTCCTAAAAAGTCTAAGATGTGAGATTTCCCACAGGAGAAACATGACTTTCCCCACCTTTTTGACTACAAAAACTACCATGACTGCCTCTAGAATGCCCAGAATCAAGTTCCTTGCATAATACAAGAGTCTGAATGGAGGATATGGTTTAGAAATCACAAGGTTAAAGGGAATTAAATTTAGCCTCTGTCTTCCTGGAATGTTAACTGGAGCTAGAGTTACATGGGAGCAAGGCCAGCAATCAGATCTCAGAGCTTCTTCTTCAGAAAATGGAAACATCCCGGCACTGCAGACACACCCCCCCAAGAACTGGTGAGGGCAGATGTGGGGAGCTGACCACAAGCCAGGAGGGAGGCTGACAGGAGGACAAGTGGTGTTTCCTTTGAAAAACCAAGGATTCTAAAACCAGAGACCTGAGGCAGCTCTGATGTTGCACAGCTGTGCACCCTCACCCCTTATTGAAGCGATTCTTTCCAGTATGAAATGGGATTGGCATTACCTCAGAAGATCTACTTGTAGGGCCAGCGTCCATCCATCAGCAGTCACTTCTCTCACTGACACTTAGATAAAAGTTCTGCCAGTGGAGTTCATTCAGTTCAGTTGCTCAGTCGTGTCCGACTCTTTGTGACCCCGTCGACTGCAGCATGCCAGGCTTCCCTGTCCATCACCATCTCCCAGAGTCCACCCAAACCCATGTCCATTGAGTCGGGGATGCCATCCAACCATCTCATTCTCTATTGTCCCCTTCTTCTCCTGCCCTGCCATCATCAGGATCTTTTCAAATGAGTCAGTTCTTCGCATCTGGTAGCCAAAGTATTAGAGTTTCAGCTTCAGCATCAGTCCTTCCAAAGAACACTCAGGACTGATCTCCTTTAGGATGGACTGGTTGGATCTCCTTGCAGTCCAAGGGATTCTCAAGAGTCTTCTCCAACACCACAGTTCAAAAACATCAATTCTTTGATGCTCAGCTTTCTTTATAGACCAACTCTCATATCCAAACATGACTACTGAAAAACCATGGCTTTGACTAGATGGACCTTTGTTGGTAACGTAATGTCTCTGCTTTTTAATATGCTATCTAATTTGGTCATAGCTTTTCTTCCAAGGAGTAAGCGTCTTTTAATTTCATGGCTGCAGTTACCATCTGCAGTGATTTTGGAGCCCTGAAAAATAAAGTCTGTCACTGTTTCCACTGTTTCCCCATCTATTTGCCATGAAGTGATGAGACAGGTTGCCATGATCTTAGTTTTCTGAATGTTGAGTTTTAAGCCTGAGGGGTAGGGCTGTCTTAGTTCCCTAAGCCTGCTGTAATAAGTACTACAAACTGAGTGGCTTAAAAATAACAGAAATGTGTTGTCTCACTGTTCTAGAGGCCAGAAGTCCAAGATCAAGGTGTTGGCAGGACCGTGTTCCTCTGAGGCTGCAGATAAAATTCTTTCTTACCCCTTCTTAGTTCCTAGTGGTGGCTGCCAACCCCTGGTATATGTGGGCTTGCAGCTTTATTATGCCTACATCTGCCTCAATCCTCATGTGTCTGGATCTTAACGATGTTTTCCTCTTCTCACAAAGACAATAGGCATACAGGATTAAAGCCCACTCTAATGACCTCATTTTAACTAAATTATATCTGCAAAGATCCTATTTCCAAATAAGATCCATTCAGAGGAACTGAGGGTTAGGACTTCATTTGGTTGTTGTGGTTTAGTTCCTAAGTCATGTCCAACTCATGTGACCCAACGGACTGTATTCTGCCAGGCTCCCCTGTCCATGGGATTCTCCAGGCAAGAATCCTGGTGATCTCCTGCTATCTCCTTCTCCAGAGGATCTTTCCAACCCAGGGATCAAACACAGGTCTCTTGCATTGCAGACGGATTCCTTACTATCTAAGCCACTAGGGAAGCCCCAGGACTTCTACATATTTACATCTAATTCAAATATAACACCTTAGTATTATTATCTCCATTTTTGAAAGAGGGGGCTTCCCTGGTGGCTCAGAGGTTAAAGCGTCTGCCTCCAATGCGGGAGACCTGGGTCGATCCCTGGATTGGGAAGATCCCCTGGAGAAGGAAATGACAATCCACTCCAGTATTCTTGCCTGGAGAATCCCATGGACGGAGAAGCCTAGTAGGTTACAGTCCACGGGGTCACAAAGAGTCGGACACGACTGAGTGACTTCACCTTCACCTTTTGAAAGAGGAAATCAAGGCTCAGAGAAACCAAAGTATTTGTGTGATATCACTACAGTGGATCAATTGCACTAGTGATTCTAATTTTCTGATGTCACTCTACAATGTTTTTCCATATTCATTCTGGGTTTGAGTCAATGGAAAGAGCAAAAATGACGTAAGCAGAGGCTTGAAAACAGCTTTCATGTTAGAATTCATCACTTTGAGTACTTCTGCAGCTTTGTGACCATTATGTGAATAAGTTCAGGCCATGATGAAGACCACATGGAGAGAGAATCATCCCAGTGTTGCTTTAATAAATCAGCCTAACCTCCAGTTGACCATAGATGCATGAGCAAGTCCCACCAAGATCAGGCAAGCAAAACCCACAGCAGATCCAATAGATGACCCAAAGATTCATGAATAATCATGGATAAATGATTGCTGTTTTAAGCCAAAAATCTCAGGTGGGGGTTAGTTAAACTGAGAATATCAACTTATGTAATCATATAGATGGTAAATCATATCAATTGTAAGCAGAGATGCTTGTGGTAAGACAGTGGGAGGGGCAGTTGGGGAAGGAAGTGTGGCTATGGCTATGCAATAAGCCACCCCAAAACTTAGTGTCATAAAACAACAATCATTTGTGAATTCTCATCAGCCTATGATTCCACTAGGAAGTTCTGCCACCCTGGACCAGTATTGACTGATTTTGGCAGGGCTTGCTCAGACATCCACTATCAGCTGCCAGGCTGGCTGTCAGCTGGCTGGTCTAGAGTGACCTCAGCTGAGATGCCTTGGCTCTGTTCCATGTATCTCTCACACCCCTCCATCCCTCCAGCAGGCTAACTCGGGCATGTTCTCTTGGTGGTGCAGAGATCCAAGAGAGAAGGGAAAATGTGCATGCCCTTTTCAAAAAGATAGCTGCTATCTCATTAATCAAATATCTCAGGGCCAGATCCCAGAATCAGTGTGAAAGATCACTAAAGAAAACTATGGATAAAGGGAGGCCTGGTCATCTGTGACATTAATGCAATCAATCTCCAATAGCAAGTCAACAGCCAGAAAGCTAGACAGACAAACGGGTTCTTAGAAGAGAGAAAAGAAGAATGAAATGCCTGGAGGAAGAGGAACTAGGAAACTCAGAAAACAGTGTGATAGACAGCAAAATGAAAGTGAGTTCATGCGCAAGTACCTAGTATAAATATTTAGGCAGAAAGGCTTGGGAGATACTGCCTACAGGTGGCCCCAGCTTGGCCCAGAATCCCTCCTACTATTTAGTCCTCTGTTGGAGGGGGCAATGGCAACCCACTCCAGTACTCTTGCCTGGAAAATCCCATGGACGGCGGAGCCTGGAAGACTACAGTCCATGGGGTCGCTGAGAGTCCGACGTGACTAAGCGACTTCACTTACACTTTTCGCTTTCATGCATTGGAGAAGGAAATGGCAACCCACTGCAGTGTTCTTGCCTGGAGAATCCCAGGGACGGGGGAGCCTGGTGGACTGCTGTCTATGGGGTTGCACAGAGTCGGACACGACTGAAGCGACTTAGCAGCAGTAGCAGCAGCAGTATTGACTAAACAAAAAAGAAGTTCTCAAAAAGCACAATGGCCTCCACTTCATGATCCAACATGGATACTGAAATTCCAGCCATCAACTCTGCATTCAGCTGAGGCCATTCTAAGTGCAATAGAGGAAGGAAGTGAAGGAAGGTAGAAATTCTTTCTTTAAGGAAACTTCCCATTAGCTTCACACACTTCCTCCTACATTGCATTGGCCAAAAGGTAGGCACACGACCACAGGCAGCTAAGGAAGTAGAGAAATATAGTTTTTGTTCTTAGGGGAGGAGCACATGTCCAGCTAAAAATAAGGTGTTCTGTCACTAAGGAAGAAAAGAAAAGGGATATTGAGGGTGGTTTGAAAACATTTATTTTGGGATGGCCCCTCTCCCTTTTGACCCCCCAAGGAGGTTTCCTGCACATATGCAGTTGGGGAGGTCTCACTGACCTCAGGAGTGGTCATCTTATCTCTTTACTCCAGCAGAGCTCAGCTCCTGCCATTAACTTTGTCCTTGAAGTAGCTAGGAAAAACAGCTTCAATTTACTCTGCTTGACAAACTCCAGCTGCTCTGCTCAGGGACCCATCTACCTCCTATGTCAGGACTGAACTTTGCCAGGACCCATGAGGAGCTGGAAGCAGAGAGGCTGCACTATGTGACTCACACCTGCAGAGCTGGGCATGCTCCCGTGTGGTCAGGGTAGTACCCAGAAAGGCGAGGAGGGCACAGGACCAAGCTGAGGATGAGCATCCCATTTGCTCACTCTTATCATCCAGAGACCAGAGATGGTTTCTCTCTCTCTTATCATCCAGAGAGAGAAAAAGACACCATGTCTTGCAGCAAGTTCTTTCTCACTCAGCTTTCAGTTTCCCAAGGGACAAAATGTAGACAGTGGAATCAGCCTCATAGGCTTGTTTGAAAGTTTATTTGGAAAATACCTGCCAAAGTTCCTGGCAAACACTTCCACTTAATGTTGCAAGTTTCTTTCTCTTTTCCCTCTTGGAATAGCAGAATCTGATTGTGAGGACATGTTTCCATAAGACAACATGATGAGAAAAGTTTTGCAAGATGTCTATGCTGCAATGTAGTAACCACTAGCATTGTTAAGTACTTGAAATGTGTCTACTGTAATTACAAACTGAATTTTTAATTTTCTTTCATTTTAATTTACTTAAATTCATATTTAAAATCTGATACTTGATTCATTTTCAGAAAATGTTTACACATGTTTGGAACTGCTTGGGGATATGAATCTTCTTTTTCAACTATAAATTTTATAAAATCAAAATACAAACCAGGGAGCTCCTATAAAAATCTAACATTCAAATTAAGATGTACTATATCAAATACTTACCAGATTTCAGATGACACCACCTTATGGCAAAAAGTGAAGAGGAACTAAAAAGCCTCTTGATGAAAGTGAAAGAGGAGAGTGAAAATGTTGGCTTAAAGCTCAACATTCAGAAAACTAAGATTATGGCATCTGGTCCCATCACTTCATGGGAAATAGATGGGTAAACAGTAAAAACAGTGTCAGACTTTACTTTGGGGGGCTCCAAAATCACTGCAGATGGGGATTGCAGTTATTAAATTAAAAGACACTTACTCCTTGGAAGGAAAGTTATGACCAACCTAGATAGCATATTCAAAAGCAGAGATATTACCTTGCCAACAAAAGTCCATCTAGTCAAGGCTATGGTTTTTCCTGTGGTCATGTATGGATGTGAGAGTTGGACTGTGAAGAAAGGAGATCAGTCCTGGGTATTCATTGGAAAGACTGATGCTGAAGCTGAAACTCCAATATTTTGGCCACCTCATGCGAAGAGTTAACTCATTGG
>SJXQ01010455.1:359431-402372 GCA_006408695.1 Aepyceros melampus
GATGTTCTGGCTAAGAATCAGAAATCTGGTTAGCTTTTGTTTGACTTCACAAAAGAAGAGAGCTGAAGAAAACCTTCATATATGAAAACAGAGATGGAGGAAGATGACCGCGGTGTTGTGTTACCTGGAACTGGAGTGATTGGGAAGCCCAAGAGAGTATTGAAATTCATAGGTTTGGAGAGAAGCCAAAAGAATAATTCAAGTTAAAAAAAAAATAACTTTTGTATAATAAGAGAAATTCTATACCTACCTCAGCTTTCTCCCCTGGGCTCTGAACTTATGGATCTAATTGCCCATTTGAAACCCAACCACCAATAGAAGGCAGGATGTCTCATGGTCATCCCAAATGGCTCAAATAGAATGTTGGGGCTCTATGCCTAGTTTCTTTCTTTTTTTTTTCCAGTTAGGGAAATCAGAACCTTACTGCTCAAGCCATACCCTCCCATAATCCATTCTATCATCAGATCCAGTTAATTCCACCTCTTAAATTCCATCTCTTAGAGCTTCTTCTTTCCATCGCCAGAATCATCCCCCTACTCCAAGCTGCCATCATTCTGAATGTAAGCAACAACCTCTGAATAGGTGTCCTGGCTTCTATACTTGCTTTCCAACCTCAATTTGTTCTGCAGGTGGTAGTCACAGCCCAACCCAGGTCCAGAGGAGGTGACATGGACCCTCAAACTCTCAGTGAAAGAAATAGCAAAGAATTTGTGGCCATTTTTTAAAACTGCCACAGTCTCTCTTACAGAAATACTGGTACCCACTGTAAATCACTTGCTTTGGCATTCCATTTGCTTCTGGTGGCTCAGATGGTAAAGCATCTCCCTACGATGCAGGAGACCCAGGTTCAATCCCTGGGTCAGGAAGATCCTCTGGAGAAGGAAATGGCAGCCCACTCCAGTACTCTTGCCTGGAAAATCCCATAGATGGAGAAGCCTTGTAGGCTACAGTCCATGGGGTTGCAAAGAGTCGGACACAACTGAGCGACTTCACTTTGCTTCTGGTAACAGGCTTTGCCCAATATGAAAACAAAATCCACACAACTACATCTTCTACCAAGTTCATTTTTTGCATGATTTACCTACAAAAATAGAACAAGCCTCTCTGTTTAGATTTTGAGGTGATTAACTCAGACTCATTGGAAAAGACCTTGATGCTGGGAAAGACTGAGGGCAAGAGGAGAAGGGGGCAACGGAGGATGAGATGGTTGGATGGCATCGCTGACTCAATGGACATGGGTTTGAGCAAACTCAGGAAGATAGTGAAGGACAGGGAAGCCTGGCATGCTGCAGTTCATGGGGTCACAGAGTCAGACATGGCTTAGTGACCAAACAACAACAACTCAGACTAGTCCTATACCTCTTTATTCTTGGCTCTTCAGATAGCCTTCACCAAATTACTTAATTTCTTTGGGTCTTGGCTTCCTCGTCTGATTTGAGGGTCCTTATATCTCATCACTCAAACAGCTATCTGAGATTTCAGTCACTACCAATGCTCACATGCCATGAATATATAGTTAATAATCATTTTTATTAACTTATAGCTCAATTTCATAAAACATGATGCAAATCTCCTGCAACATGAGCTGTCTTGTCACCCCTCCTCCCCAGCATTCCTAAATCATCCAAACCAACTTTAAAGTCTATGATTATTTCTATAGCCATTTTTCTAAAAGCTGTTTTCCTTTTTTGACCCAGCCAATTTGTCCCTATCCCAGTTTTCCAAGTGAGCCCCTATCTCATTTAGTCTTTATTTTATTTCTACAAGGTCTTCTTTTCTTTCTAACTGTTCCAATTTCTTTTCCTTCAATTGTCTTTTTCAAAAGGACTTCTTACGTTCTGTTAGCAAAAACTTATAACAAAAAGCAATTTCTCCTCTGTTTGAATATTTTTTTGCTCATATGATAAAAATATAGTACATGCTGAAGCAGAGAACTAGATTGCTTTTCATAATGGGAGTTCATTTAAGTGGAGGTAGAAGACAAAGATACTATATTTTTTCAAAACCATTGCTGCTGCTGCTGCTGCTGCTAAGTCGCTCCAGTCATGTCTGACTCTGTGCACCCCATAGATGGCAGCCCACCAGGCTCCTCCATCCCTGGGATTCTCTAGGCAAGAACACTGGAGTGGGTTGCCATTTCCTTCTCCAATGCATGAAAGTGAAAAGTCAAAGTGAAGTTGCTCAGTCGTGTCCAACTCTTCATGACCCCATGGACTGCAGCCTACCAGGCTCCTCTGTCCATGGGATTTTCCAGGCAAGAGTACTGCAGTGGGGTGCCATTGCCTTCAACACAAAACCATTGAAAAAAGGTTTAAAAATTAATCATGATTAAATTGCTTATAAGGAAAAAGTGTTTTGTAATTGTCAAACCTCTTTTTCTAAATTTTAGTCCTGAACTATATAAGAATATATCATCTATATGAAGGCTAGTGTAATAAAAGGAAATTCTTGTGAAAAGACAGTATTTTAAATCAAACTAAATCATTATCAGTATCAATAGCTCAGAGGGATAAACTATTTTTTTCTTAATCTTTTTATGCAACATAATGCACACATGGAAGATTATACAAGTAACAGAGTATGGTTCAATGAATTTTTCACAAAGCAAAAGCATCCATGTAACAGCCAAAGGGTTGACTTTTATCTTGCTGAAGGTTTTTCAGTGATAGGCCCTTGAGAAACACCTGTATAGCTATCTTACATTGTTGTTAACTTTATGGGAGCCTGAAATTGTTCCTCCAACTAAATTATACACTCTGCATGGTTTTTACTGGATTCTCATAGTCTATAGCCCATTATTTTTCCTACCATCGAGCTAACTAAGTCTTCTCTGAACTGAAGACACCTCAATGAATGAATATAAACTATATTGAGACTCAGTCTGTTAAGCATTAGTACATGCTCTATGTATTTCTATTTCCTGTTTTGCCTTCTAGTCTATTTGCTGGCCCCGACTTCATTAGCCAAATGCTGGAATGTCTTAAGACTCTCCTCTCCTTGACTTATACTTTCTCTCTAGTTGAGCTGTTTTTTCCATAGAAAAAGGAAGGAAGACTCCTGAATTATAACATATACTATAGCCATTAGGTTTTAGGAATTTTAGGAATCAGTGAACTAAAATGGACTGGAATGGGTGAATTTAACTCAGATGAGCATTAAATCTACTACTGTGGGCAAGACTCCCTTATGAAAAATGGAGTAGCCATCATAGTTAACAAAAGAGTTTGAAATGCAATACTTGGATGCAGTCTCAAAAATGACAGAATGATCTCTGTTGGGATTCAAGGCAAATCATTCAATATCACGGTAATCCAAGCCTATGCCCCTACCAGTAATGCTGAAGAAGCTGAAGTTGAATGGTTCTATGAAGACCTACAAGACCTTCTAGAACTAACACTCAAAATAGATGTCCTTTTCATTACAGGAGACTGGAATGCAAAAGTAAGAAGTCAAGAAACATCTGGAGTAACAGGCAAATTTGGCCTTGGAGTATGGAGTGAAGGAGGGCAAAGGCTAAAAGAGTTTTGCCAAGAGAATGCACTGGTCATAGCAAACACCGTCTGCCAACAACACAAGAGAAGACTCTACACATGGACATCACCAGATGGTCAACACTGAAATCAGACTGATTATATTCTTTGAAGCCAAAGATGGAGAAGCTCTACACCGTCAGCAAAAACAACACTGGGAGCTGACTGTGGCTCAGATCATGAACTCCTTAGTGCCAAATTCAGACTTAAAGAAATTAGGGAAAACAACTAGACCATTCAAGTATGACCTAAATCAAATCCTTTACAATTACACAGTGGAGGTGACAAATAGATTCAACGGATTAGATCTGATAGACAGAGTGCCTGATGAACTACGGACGGAGGCTTGTGACATTGTACAGGAGGCAGGGATCAAGACCATCCCCAAGAAAAAGAAATGCAAAAAAGCAAAATCGCTGTCTGAGGAGGCCTTACAAATAGCTGTGAAAAGAAGAGAAGCAAAAAGTAAAGGAAAAAAGGAAAAATATACCCATCTGAATGCAGAGTTCCAAAGAATAGCAAGGAGAGATAAGAAAGCCTTCCTCAGTGATCAATGCAAAGAAACAGAGGAAAACATAGAATGGGAAAGACTAGCGATTTCTTCAAGAAAATTAGAGATACCAAGGGAATATTTCATGCAAAGATGGGCTCAATAAAGAAAAGAAATGGTAGAGACCTAACAGAAGCAGAAGATATTAAGAAGAGGTGGCAAGAAGAAGAACTGTACAAAAAAGATCTTCATGACCCAGATAATCATGATGTATGATCGCTCACCTAGAGCCAGACGCCCTGGAATGTAAAGTTAAGGGAAGCATCACTATGAACAAAGCTAGTGGAGGTGATGGAATTCTAGTTGAGCTATTTCAAATCCTAAAAGATGATGCTGTGAAAGGGTTGCACTCAATATGCCAGCAAATTTGGAAAACGCAGCAGTGGCCACAGGACTGGAAAAGGTCAATTATCATTCCAATCCCATACAAAGGCAATGCCAAAGAATGCTCAAACAACCGCACAATTGCACTCATCTCACACGCAATGTAATGCTCAAAATTCAAACTTCCCCAAGCAAGGCTTCAACAGTACGTGAACCGTGAACTTCCAGATGTTCAAGCTGGATTTAGAAAAGGCAGAGGAACCAGAGATCAAATTGCCAACATTCATTGGACTATCAAAAAAAAAAAAATAATAAGAGAGTTCCAGAAAAACATCTATTTCTGCTCTATTGACTATTCCAAAGCCTTTGATTGTATAGATCACCACAAATGTGGAAAATTCTGAAAGAGATGGGAATACCAGACCACCTGATATGCTTCTTGAGAAATCTGTATGCAGGTCAGGAAGCAACAGTTAGAACTGGACATGGAACAACAGACTGCTTCCAAATAGGAAAAGGAGTACGTCAAGGCTGTATATTGTCACCCTGCTTATTTAACTTATCATGAGAAACTCTGGCCTGGATAAGGCACAAGCTGGAATCAAGATTGCTGGGAGAAATATCAATAACCTCAGATATGCAGATAACACCACCCTTATGGCAGAAAGCGAAGAACTAAAGAGGCTCTTGATAAAAGTGAAAGAGGAGAATGAAAAAGTTGGCCAAAGTTCAACATTCAGAAAAGTAAGATCATGGCATCTGGTCCCATCACTTCATGGCAAATAGATGGGGAAACAGTGGAAACAAAGACAGACTTTATTTTGGGGGCTCCAAAATTACTACAGATGGTGATCGCAGCCATGAAATTAAAAGACGCTTACTCCTTGGAAGAAAAGTTATGACCAACTTAGTTGCTGCTGCTGCTGCTAAGTAGCTTCAGTTGTGTCCAACTATGTGCGACCCCATAGATGGCAGCCCAACAGGCTCCCCTGTCCCTGGGATTCTCCAGAGAAGAGCACTGGAGTGGGTTGCCATTTCCTTCTCCAATGTATGAAAGTGAAAATTGAAAGTGAAGTCGCTCAGACAGCATATTAAAAAGTAGAGACATTACTTTGCCAACAAAGGTCCATCTAGTCAAGGCTATGGTTTTTTCAGTAGTCATCTATGGATGTGAGAGTTGGACTATAAAGAAAGTTGAGTGCCAAAGAATTGATGCTTTTGAACTGTGGTGTTGGAGAAGACTCTTGAGATCCTTTGGACTGCAAGGAGATCCAACCAGTCCTTCCTAAAGGAAATCAGTCCTGAATGTTCATTGGAAGGACTGATGCTGAAGCTGAAACATTCAAAGAACTGACTCAATTGAAAAGACCTAGATGTTGGGAAAGATTGAAGGTGGGAGAAGAAGGGGACGACAGAGGATGAGATGGTTGGATGGCATCACCAGCTCAATGGACATGAGTTTGAGTAAACTCTGGGAGTTGAGGATGGACAGGGAGGCCTGGTGTGCTGCAGTCCATGGGGTCATAAAGAGTCAGACATGACTGAGCAACTGAACTGAACTGAACTGATAGTCAGTTAATAACAGTGATGGCCCCAGTTAATGACCTCTCTGTGTCTATACCCTTTTGCCATGTGACCTTGCAACAGCTCACATCATGAGGTAGACTCTATTTCTTTACTCACTGCTTCTGGACTGGCCTTAAATTTTTCTTTGATCAGTAGAATTCTGGAAAGGTGATGCTGACAGTTATGAGCTTAAGGCTCTACTAACTCTTAGAACCCTCTTTCTATTTTATGAACAGACCAAAGCAGCCCACGAAAGAATGAACAGCCATGTAGATCGCTACACCATCTGACAATCAACCAACCGCCAGAAACAAAGGCACTTAGCCAGCACTCAGAGAACCCAGGTGACAGCAAGGAAGATCCTCACTTAACCAAGGGTAACTCACCAACCTGAAAAAACACAAGCTAACAAAATAGTTGTTGTTTAAGTTTCTGATTTTTGGTATGGTTTGTTACACAGCAATAGCTAACTGTTGTACCAGTTTAGACTTATCTATAAATATACATTCAGCTACCAATATGACATCTCTGAATAAATTACTTTTAGCCATCTTTTTAAAAAAATCCACATCAGACTTATCACCCCCAAGTCCAAAATCTCCTTTCTCTAGTCTTTTCCTCTTAGAAAGCAGCCCCACCATCCATCTAGTTGTTTGAATCAAAAATATGGAAGATACCACTAAGTTCTTCCTTTCCTTTACCTCCAAATTTGTCTTAAATCTATTCACTTCTATTCCAGCCCCTCTTCTGTCTCTTCTCTCAGGTTAAGCCATTGCTTACCTATAGCATTACGTAGCCTTTTATATGGTCTCCTCGCTTTGAACATCTCTACATCTTTTCTACACAAAAGCTAGAGTTTTAATTTTTAAATCCTATGAAATCATGCCTCCCCTGCTGAAAACCCTTCAAAGACTTCTCATTGCAATTAGAATCAAATAAAAATTCCTTTTTATGAACTATAAAGCCCTACATGTCCTAGTCCCTGCCATTTTTCTTTATAATTAAATGCATTCCAGCCACATTTACATTCTCACTTCTTTTAGTATAACCAAGCTCCTCCTACCTCAAGAATTTTATTCTTATTATTCATCTACTACAAAATTTTTCCCTTGCTCCCCATTCTTTATCTGGTGGGCTCCATTCCATACTTCTCAGGTTAAAGCTCATCACCTCTTAGAGGTCTTCTCTGGACTATCTAAAGAGTATTCCTGCCCCACTCATTTTCCTCCATATTCTATCCTGTTTAGCTCATTGAAATTCTTTCTGATTCTTGGTATGTTTATTTAACAATTTACTTTATCTGCCTGTCTTTTCTACTCAATCAGAATTTCCATGAGGGCTAAAAATCATGTCTATTTTGTTCATTCAGTATCATCAGTGCTAACCACAATTTCTAGCTCACTATAGGCACTTAATGGGGACTTCTCTGGTGGCTCAGACAGTGAAAGCGTCTGCCTACAACTCAGGAGACCCAGATTTGATCCCTGGGTCAGGAAGATCCCCTGGAGAAGGAAATGGCAACCTACTCCAGTACTCTTGCCTTGAAAATCCCGTGGATGGAAGAGCCTGGTAGGCTACAGTCTATGAGGTTGCAGAGTGGGACACGCCTGAGCGACTTCACTTTCATTTTTTTGCTTTCATAGGCACTTAGTAAATATGAGTTAATAAATGAATTCAGTACAGTCCTTTTAATAACAATAACAGGTAGATTTTTATCACCGCAATTTTACAAGTTAGAAACTGGAGGACAAATATTATCTGTATCACCCTTATCCTGGCAAGATAGAAGGGATGGAAATGTGGTGACTAGGCTAATTTGTCAGAGAATGGATGGGGAGCTGGAACCCAATAAATCTTTTGGGAAGTTTTAAAGGGTCTAACCTTTAATCCCTCAATTGCAATGAATTGAGAAACAAGCAACCATGTGCTTATCAGGAGGGGTGCAGGTAATGGTATAAAGGGATATGAAAAAGAGATGCCCAACTCACATTAGTGTTTCCCACCTTGGACTATTGCTCACACTTAGAGAGTCTCATCCTCCCACGACTAAATCCCGATGGAGGAAGGCAGTGGCAGACAGTAATGGCCTTTCCTCAGCATCTCCCTCTTCAGGCATGAAGGCAGGCTTAGTCATGTCTGACTTGGAGAGAAAAATATTTTCCAGAAACCTCCAGCAGATTTTTAGTTACATTTCATTGGCCAAAATTTGTCCCCATTCTCATTCTAGAAAAATTATTTACAAAGGAGACAAGATTGGCACATCTGGTTTACATTCATCACCTGGCCTAGGTTGGTTGCCACACAAATGAATCAAGATTTGGTATCTATAACAGATCATGCAAGTATAGTTTCTGCTGCAGCAATTAAATTAACCTGTGTGTGGTTTTCCTTGTCCCACTTTATCCTAGATAGCATAAGTACCATGGATTTAGTCCAGGTAGTAAAAAACTTTGAGTTCAATCTGATGACACTGAAGGTCAGCAAGGTTAGTCTTCTTTTCTCAGAAATTGATGAACCCATATATTGTACCCAAAGAATTCAACCTCTCGCCTCCCAGAGGTGGATAAACTTAAACACCAGGCACAGTATAACAAAACCAAACAATATAATAAGGCATTGTCCTGATGATAAACCTGAATTTGTCTTAATTAACAAATTATAGTAAGCTTTAAGTTCAGTGTGTTATAAACAGCCTAGATATGCTAATATCAAAAAAGATTAGGCTAAATCTCAATAGTCTCTTCCTCAAAAAGATAAATTTTTATTTTTCGCAAAATTCAATTTGCGTGTTTTGTTTCACTGGCAGTTGTACAAAAGAATGGAAAAATGTGCATAGACTAACAGAGGCAAGTCTGGTTTGGTGGAGCCTGCCTTTGCTGAGACTTGGAGACTGGATTTTAGTCTTGGGATTTCCAAAACTGGCAAGGTGAACTTAAGCAAGTCATTTCTTTTTCTATGAGATAAAGAAATGAAATAGACTGAGAACTTTCTAATAGTCTGTGATTATATCTGATATCCAAGTTGAAGCCAGTTGAACCATATAAAGGTAGTTGATGCTAATAGTTACAACAAACAGCCCTCAAATTATAGTGGCTTTACACAATACAAATCTATTTCTCATGTAACAGTCCAGCTGGATTTGTGAGGCCTTCCTGGTGTTTCCTCCAAGCAATGTTGTCAAGGACCCAGCTCCATTCAGCTAATGGTACTACCACCCTCTGCATTCAGCTTTCATGGTTCCTATACAGAAAGAACATGAAGAATAAAACAAGGGGTTTTATAGGAGGCACATCAATGTGGCCAGATACACTAGCCAGAACTTTGTCACACAGTCTTGGATTAAATAAAAGTGAGGCTGGGTAGTATTGCCTGGGAGACCAGAAAGAAGCAACAAGTTTGGTGAGTTCTGAGCTAGTCTCTGCTACAAACATTTGTAGAAAGACTTTTTTCTCTGAATTCCAAGTAACTGGAGGGAATGTTAATCTCACTTTGCATATTCGCACTGTCTCGCTCCTTACTCTGTCCCCAAGCACCTCCTGTGTCTGTCTCTCACTGCTGACTCTGGGCTCCCTGAAGGAAGGACCCTGCGTAGTTTGCCTCTGTGCTGATAGGTCTTAGCATAGTGGAGGTCTTGGGATAAAGCAGAAAGGAGAAGATATTCCAACTGCTTTGTCTTAATGATGGTGGTGGTTAGTGCTCACTCTCAAACATCTATACTGGGGAGGGGTGATCTAAAGGTGAGCATTTGACTTGTGTCTGAGTTTAAGAGAGGGTAAGATTATGCTGGTTTAATACTTAAAGTCTGAGAAACAGCAACTGTCATTTTACAGAATGATAGGGAGTGTTTACTGAACTGGAGGTAGAACTGTCAACTTCAATCCCCATCAGTGATGAGGAATAGAGGGAGTAAGGAATAGGGTCATTGTATGTTTGTGAGTCTCTTTCAGCAGGAGCTGGCAGGGCCTTCTTTTTGACCATCTCAGGCCACCTCCTTGAGCTCACAGGTCTTTCCAGGAAGGGTATTAATGTCACCATGATGACTGACATAATACTTCTGCTCCATGACAATTGTTGGCTTTCCTTCCACCCTATCCCACCGTCCAGCACCGCTGCCGAGCATAACCTAACCCAGAGTCCACTCCCAAAGCAGTGATTCTGCAGGTTCCTAGAATTCCAAGATACCCATACCCCAGAGTGAGAAAATCTTTCCACGGGAATCTTGGATTTTCAGTAGGCAGACCAGGGATATACTTATCAGCTTCCTTTATTCAACTTAAGGATGTATTTTTGGTTCCTTTTTTTAATTCAACAATAATAAGCATAGGTTGAATATCCAAATTCTAAAACTCTACTATTCAATACAGTAGTCCTTAACAGCGTGCAGCTATTTAGATTTAAATTTAAACTAATTAAAATTAAGTACAAATTTTAGATGCAGTTCCTCAGTCACACTAACCATACAGCAAGTGCTAAATGTTGTTAGTGGATCCTTTTTAGATATTGCAGCTCTAGAACATTTTCTGGCATCATAGAAAGTTCTATGGACAGGACTCCTCTAAAAACTGCTTTTGTATTAGTGTGTTTAGCTTTCCAGATCAAGTTATCTCACCCTTATTTGATAGAAAATATGATAAACTCTTTTAAAGAAATTAAGAGGAGCTATGTTTTGCAAAAATTTAGACATATGCATGCAGTGTCAAAATAAGTTTTACATATTTGAAGGATGAGTCCACCCTCGAAAGCCAAATTTCATATCTCTGACATGAACAAAGTTTGAATTGCCAGGAGCTCAGTGATCATTATACATTAATGGCTTAAAAAAAAAAAGAAAGAAACAATATCTCCTGACATCTGAGAGAGAATACAAGCCAAACAATGTGAACCCCCTTCTTGTAACAGTAAAAGCAAAAAAGAACTGAAAAAGAAACTCACCTATGTTTAAGAGTATTATCATATTAAAGAATAAAGTTCTATATTACCTTATTTGAAATCACTTATATGTGTATAATTCCTTATACATGCTTCAGCTTCAGCATCATTCCTTCCAAAGAAATCCAAGGGCCGATCTCCTTCAGAATGGACTGGTTGGATCTCCTTGCAGTCCAAGTGATTCTCAAGCGTCTTCTCCAACACCACAGTTCAAAAGCATCAATTCTTTGGTGCTCAGTCTTCTTTACAGTCCAACACTCACATCCACACATGACTACTGGAAAAACCATAGCCTTGACTAAACGGACCTTAGTCAGCAAAGTAATATCTCTGCTTTTGAACATGCCATCTAGGTTGGTCTAACTTTTCTTCCAAGGAGTAAGCGTCTTTTAATTTCATGGCTGCAGTCACCATCTGCAGTGATTTTGGAGCCCAGAAAAATAAAGTCTGACACTGTTTCCACTGTTTCTCTGTCTATTTCCCATGAAGTGATGGGACTGGATGCCATGATCTTCGTTTTCTGAATGTTGAGCTTTAAGCCAACTTTTTCACTCTCCTCTTTCACTTTCATCAAGAGGCTCTTTAGTTCCTCTTCACTGCCATAAGGGTGGTGTCATCTGCATATCTGAGGTTATTGATATTTCTCTCGGCAATCTTGATTCCAGCTTGTGTTTCTTCCAGTCCAGCGTTTCTCATGACGTATTCTTTGGAAGGAATGATGCTGAAGCTGAAGCTCCAGTACTTTGGCCACCTCATGTGAAGAGTTGACTCATTGGAAAAGACTCTGATGCTGGGAGGGATTGGGGGCAGGAGGAGAAGGGGACAACTGAGGATGAGATGGCTGGATGGCATCACCGACTCCACGGGTGTGGGTCTGGGTGAACTCCGGGAGTTGGTGATGGACAGGGAGGCCTGGCGTGCTGTGATTCATGGGGTCGCAAAGAGTCAGACATGACTGAGCGACTGAACTGAACTGAAGCTGTATAATAAGATATGACATTATTGTTTTTTAAGGTTAAAAGTTAGTCCACCCAAGAAGAAAGTGAATTAGCCAGAATTCTACTTCATCCCAGGTTGCTCAGTGGTATAGAATCTGCCTGCCAATGCAGGAGTCGTAGGGGACACAGGTTCGATCTCTGGGTTGGGAGGATCCCCTAGAGGAGAAAATGGCAACCAAGTATTCTTGCCTGGGAAATCCCATGGATAGAGGAGCCTGGTGGGCTACAGTCTGCAGGGTCACAAAAAGTCAGACACTACTGAGCAACTGAACACTCAGTATTTCATCACTGGTCAAGAGAAGCAAGGACCCTACGTGACCACCAGGGAGGCCATCTGGCCTGTTATTAGAGCTGCTTATAAAGTCTCTGTCTTTATTTCTCTAGAATATAGAGGAGTTGCACTTCCCCCACCTTCTTTAAGTAAGAGAGGCCACATGATTTGGTTTACACAGTTAAATATGAAAAGGAGTGACATGTGTGTCTTTCAGCGGAAGCATATAAGTCCCTGTGCTTGGCTGATTCCCCCTTTCTCCTTATGTTGACAATCACAAAAGCCCATATTGGAGTCTCCAACAGTGGACACACATTAATGAGGATGATGAAGAAAGGCCCTGCTAGTCTGCACTGTACAAGTAGAGATTAGAAAAATAAACTGTCGATGGTGAGGCCATTATGAACATGAGAGGAAATATAATCTAGCCTGTTCTGACCAATACATCATCCAAATCCAGGTCATACAGCTTGAAACGGAAAAAGTGTGTTATGATTCTTTTGTTTCAGAATAAAAATAGAAAAGAATAAAAATAGATGAGCTATATGCGTGCAGATTAAGAACTAGATAGAGGCAATGGATCATATTTGACAAAGTCAATCCTAGGCATGATTTCTCATAAGCATTAAATACAGAAAGAAAAAACAGCTTGTGCATTTGAGCATAATAAATGGTATATATATATATATATATATATATATTCCAGAGAAGGCAATGGCAACTCACTCCAGTACTCTTGCCTGGAAAATCTCATGGACAGAGGAGCCTGGTAGGCTCCAGTCCATGGGGTCGCTAAGAGTCGGACATGACTGAGCGACTTCACTTTCACTTTTCTCTTTCATGCATTGGAGAAGGAAATGGAAACCCACTCCAGTGTTCTTGCCTGGACAATCCCAGGGATGGTGGAGCCTGGTGGGCTGCCATCTATGGGGTCGCACAGAGTTGGACACGATTGAAGCAACTTAGCAGCAGCAGCAGCAGCAGCAGATATCTGTTCATCAGAAGGACTGATGCTCCAATACTTTGGTCACTTGAGAAGACCCAACTCATTAGAAAAGACCCTGATGCTGGGAAAGATTGAAGGCAGGAGGAGAAGGGGACAACAGAAGAGGAGATGGCTGGATGGTATCATTGATCATGGACATAGGTTTGAGCGAGCTCTGGGAGATGGTGAAGGACAGGGAAGTCTGGCATGCTGCAGTCCATGGGGTTGCAAAGAGTCAGACACGATTGAGCGACTAAACAAGATATCTATTTAAACTCTGCTATGAGCTTGGATTGACAGGGAGGCCTGGCGTGCTGCAATTCATGGGGTCATAAAGAGTTGTACACGACTGCGTGACTGAACTGAACTGATGCACTTGGACCTCTTTTCCTGCCATGTTGAGGGAAAAAGTACTATATAGGTTGTGTGTATCTAAGATGCTTTTCCTACAAGAGCCTTAAAAATGTCATTCCCTTACTTCTAGATATACTGTTTTAAAGAGAATTTTTTCCTTTAAGAATAAATAAACCACTGAGATTAACATCCAGCTTGCTGAGTCACTGATCTTCTGCTAGAATTTTAACTACAGAGATCTGAAGGCAGAAGAGAGAGAGAAACACACACACACACAGCTTTAGAGAGACAAGAGAAAGAGACTAATTCTAGACAGAAAGAAGAAGAATTTATTAAATCAAATGGAAATAGCAAAAATATCTATTATCTTACTCTGTAGTGGGAGCCCAGAATACAATATTTTACTAAAAATTGCAGTGTATATAAGGTTTGAATTGGATTTAACACTGAAAAAAGCAAGGTCACTAAAGTAAAAAGACCTAGTTTAAAAAGATTTGTTTTTATTCCAGGGCCTGCACTACAAGCTATTTGACATTGACAAAGTCAGCTCACTTTTCTGAGTCATAGTTTCCTCATCCATAAACAGGGAATAATAAAACTTGCCATACAGGTTTGTAGGGAAGACAAAATATTATAAAATATGTTAAAAGTCTAGGAAATTATCTGACACCAAGCAAAGATCACTAAATGTTTACTTCTGTCTGTTTCACACCATCTCTTCTTAATGCTACCAGAAAATTTTTTTTCTTGATTAAATTTCCTGAAGACTAGCTATAGGAGGGGAAACTATAGTTGCAATTCTGCCATTTCATGCTATATGTGTTCTTTTTTACCTCCCTTATTTTTACTATTCAAACTAATTCTGAATAAGTTGATCCTATTTTACAGAGGAAATAGAATTAAAAATTTGTCCCAGTTTACAGAGATGGTCTTTTAGTAATCTGCTTCTACAATAATGCAGTATGGCACGTGTCCCCAAAACTCAGTGGCTCGTAATAACAACGTTTGGTGTGGCCGGTCAGCCTGTGGGTCCACCGAGCTGCACTGCTGCCCTGGGGGGCCACGCAGCCTGCAGTCACCTAGGGTTCTGTACATCTCTCTAGTCTATATTCATAGAACTATAAACAAGCAGCAGGAAGTAGAGTGATCTCTGGCTCCTTTATTGAATAAAATGGTAGCCATGGACCCACCAACTAACTTTCCCTGAACCCTAAGCCAAGGATCTGCTTTGGTCCAGTGCCTTAAACCCAAGCAAGCGAGGAGTAGGAAAATGAGGAAGCCTATAATCCTGCCAGAAAGGCTGTCTGCATCCTCATGTTAACCTAAGAGACGTGATTGATGGCAGTGCAGAACCTGCTTAGGGATACAGAGAGTGTATGCTTCCACTGCCTACCATTTTAAGGGAAGGCCAGGAAAGCTGGGAAACTCACCACAGCTAGAGATTACTGACACTGATGCTTCAGCACAGCACCTCTCCAAAATGAGGCCCACAAGCCAGCAGAACCAGCATCACTTGAGAGTCTGTTAGAAATGTGGACTCCACCCCAGACCTCCTGAATCTGAACCTGACAAGCACTGAGACACAGAGCAGTTTAGGACAGGGAAGCCTGGCGTGCTGCAGTCCCTGGGGTTGCAAAGAGTCAGACATGACTGAGTGACTGAACAGAATTGAACTGAACTTGGGCAAGATGTTTAACTGCTCTATGTCTCAGTTTACTCATCTGTTCAATGGGCATTATGATAGTACAAACTTCAGTAAGTTGGAGGAAGTTAAACCTGTAGTGTTTAGAATGGTGTCAGCAACATATAACATTTTATATTTGATTGTTCATGAAGTCTCCAGTCGCTCAGTCATGTCCGACTCTTTGTGACCCCATGGACTGCAGCCCACCAGGCTCCTCCATCCATGGAATTTTCTAGGCAAGAGTACTGGAGTGGGTTTCCATTTCGTAAATAAAAATAAATCCTAATGCCCTGTCTTGAGTGATTTCTGTGGTACATCCCAGCACTTCTGAGCAAAACATGTCCCTCTTTTCCTTCAAGATTTCTTTGACCACCATGCAGTGGATCTGAAATCTGCCTTACTCAGTTCTTTCAAAAATTATTCAGATTTTTTAGCATGGTGAATATGAATTAACTTAATATGAATTTGTACCTGATAGTCTATTCTGGTAGAAGTTACCTGAGGCAGCAGGTTAGCTCCATCAGGGCTCCTTAAAAGAAGGAAATTGCATAAAAAAGGATTGAGTAGATGGAAGGGACTAATGTAAATAAACAAGTAATTCACAGCAGTAGTTTGAAATACTAGATGCACTTAGGAAACTTAAAAGACATTTTCAATGTTCCAGGCCCACTTCAACAGAATTAAATCAGGATTTTGGGGAAAGGTACTAAAGCGCCAAGATTTTTAAAAAGCTCCCTGAAGTAGGCTGAATAATGTCACCCAAAGATATCAGGTTCTAACCCTTGGAATATGTAACATTACTTTATTTGGAAAAAGGTCTTGCAGGTGTGATTAAGTTAAGCACCTTGAAATGAGATGATTATCCTAGATTATAATAATATAATAAATAATATAATAAACTGTGGAAAATTCTTAAAGAGATGGGAATACCATACCACCTGACCTTCCTCTTGAGAAACCTGTATGCAGTTCAGGAAGCAACAATTAGAACTGGACATGGAACAACAGACTGGTTCCAAATAGGAAAAGGAGTACATCAAGGCTGTATATTGTCACTCCGCTTATTAATTTATATGCAGAGTACATCATGAGAAACACTGGGCTGGAGGAAGCACAAGCTGGAATCAAGATTACCAGGAGAAATATCAATAACCTCAGATACGCAGATGACACCACCTTATGGCAGAAAGTGAAGAGGAACTAAAAAGCCTCTTGATGAAAGTGAAAGAGGAGAGTGAAAAATTTGGCTTAAAGTTCAACATTCAGAAAACGAAGATCATGGCATCTGTTCCCATCACTTCATGGCAAATAGATGGGGAAACAGTGGAAATAGTGTCAAACTTTATTTTTCTGGGCTCCAAAATCACTGCAGATGGTGACTGCAGCCATGAAATTAAAAGACGCTTACTCCTTGGAAGAAAAGCTATGACCAACCTAGACAGGATATTCAAAAGCAGAGACATTACTTTGCCAAAAAAGGTCCATCTAGTCAAGGCCATGGTTTTTCCAGTAGTCATGTATGGATGTGAGAGCTGGACTACAAAGAAATCTGAGCACTGAAGAATTGATGTTTTTGAACTGTGGTGTTGGAGAAGACTCTTGAGAGTCCCTTGGACTGCAAGGAGATCCAACCAGTCCATCCTAAAGGAGATCAGTCCCTGGCGTTCATTGGAAGACTGATGTTGAACCTTAAACTCCAATACATTGGCCACCTCATGCGAAGAGCTGACTCATTTGAAAAGACTGTGATGCTGGGAGGGATTGGGGGCAGGAGGAGAAGGGGACGACAGAGGATGAGATGGCTGGATGGCATCACCGACTCAATGGACATGGGTTTGGGTGGACTCCGGGGGTTGGTGATGGACAGGGAGGCCCGGCGTGCTACGGTTCATGGGGTCGCAAAGAGTCAGACACAACTGAGCGACTGAACTGAACTGAACTGAACTGAATCTTAGATTATCCTGGGATGAAGCCTAAATGAAATCGGACTGTGTACATCCTTATAAAGAGGGTCAGGGAGAAATTTGGACAAAGGTGCATATAGAAGGTGTTGTGTACCCAAGAATAAGGTGTCTTCTGTGGTTGTTGGGTGGAAAGTTCTAGAAAAGTCTGTTAGGACTAGAGTGTTTTAGTGTTGTTCAAGTCTTGGATCCTTATCAGTTTCCTACGTGGGGCTTTTTCCATTTTGAAAGTGGGGTGTGAAATCTCCAACTATTATTGTTGAACTGTCTATTTCTCCCTTCAATCTGTGGTGCTTTGCTGTTACACTTTTAAGATTATAAGTGTTCTTCCTTGTCTCTAGTAGTAATTTTTATTTGAAACATCTATTATGTCTGTTGTTACTATGGTCACTGCAGATTTCTTCTTGTTGTTTGCATAGTTTTTTTCTTTCTCCATCTTTTAAAATTTCAACATTTGTCTTTGATAAACTGGGTCTCCTATAGGTAGCAGGGCTTCCCTGGTGGCTCAGAGGTTAAAGCGTCTGCCTCCAATGCGGGAGACCTGGGTTCGATCCCTGGGTCGGGAAGATCCCCTGGAGAAGGAAATGGCAATCCACTCCAGTATTCTTGCCTGGAGAATCCCATGGAGGGAGAAGCCTAGTAGGTTACAGTCCATGGGGTCGCAAAGAGTCGGACACGACTGAGCGACTTCACCTCACCTTCACCTATAGGTAGCATATAGTTCAATTGCTTTATTAAGAAAATCCATTTGACCAGCTTCTGCCTTCTGATTAGCGTCTTGAACATTTACATTTAATATAACTGATAAGGTAGGATTTATGTTTGGCTTTTTATTTGTTTTGTATATATCCTATGTATTTCTCGTCTATTTCTCCATCGTTGCCTTCTTTTGTGTTAAATTGATATTTTCTAATATACCATTTTAATTTTCTTGTCATTTTTTTCTTTAACTGTACTTTTCTGGTTATTTTCTTAGTAATTGCCCTGTGATTTACAATTACCATATTTATTTTAAGAATCTAGTTGAGATTAATATTAATTAATGATACCAGTTAATATTAATATTGCTATTGAAACTACCTCGATAGAACACAAAAACTTTTCTGATATACCTCCAATCCCCTCTCTTCATCTTTATGAATGGTAATACAAATCTCATCTTTATGTTAATATATTATAAACCCATCAACACAGTTTCATACACATGGATTAATGCAGACGTCCTCTCATAATAGAAGAGTTACAAACCAAAAACTACTGATTTTATATTTAACCATGTATTTGTCCTTACTGATAATCTTCACTTCTTTTTGCATATGGATTTAAGTCACTATCTAATGTCTCTCCATTTCAGCCCTGTAGTGTTTCTTGTAAGGTGCTTCTGCTGGCAGCAAATCCTTTCAGTTATTGTTTTGTTTTAATCTAAGAATGTTTCAAGCTATCCCTTTTTTGAAAGACAGTTCTGCTGAATATAGAATCCTTGGATAAAAGTCCTTTTTCTTCATCACTCTGCATATACCATCTCACTGCATTCCTGGTTTCTGATTGGAAATCAGCAGTTAGTCTTATTGAGGATCCCTTGTACTTCTCTCTTATGACTTTCAAGATGCTCTCTTGGTCTGTGGCTTTTAATAGTTTTATTATGATGTACTTCTACTTGGAGTTCACTAAGTTTCTTGGATGCTTAATGTTATTCCTCAAACTGGGAAGTTTGGGCCATTATTTCTTCAAATATTCTTTCTGCCTCTTCCTTTTCTCTCATTCTTCTACTTCTTTTATAGATATTTGGTATGTTTGATGGTATGATCACTATCACGATGCTGTGATCACTCACCTAGAGCCAGACATCTTGGAGTGCAAAGTCAAGTGGGCCTTAGGAAGCATCACTATGAACAAAACTAGTGGAGGTGATGGAATTCCAGCTGAGCTATATCAAATCCTAAAAGATGATGCTGTGAAAGTGCTACAGTCATTACAACAGCAAGTTTGAAAAGCACAGCAGTGGCCACAGGACTGGAAAAGTTCAGTTTTCAATCTAATCCCAAAGAAAGGCAATGCCAAAGAATGTTCAAACTACCACACAATTGCACTTACCTCACAAGCTAGCAAAGTAATGCTCAAAATTCTCCAAGCTAGGCTTCAACAGTACGTGAACCAAGAACTTCCAGATGTTCGAGCTGGATTTAGAAAAGCCAGAGAAACCAGAGATCAAATTGCCAACATCTGTCGAATCATAGAAAAAGCAAGAGAATTCCAGAAAAACAACTCCTTCTGCTTCATTGATACACTAAACCCTTTGACTATGTGGATCACAACAAACTGGAAAATTCTTAGAGATGGAAATACCAGACCATCTGACCTGCCTCCTGAGAAATCTATGTGCAGGTCAAGAAGCAACAGTTAGAACCAGATATGGAAAAACGGACTGGTTCCAAATTGGCAAAGGAATATGTAAAGGTTATATATTGCCACCTGGTTTATTTAACTAATATGCAGAGTACATCACAGGAATACCAGGCTGGATGAAGCACAAGCTGAAATCAAAATTGCTGGGAGAAATATCAGTAACCTCAGATATGCAGATGACACCACCCTTATGGCAGAAAGCAAAGAGGAACTAAAGAGCTTCTTGATGAAAGTTAAAGAGGAGAATGAAAAAGCTGGCTTAAAACTCAGCATTCAAAAATGAAGATCATGGCATCTGGTCTCATCACTTCATGGCAAATAGATGGGGAAACAATGGAAACGGTGACAGACTTTAACTTCTTGGGCTCCAAAATCACTGCAGATGGTGATGGCAGCCATGAATTTAAAAGATGCTTTCTCCTTGGAAGAAAAGCTATTACCCACCTAGACAGCATCTTAAAAAGCAGAGACATTGCTTTGCCAACAAAGTCCATCTAGTCAAGGCTATGGTTTTTCCAGTAGTCATGTATGGTTGTGAGAGTTGGACCATAAAGAAACCTGAGCACCGAACTGTGATGTTGGTATGTTAAACATTTGTTGCTGACTGTTTTTGACAAATGCCCTGGGGAAGACACTATTCACATTGATTGCATTCAAATACAGACAAGCCCTAAGAGCAGGAGTTTCCAGGGAACTTTCAAACAGGTCAGGTCAGGTCAGTCAGGCCTCCCTGTCCATCACCAACTCCTGGAGTTTAGTCAAACTCCTATCCATTGACTCTGTGATGCTATCCAATCAACTCATTCTCTGTTGTCCCCTTCTCCTCCTGCCTTCAATCTTTCCCAGCATCAAGGTCTTTTCAAATGAGTCAGTTCTTTACATCAGGTGACCAAAGTATTGAGTTTCAGTTTCAGCATCAGTCCTTCCAATGAATATTCAGGACTGATTTCCTTTAGGAAGGACAGGTTGGGTCTTCTTGAAGTTCAAGGGACTGTCAAGAGTCTTCTCTAACACCACAGTTCAAAAGCATCAATTCTTTGGTGCTCAGCTTTCTTTATGGTCCAACTCTCACACCCATACATGACTACTGGGAAAAAACCTAGCATTGACTAATGGAGTTTGCTGGCAAAGTAATGTCTCTGCTTTTTAATATGCTGTCTAGGTTGGTCATAGCTTTTCTTCCAAGGAGTAAGCATCTTTTAATTTCATGGCTGTAGTTACCATCTGCAGTGATTTTGGAGCCCCTAAAAATAAAGTCTGTCACTGTTTCAATTGCTTCACCATCTATTTCCCATGAAGTGATGGGACCAGATGCCATGATCTTCGTTTTCTGAATGTTGAGCTTTAAGCCAACTTTTTCACTCTCCTCTTTCATTTTCATCAAGAGCCTCTTTAGTTCTTCTTCACTTCCTGCCATAAGGGTCGTGTCATCTGAATATCTGAGGTTATTGATATTTCTCCTGGCAATCTTGATTCCAGCTTGTGCTTCTTCCAGCCCAGCATTTCTCATGATATACACTGCATATAAGTTAAGTAAGCAAGGTGACAATATACAGCCTTGACATACTCCTTTCCCTATTTGGAACCAGTCTCTTGTTCCATGTCCAGTTCTTATTGTTCAAATAGTGACAATTCTCTCTCTTTAAAAGAAAAACAAAACAAAACAAAACACTATTTTAATTGGAGGATAATTACTTTACAATATTGTGTGGGGCTTCCCAGGTGGCATTAGTGATAAAGAACCTTCCTGCCAATGTAGGAGATGCATGAGACATGGGTTCCATCCTTGGTTCAGGAAGGTCCATCCCCTGGAGGAAGATATAACTCTTTCTTGAAGGATCTTCTGGGGAGTTCCAAACCACTTATGCTTCCCTCCACTGGCCTCTAGGCGCATGAGTTTGCAAGGGTACTACAGAGCTATGAAAACGGAATGGAAGCAAGAAAAGCTAAATGCCACAAAACTTGCTGTTCTTACCTAGATTCAGCCATTTTTATTGACTAAATTGTTTAAATCAGATTGTTGCAAACCTTTGGCTAATTTCCAGAAGCAAGAAAAAAAAAGTTTTAGAAAAATTTTGCGAATACTCTTTTTTTTTTTTTTTTTTTTTCTGATCTTATTTATCTGTTACTCTTAGAACATCTCATATTTTGACTGGTCTCAGAAGTAGAAGCTCTCAGAGAGGACAGCCTCCATCTCTTGGCAATCTGTTCCTGTCATTTTTCTTTGGCCTCCTTCATTCTCTTGGCCAAAAGTTTAGCATATTCTGCAGCCTTTTCTTTATTTTTCTTAGTACGCTGTTTCTTCAGAGCAATACGCCGGTGTTTGTGTTGCAGAACTCATGGAGTCATGAGACGCTGAATCTTGGGTGCTTTAGTCCTAGGTTTCTTACCGTCTTTGTTTAGGGGCTTTCACACAACATATTGGTGGACATCATCTTCTTTAGAGAGGTTGAAAAGTTTGCGGATTCTGCTAGCTCTTTTGGGACCCAGGCGACGAGGCACTGTAGTATCAGTGAGTCCAGGAATATCCTTCTCCCCTTTTTTCACAATGACCAAATTGAGAACACTCGGATTGGCATCCACAATGCAACCCCGTACAGATTTATGCTTTCTCTCTCCAGTCCTCCTTGGTCTGTAACAGGAATGCCCCTTACTCAGAAGCAGGCGAACTCCGCCATGGGTCAAGACACCCTGCTTCATGGGGAAACCCTGCTTATCGTTCCCACCACTGATTTGGACCACATAACCCTTCCATTCTTCACCCAGAGCATCAGCAGCAACTTCTGCGGCCGTAGGCTTCTCATAGAAGGTACGAAGTTTTCATTCATCATCCACTTCAATGAGCTTCTGGCAGCCAGTAGCCGGGAAAGAGATGTTCAGCTTCATTCTGAAGCGGCCGACAGCCTCCGAGGCGCCGCGAAAAAGAGCGCGAATATTCTTATTCTTTTTTCAAGGAGCAGATTTTGGAAATAACTACCACATCATTCCAAAAGTAACTCCTTTAGGATTACTATTTTATTATTAAAATGTGGACTCCAATAGGACTCCTGCCCAGATGTCAGCTCCCCCATCTCACATTTAATCCATACTCTCTCTTTAGCATTACCCAAAAGAACAAAGAGATTAAAATTGCACTTCAAACAATTTTTTTTTCTTCTCCACTCTAAAAATGGGTGCCAGTTTGACAGACTGAACAAGCAAGGTTTTAGAGTTGCCAAGGCATTATGAGATAAACATTTCAGATAGAACATTGCAGCCCACCCAAGTTCAGGAGTGCCTGCTTAAAAGCATTTTGAAACAATTTTGATATCTCCACCCTTTTTAAGAGGAGTAAGGCAGTCACACACACACACAAAAAAAAAAAACCCTCTAGGAGTGGAATTGCTGAATCACATGGTAGTTCTATTTTTAATTTTTTGAGAAACCTCCATAATATTTTTACTTTCCTGGTGACTCAGATGGTAAAGAATCTGCCTACAGTGCAAGAGACCAGGGTTCTATCCCTGGGTTGGGAAGATCCTCTGGACAAGGGAATGGCTCCTTATTTCTGTATTCTTACCTGGAGAACTCCATGGACAGAGGAGCCTGGGAGGCTACAGTCAGTGGGTCACAAAGAGTCGGACATCACTAAGCAGCTATCACTTCTCTTGTGAATAGTGCATAAGTATTCCCTTTTCTCTAAATCCTTGTTGACATTTGCTATTTCTTGACTTTTTTATAATAGCCACGCTGACAGGTATGAGGTGAAATTTCATTGTGATTTTGCTTTGCACTGGCTTGATGACTATCTAATGCTGATTATCTTTCAATGTGCATGTTGGACATCTCTATGTCTTTGGAAAATTGTCTATTTAGGTTCCTTGTACAGTTTTTAATCAAATAGTTTTATATTGAGCTGTATGAGTCCTTTGTATATTTTTGGATATTAACTCCTCATATCATTGACAAAAATGAACCTCCACACGACCAAGAAACTGAAGTCTCCTTAAGGCCAAAGTGCTGAGAACAGGAATCCTCTCGTGGAGGGCAACAGGGAGCGCCATTACCTGCCTTCCTGCTCCAGACGCCCCGCCTCAAACAGAGCAATCCCGTCTTCACACAGGGCCTTTTCCTCCTTCTCACGTCTCAGCTGTCTCCTCTTCTTCCTCCACAAACTGTTCTCAATAAAACAAAAAATCTCCCTCTCTCCCTTCAAAAAAAAAAAAAAAATTTCTCCCATTCAGTAGGTTGTCTTTTCATTTTGTTATTGGTTTCCTTTGCTGCCCAAATGCTTTTTAGTTTGATGTAGGCTCATTTGTTTACATATGCTTTTGTTGTCTTTGCCTGAGGAGACAGACCCAGTAATTCCAGTTCTGGGTATTTTTCCAAAGAAAACAAAAACACTAATTCAAAATATATATATGCACTCCAATATTCATTGCAGCATTTATACCAGAAAAGATATGGAAGCAACCTCTAAGTGTCCACTGATAGATGAATGAATAAACTCAGCCATAAAAAGGAATGAAATCTTGTCATTTGTGGCAACATTTATGGACTTAGAGGGAATTACACGAAGTGAAATGTCAAACATTCAAAGACACATACTGTATGTGGAATCTAAAAAGCAAGTAAACAAATATAACAAAACACAAACAGACTCAAAAATACAGAGAACAAACTGGTGACTTTCAGAAGGAAGAGGAGTGGGAAGATAGACAAAATAGGGGAAGGAGGATTAAGAGGTGCAAACAGTTATAAAAGGTCATAGGGATGTAATACACAACACAGGGAATAAAGTCAAAAGTATTACAATAACCAAGTTTGGTGACATATGGTAACTAGACTTATTGTGGTGAACATTTACTAGTATATAAAAATATTGCATCCCTATGCTATACCCTGAAACTAATATTAAGTCAATTATGCTTCAATAAAAATTTTTAAATAAAATAAAATCAGGCATTTTAGTGTTTACCCTTCTCCAAAGTAACCATCTTTAAATATTCAGTTATAAGTTCTTCTTACTGTTTATAGCCTTAATTTTAAGTGATATAATTCTATTTCTTAATTTACCAACTTTAAATGATATTTATTAATTCTCTCTTATTAAAGGTTAGAACATGATCTAATTGGCCCTTTCTCCCTTATTCCAACACCTAAACTTTGTTACTTCTGTTAATTTTTGGCTTTCTGCTGACTAATTTTATATATAACTCAATGTGTAATCATATAATATGATTACCTTTTCTTTCTTTTCTAAAAATTTTAATTGGAGGGTAATTACTTTACAACATTGTGTTAACTTCTGCCATATAACAGTGTGGGTCAAGTACACGTGTGTACCCTCCCTCCTGAATCTCCCCCAGCGCCTCACCCCATCCCACCCCTCTAAGTTGTCACAGAGAACTAGGCTGAGCTCCCTGAACCCAGACAGCAGCTGCCCACTGGCCATTTTAGACAGGATGGTGCATAAATGTCAGTGCTCCTCTCTCAATTTGTGCCACCCTCTCCTTCACTCTCTGTGCCCAGAGTCCGTTCCCTGTGTCTGTGTCTCTACTCCTGACCTGCAATTAGGTTCATCAGTACCATTTTTCTAGCTTCCGTAGATATGTCCCAATATACGAAATTTGGTTTTCCCTTTCTAACTCACTTCACTCTGTATTAACAGGGTCCAGGTTCATCCGCTTCACTAGAACTGACTTGAATGAATTCCTTTTTATGGTTAGTAATATTCCATTGTAACCATATGGACCACAACTTCTTTGTCCATCATCTGCCAATGGACATCTAGGTTGCTTCCCTGTCCTAGTTATTCTAAATAGTGCTGCTATAAACATTGGGGCACATACATCTTTTTAATTTATGGTTTTCTCGGAGTATATGCCTGGTAGTGGAATTGCTGGGTCATGTGGCAGTTTTATTTCTACTTTTTAAGGAATCTCCATAGGGGCTGTGTCAATTTTTATGCTCCCCTTCCTCCAGCCGCCCCTCAGTCACCGATCCCCCAGCCTAGACCTTCTCCCACTCCCCCTACCTGGTACCTGGTCACTCCGGGGGCTCCTCCCATCAGCCTGTCCACTGCAGGTCCTTCCAGCACCTCCTGAGCACCCTCGGTGTGGGGAGACACGAACCCCCTGCCTTCCCTCACTGTCATCTCGGCTTTGCCCCTAAACTTTATTTTTTTCTTCTATCAGCTTTATTCTCTTAACCCTTTACCAAATAAAATTGGATAAATTGGATCTTGTACATTAAATAAAATCTCTCCACCTTGTCTCTTCCTGTTAAAGCACCTCCTATAACAGTCACATTCTGAAAGTTCTACCATCATTTTTTATAATATTTAGATTCTGTTAGATAATTAAATCTTCTGTGCTTGATATACAACTTGATTATAAACTTTGAAAATTAATAAATAGCACTTAAGCATTATGATTATATAATTATTATCGATTACAGAACCAGGTAAAATAGTATGTTTTTAAATATTCCTACGGCACTAAATCTTCACCATAATAAGAGGAAAATAAAGAGAAAGAACAAATGGAAAATATTTCCTTAAGCTCCATCAAAAATTTCTCAAAATTGTTTCATATTTGAACCAAAAATATAACTTGTAGTTTTGCTTTTCATGGTATTTTTAAATAGGGGCTTTTTATTTTTACTGCTCTTAGAAGAAAGCTGTGGGAAATTCTTAAAAAGATGGGAATACTAGAACAACTTATCTGTCTCCTGAAACTTGTATGCAGGTCAAGGAGCAAGAGTTAGAACCAGACATGGAACAACTGATTGGTTCAAAACTGGGAAAAGGAGTCCAACAAGGCTGTATATTGTCTTCCTGCTTATTTAACTCATATGTGGAGTACATCATGTGAAATGCTGGGCTGGAAGAATCACAAGCTGGAATCAAGATTGCCAGGAGAAATATCATCAGATATGCAGATGATATCACATTAATAGCAGAAAGTGAAGAGGAACTGAAGAGCCTCTTGATGAGGGTGAAAAGCAGAGTGAAAAAGCTTGCTCAAAACTCAACATTCAAAAAACGAAAACATGACATCCAGTCCTATCACTTAATGGCGAATAGATGTGGAAAAAATAGAAACAGTGGCAGATTTTATTTTCTTGGGCTCCAAAATTACTATGGACAGTGACTGCCACCATGAAATTAAAAGACACTTGCTCCGTGGAAGAAAAGCTATGACAAACCTAGACAGTTTATTCAAAAACAGAGACATTATTTTGCCAACAAAGGTCCATCTAGTCAAAGCTATGGTTTTTCCAGTAATCATGTACGGATGTGAGATTTGGACCATAAAGAAGGCTGATCACCAAAGAACTGATGCTTTTGAACTGTAATACCAGAGAAGACTCTTGAGAGTCCTTGGACAGTAAGGAGATCAAACTAGTCAGTCCTAAAGGAAATCAACCCTGAATATTCACTGGAAGGACTAGATGCTGAAGCTGAAGCTGAAGCTCCAATGCTTTCTTTGGCTGCCTGGTGCAGAGTTGACTCACTGGAAAAGACCCTGATGCTGGGAAAGATAGAAGGCATGTGGAGAAGAGGGCAGCAGAGAATGAGATGGTTGGATGTCATCACTGAATCAATGGACATGAGTTTGAGCAAATTCTTGGAGAGAGTGAAGAGCAGGGGAGCCTGGTGTGCTGCAGTCCACGGGGTCACAAAGTTGGACTTGACTTAATGGCTGAACAACAACAACGTCATTGTCAGACCAATACCATAATCAACCATCTTTTAAATTAGACTATTTGTTAGATATAATTTGCTCTGATTTATTTCTATACTTGCTTCCTAGCTTTGATACTAAGAAAGAAATTCAACATTAGTTCTAATATTTCTTAAATCTTTAGTTTACCTGCATTTTGTGGATTCCTTTGCAAATATATTTTATTAGGGTACAATGCTGTGAAATTGTTTTTCACAGATAGAACACAAGTAAACTTCCTGATTTTGTGTATATCTGGAAAGGTCTTTATTTTGCCCTTTATTGTTTATGAATACTTTGGCTCGGTATAGACTTATTGACTAAATTTTATCTTTCTTTCAACATTTAAGACTTATCCCATTGACCCTACCTTCTGGATTCACTGATGAGAAACCTGATGTTGATGTGATTCATATTTCTTTGTAAGCAACCATCCTTTTCTCCTCTATAGAGGCTCTTAAAATCTTCCCCAAGGAAAGTGGAAAATTATTAAAAAGAAGTATCATATTCATTGTGTGGTGCTAACTTGTCAGTGAACAATACTTACTTAGTCATATTAATGGCTAAGTGATTATATAAAAAAACTCATGATATTGAAAGAATAGGGAGAGGAAAATCTAAGAGAGCTTGACTATCATTGCTCATAACAGGAAGTCAAATGATATTCTATTTTATAAATCAAGAATTAACAGTGTTAGAGCCTTCCCTTAGCAGTTAAGAATCCGTCTTCCAGCTCAAGGGATGTGTGTTTGAACATTGGTTGGGGAACTAAGATCCCACATTGGGGGCGGAGTTGCAAGTAAGCCCACATAATGCAACTCGAGAAAGCCTGTGTGTGCAATGAATACCCAGTGCAGCCAAAATTTTAAAATTTTTTAAAACGAGTTAACAATGTCTGCATATTATTTAGAAACAAAAAAATTTACCCAAAGGAAAAGCTAATGTCATTGACAATTGTTGCCTCTTCAAAATAAGATGTAGATAAATAAACCAATAGATAAAGTCAAGAGCAGAAAAATGTTATAAAGAAAAATAATTCAGAGTAAAAAAATAAAGAATGTTAGTGAATTGGAGATTAGCCAAGCTCAACTAGTTTGGATTATCAGAGAAGATTCTTTGGAAAAAGTAGCAGTTGAGAAAATGAGACATGAGTGGGAACAAGTGTTTCGGGTAGTGTTTTGGGTAAAGTTAATAGCAAAAGCAAAGGTCCTGAGGTGGGAGTGAGTTTCATTGTACAGCGAATGACAATAAGGCCAATATGACTGCAATGAAGATAAGTGGAGAGAGAACACCGGGAAAGAAACTTAGAGAGCTGGCCAGGAACCTGATCTTACAGGTCAAGAGAAGAGCTCTAAGTGTGATAGGAGCCTCAGAGAGTTTTGAGAAAGATGTGTCTTTGAAAAGTGTCATTGTGGCAGCTATGTGGGGAAATAGGGACTAGGAGACAAATTAGGAATTTACTTTTAATAATTCACTGAGAAATGATGGTGGCTTAAACTAAGATAGAATCTATGGAAAGTTGAGAAGTCACTGAATTTTAAAAATGTATTGACAATAGAACATTCACTTACAGGTTCGATGTATATGTGAAAGAGATGAGTGAAATAAGATTTTTCATCTTCTTTCTGAGAAAGTAGGTGAATGTAGTTGCCATTTATAACACAGGGAACAAAGTGAGAGGAGTCATTTTGGAGTTAAAAGTCACAAATTCTTCATGCGAGGCTATAAATCCATATTTACTTTTTTATTTAAGTGCATGTGTGGAGTACAACTGGGGTTCGAGAAATAAATAGGACTAAACATGTAAATATGAGAGCATTAATAGATAAATGCTACTTGAGGTTCTATGTGCTATGTGCTAACCTGCTTCAGTCGAGTCTGATTCTGTGTGATCCTATGGACTGTAGACTGCCCGTCTCCTCTGTCCATGGGATTCTCTAGACAAGAATACTGGAGTGGGTTGCCATTTCCTTCTGCAAAGGATCTTCCCGACCCAGGGGTCAAATCTGTGTCTCTTAAGAGTTCTGCATTGGCAGGGAGGCTCTTTACCACTAGCACCACTTGTGAAGAATTGGATAAAATCACCAAGAAATGAGTGTATAGAGAGGAGGAAAGGTCCTGACCTGGGCCCGGAGGGTTGAGAAAAGGAAGAAAAGCCAGAAAAGGAGGATAGCAAGATGCATCTGAGTATTCCTTTGGTAAACAAGACATCTTGTGATAGTGTTAATTAAGCACGTAAGTATGCTCTTTTGTCTCAGCAATATTTTTGGAGGTATGCCTCTTTGTGCAAGGGCAACAAAAGTAAAAATAAACAAATGGAACTACATCAAACTAAACTACTTTTGCATAGCAAAGGAAACCACCAACAAGACAAAATGGCAGTCTACTGAAGGGAGAAGATATTTGTATATGACATATCTGACAAGGGGTAGATATCCAAAATATAGTTTTAAAAACTCATACAACTCAACATCAAAAATCAAACAGTGCAACTAAAAATGGGCAGAGGACTTGAATAAACATGTTTCTAAAGAAGACATAGAGATGGCCAAGAAGCACATGAATAAATGTTCAGCATCACGAATCATCAGGGAAAAGCAAATCAAAACCACAGAGATATCATCTCACACCTGTTAGAATGGTTTTTATCCGAAAGACAATAAATAGCAATATTGGCAAAGATGTGGAAAAAGGGGAACCTTATTTTTCTGTTGATGAAAATGCAAATTGGTAAAGCAACTATGGAAAACAGTATAGTGTTCCTCAAAAAATTAAAAATAAAACTACCATACAACCCCTCAAGTCCATTCTTGGATATTTTCCTGAATAAAATAAAAACAATAATTTGAAAAGATATATGCATCCCTATGTTCATAATAGCATTATTTACAAAAACCAAGATATGGAAGCAACCAAAGTGCATCCATTGATGGATAAATGAATGAAGAAGGTATGATATACATATATATTAATATTTTATACATATAAACAATGGAATATTACTCAGCCATTAAAAAATAAAATCTTATCATTTGCACCAACATGGCTAGACCTGGAGGGCATTTTGCCAAGTAAATAAATTATACAAAGACAAATACTGTATGATTTCACTTATATGTGGAATCTAAAAACAAAAGAAATGAACAAACATAATAAAACAGAAACAAATTCATAGATACAGACAACAAACAGGTGGTTGTCAGAGGGAGGTGGGTGAAGGAGATTAAGAGGCACAAAGTTCCAGTTTCAAAATAAATGAGTCATGGGGATTATAATTCAAAATAAATGTACAGCATGAGGAATGCAGTCAATAACATTGTAGTAACTTTGGTGACAGATGGTTACTAGACTTGTCGTGATGATCATTGCTTAATGTATAGAAATACTGAATCACTATGTTATTTGCTTAGAACAACATAGTACTGTGGGTCAATTATACTTTAATTTTTAAAATAAGAAAGCTGAGAAAAAACAGCTGAATAACTTGTCTAAGTCACACAGTTGAGAGTAGAGCCAAGGTATAAATAAGCACAGGCCATTTGGTTTGTAAGCCTCTACTGTGCTGCCTCAAGAAAGCCAAATTTTGGCCACTCTGAGGAATAAAATGCAAAAGGGGAAGTCTCACAGTGATTAGAGCCATCTGTGTATGAAAAGGCTTGCCTTTCTGAAATGGTGATGAGTCCCGTACAACCGCAGGTGTTCAAGTACAAGTTGGACTACCACTTGGCCAAACTAATCAGAGTCTTACTATTCGAAGTGTCATCCATGGATCAGCAGCAATGACACCACTTGGGGGCTTGATAGAATTTCAAGCTTCTCCTCAAGACCACTGACTATCGAAGCTTAAGCAGCACTCTAGCACCGGATATTTATGAAGCGGAGTTATAATGCAGGGGTGAGAAACATGGCTATACTGTCAGACAGGACAAGTCTCGGCTAAGCCACTTTCCAGCCATGTCACTTATTTGCCTCAGTTAAGTTTCTACATCTGAAATGGGCCAATAATTGTATTCCCATGGGGTTGCTGTGAAGATTTAATGCACTTAGAGTGAATTCCTAGGCAGGTTGATAAGAAGTCTGGGGGTCCCTGAAGAGGAGAAAGGGGTGTGGGGCTCTCAAAGCAGAGATAGGGGTCTGGAATTCTCAAGAAGGAGGAAAGAACAAACATCTTTTTTCCCCCCTCTTTCTCTCTCTACATTCCTTAGTCTTAGTCACATAAAACGTTTTTTTCTTTAAGACCTGAACTGATGGTTACACAACAAACTATTCAGTTTAAACTCTGTACTAAGGATTATATAACAAAAATGTATCCTGCTTGAGGACAATTTCTCCTTTCTGAAAACATTCTGGCTAATTCTGTTATCTTAAAATGTAAATTATGGGAGTGGGTCTCCTAAGATCTTTACAATCTTGAGACATTCTTTCAATTTATTGCATACCTAATTTAAAAAGTTGGAGAAGGCAATGGCACCCCACTCCAGGACTCTTGCCTGGAAAATCCCATGGACAGAGGAGCCTGGTAGGCTGCAGTCCATGGGATCGCTAAGAGTCGGACACAACTGAGCAAGTTCACTTTCACTTTCAATTGAAAAAGTATAGAACTCCCTTGCTTAGACTGGTGTGGGGGGGGCATTCTCCATCTTTAATAAAACTCTGCTATACAAAAGCTCTTGAGTGATCAAGCCTGGTCCCTGTTCCCGAAGCTAAATCATCTTCAGAGATCATGAATCCGACACCGTTCACCATAAGCTACCATCTTGGGAGCTGTTCCGGATCTTCAGGAGAAGAAAAGAACACTAAGAGCTCTAAACTCTCTGCTTTCCCAGTATACTGCTTCTTTCCCAGTTTTCTGCTTCTTGTGTGAATGAATGACACACTCTGCGCAAAGCAAGTGATGAGCCCTGCTCTGCAGTTTCGTAGTGCCTCGTAATGACTGAAGGTAGTCCCAGAAAGGGGAACTTTGCTGGAGGTTTATATCAACCTGCCAATGACGAGACACCCAACATCCCTGTGATGGGAGCAGCCAGAGATGGGCAAAGCATGGACAACGAACTTTCCTTTCTCGGTCGCCTTTTCCTGGTCTCTTTGACCATTTCGTAATCGCATGGGGAATTAAAACTACTAACATAATCTGTCGAATCATAGACTTGTGATCCACGCTGTTATTGTGTACTTCTACTGAGACCCCACGGATGGAAGTGCTTAGCCTTGCTGGATAGGCAAGCTTTACTAGAAAATCACTAGGAGTACATTTGGGGCGTGCTGGGGCTCTAACTCCAGCAGCATGTGTGGGAACTAGGCAGAGCTCTAGCTCCAGGAATGTCTCACAGGCTAGAGGTCACTCTCCCGGGTGCCTGCCTCAGGGGCCAGCGACCTGAAAGTGAGTCTTTGCCATGGCCATGCCTCCTATCTATGTAGACAGAAGCACTGCTGGTGACTGTGAGGTTTCTGAGGGCAAGATCCAGAAGTGCAGGGCTTGGTCAGATTGGAAGTGAGATGGGTTTCTTCCTTTGGTAGCGCTAGCTCTTAGCAGACCAGAGGAGGCTCTCTGATGACTTCTGTCTCAACTCCCTAGATATTATTTCTGTGGAATCCGTGGAAATGAACTGAAAGGATTGGTCCTAGTAGCTTGAGGACAAAAATCACTTTTTCCTCGCGGGCTGACCCTTTCACTGTCACATATACTGATGTGGCACTGACTCACCGCTTCTACTGCAGTCAGGACTGTACTCAGGAATGTGCAGAGGCACGTGGAACACGGATGCTTCCCCTAAGAGTCCTAGCTTGGGCAACATTCCACAAAGCTACTCTGCTTCACCCTGGGTGGCGTCAGAGGAAACGGGGCGAAAATCAGACAAAGTTCTTAGCGGTGAGGAACTGGACATCAATCTGGGATGCCATCAGGTCTACCCCTGGTGCATCTCCACCCAGCCTTGGTGGCAGAACCAAGAGGGACGAGTAAGGCACCTGAGTTAGTAAGGGACAGACCAAGTCCGACCGGGGAAGGAAACCTTCAGTGGAGAGTCTGTCTATACCGCCATCTAGAGCAGGGAGGGATGCCTCTGGTGGAAAGAAGCCACAGCTGTGGATGCTGCTTTTTTTTCTCTTATAGATGGGAACTAACAGTTCTATAACCACTCTTTTAAAATGCATTTTAAAAACTGGGATAAGTTCAACCTCAAAATTTTAAAAAAGACACTCCTGATCTTCTGTGATGCTGAATTGCCATGGTATCTTTTGAAAGATGGGGAACACTGACCTGCTGCTGAAGGGTCTCAATAATAATACTGTTTCACAGTTAGGTCGGTTCTGTAGAAAACAAGGGAAATGGGTGGAAGCGCCATATGTGTTGCTCTGTCTCTCTGTGAGACATGCCGGACTTGTGTCCTAAGGGTGCAGATGTGGGTGTGAAACCTTCAGCTCCCTCCTGTCTTTACGTTGCCCCTGTATCTGGGATTCCCAGCTGAACAGGATGAGAACAGGGCACCCTTCCTGGAGGGGTTGCCTCAGTCTGGGTAGAAATTCAAAGTCCCAATTATGGTTGAGACGATTTAGAGGATCCAAAAGGTACATGTAAGGCTTTACAGGACTAGCTTTACTTTGTGATGCTACTTGGAGAGATGTAACCCATGTCTTGGGACAGACACTGATTCCTGACTCAAAAACTTGAGTTTTGGGGGAAGCTACTCCTTTTGGAGATGAATGGTTTGAACATGAAACAAGGGGAAAGAGACCTCCTTCCTACTGGGAGCCAAGCGGTCCCAATAACAAAACCGCTTGCTGGATGTATTCTTACAGTACTTAAGCAAGCACACACTAGGACTTTAAACTATGCTAACTTGGCTGACATAGAACAGGGAGAGAAGGAAACTCCTGGTAAATTCCTAGATAGACTATGGAGGCTCTCCACAAGTTTACTGCAATTGATTTCAAATTTCTCACTCAGTCAGTGCCAGATACCTGCCATAAGTTACTAAAACAGGCCAAATCAGTCTCTAGAAAAACTGTTACAGCAGGCTCAGACAATATATGACAGTAGAGAATATGAGAAGGATAAACCAAAGAAAAGGCTTAGGCTCTAGTGGCGGTTGTGAAAACGGCTAAGAATCAGCCTGAAGAAAAAAATGCCCAGAGGGACCCAGGTGAAAATGGACAGACCAGTTATTACACGGAAAGGACAGGCACCTCAAGTGACATTGCCCTCAGGCATCGAAGCCGCCCCCAGTTCCACGTCCAGTCTGTAAAGGACTGCACTGGAGAAGAGACAACCCTCTGAGGCCCAGGTCCCAGGACAATCAGCACTTAAGGTGCCCAGGGGTCCCCACACAAGCCAGGTGTTAATAACGGTGGGGGGCCAGTCCAGTCAGTTTCCTTTTGGACACTGGGGCAACTTTCTCTGTCCTCACTGAAGCCCCTAGCCTGCTTTCCTTCTGATCCGTTACTGTAATGGGATTCTCTGTATGAGCCAAGTGTTATTATTTCAGTCATCCTTTAAGCTGCACTGGGACTTTGTGCTATTTTTCTCACGAGTTTCTATTTGTGCCGGTCTCCCTCACCCCTTCTGGGGAGAGATATACTGAACAAGGTCTAGGCCTCTGTTTTCATAAATATGGAGCCTGCTCTTTCTCTCCCATTAACTGAACAAAGTGTAAATCTTAGAGTGTGGGCTGATGGAAAAACTATGGGTTGAGCACAAAATGCTGTCCCTGTCATCATTAAGCTCAATAACCCCCACCTATTTTCACATCAAAAGCAGTATCCACTAAAGCCTGAGGTTAATAAATGGGCAAAATATTACTGTACTGACTTCTCATGATGTAAGTAGGATCTTAAATTCTAAAATTCAGAGCAACAGTACTCCACCTTTAAAGCTCCTGTAACTCAAGGAGTGTCAAAAGCTCTAGGAATAGAATATCACACTGTTCCTGGGGACCCCAATCTTCAGAAAAAGTTGAAAAGGCTAATGACATTATTAAGAGGCATCTGCATAAGCTAACTCAGGAAATACAAGACAGTTGGTTTAAAGTTTGACCCATAGCTTTAATGAGGGCTTGAACTGCCCCTAAGAAGAAGGGACTGTCTATAGCAGACTGTTTTTGTGCACAGATATTGTCATAGATCCTAAAGTCTTAGAATTAACTATGTGACTCAGCTTTCAGCTTTTCAACCTCATCAGTTGAAGGCTTCCCATGGTGGGTTTCTCCATTTCAAGAAAAGGACTTTCTTCAACTCTGAGAATACCTTCACCAACAACAATCATATGTGACGCCTCTTCTTGATCTGATGACATCTAACAATCTTAAGATGAGTGATGTAACTATGGAAATAATGTGACTTTTAATTTTGATTATGTTTTAACTTGGTTTAATGACTGTTTTGCCTTACATCTGTAGCTGTACAATGGGGTTTGTTTCTAACGGTCTGAAGGCTTTCAAGTTACAAATGGTTGTCCAGGCTCCTAAAAGTGCCACAACCTCCTCCAACTATTACTTGGGGCTCCTGGATCAGAGGCCCTCAGTATGAGGTTAGGAGAATATGTTGCCTCAACAATTTAGGGACAATGCCTCTCAGCACCAGGAAGTAGTTATGGAATGAAAATGATGCCCCTTTCCCCTGGGAACATAATTCTCCTAAAAGAAAAAAGAGGAATGATAGAGTCAATTCCTAGGCAGACTGATAAGAAGTCTGGGGTCCCCAAGGAGGAGAAAGGGGTCCAGAGCCCTCGAGAAGGAGAAAGGGGTCTGGAATTCTCAAGGAGAGGGAAAGACAAACATCTTTTTTATTTTCTCTCTCTACATTCCTTAGTCTTAGTCACATAAAATGTTTCTTTCTTTAAGCCTGGAACTGATGATTACACAACAAACAACTCAGTTTAAACTCTGTACATATAACAACAGTGTATCCTGCTTGAGGACAGTTTCTCCTTTCTCAAAACATTCTGGCTAATCCTGTTATCTTAAAGTGTAAATTATGACAGTGGGTCTCCTCAGATCTTGACAACCTTGAGACATTCTTTTGATTTATTTAATAACTAATTAAAAAAGTATAGAACTCCCTTGTTTAGACTAGTGAGGGGGGCACTCTCCATCCCCCTTCTGATGTCTGTATAAGAAGCATTCTCTCTCCCCTTTCATACCTTAATAAAGCTTTGCTACACAAAAGCTCTTCAGTGATCAAGCTGGTCCCTGTTCCCGAAGTTAAATCTTCTTCAGGGATCACAAATCCAACACTGTTCACCTTAAGCTATCATACATGTAAAGCACACATCACAATGCCTAATAGCTAAGTACTCGATAATTATAAATCACTAATAGGAATATGCATCAGATGTAAGACTAGACCAGATAAATACCTCCTTTATCCTCTTTAAAGAGTTTTATAAAAAGGATTTAAGAGGAAAAGTGTGGGAGAAATCAATTGATGCATAAATATCTTCAGTTTGAAATGCCTTTGATTCTTCAGATGAAAGAGTATTCAGTAAGAAGCTAGGAATATGTTTCTGAAGATCATGAGAGAAAATGGGACTTGGAATATAAAGTGAAAGTTTAGTTGTGTCTGACTCTTTGTGATCCCATGAACTGTAGCTCACCAGGCTCCTCTGGCCATGGAATTCTCCAGGCAAGAAGACTGGAATTGGTTGCCATCTCCTCCTCCAGGGGATCTTCCCAACCCAGGAATCGAAACAGTGTGTCCTGCATTGCAGGTGGATTCTTTATCACCCGAGCAATCAGGGAAGCCCATACTTCAGAGAATTGTGGGAATAAAAAGAGATCACATGTGTGCCAGTGCTTTACAATTTGTACAAATGTGAACTGCTCAATCTTCTCCTCGGCTTAGAGTGTTAAACTTTTCATGATGGAGAGTCAGGACATGTTCCATGGGTATATGGAGCTCCCAGAGGGCTTGTGCAGGGCTCAGGGAAATGTCCAGCTTAACATGTGGGGCACCACAATTTTACTGCTTCAAACCAAATGCTGTGGAGAATGAGCAGTCAGCAGAGAAGGTGGGGACAGGAGAGAGCGCATGATAGAGCACTTTAAGAAATGGAACGAGTTGCCCAAACCGTCAAGTGAAGTCAGAGGTTAAAAAGAAGGACAGTCCACTGGATATGAGCAAGAGGTCGCTGATGCTATCTGCTGAGATATTAGAGTGCCTTGAGCAGCCTGGTACCTGTTAGCTGGCAGAACTGCACTGCTTTTCATGGCCAACGCTAACAGAATGACCCCAGATAGCCTTGCTCCATCCCAGCTATATCCTGAATTATTCACACCAATCCATCCCCACCTGATTTTCACTGCCAGAGTCTCTGGCTCTTGAAATCAATTCTTATTGAAGATCTCACATCATCTCCTCAGAAACAGTAGCTGACACTGATATTGATATTCTGTTCTGACTTCTGGCTGACTCTCTCAAGTATATTTTCAGTGTTTCTTCTGACCCAATTTTTACTTATGCTCCTTATTAGGTATTGATCTCTGAATTCCCTCCTTGATTGTTACTTGGCATTCTTTTATTTGGACTGTATTTCTTCTGCTTATTCCAAGTAGTCATCTTGCCAGCCTAGATCTGTCTTGAAATGCAGCCCAAACAAACCTATGGTCAGTGATCCATAGACTCATCCCATTAGCAGCATGCTGGCATGCTAAGTCGCCTCAGTCATGTCCAACTCTTTGTGACACTATGGACTGTAGTCCTCTAGGCTCCTATGTCCATGGGATTCTCCAGGCAAGAATACTGGAGTGGGTTGCCATGCCCTCCTCCAGGGCATCTTCCAAAACCTATGGATCGAACTGGTGTCTCTTAGGTCTCCTGCATTGGCACATGGGTTCTTTACCACTAGTGCCACCTGGAAAGCCCATTAGCACATGGGATAGTAAAGCTGCTAAAAAAATTAATCATACACAAACCATAGTATGTTGATGTTACCTGAAAAGGGAGGGTATGGTGGCTAATTTTGTATGTCAACTTGACTGAGCCACAAGGTACCCAGATAGCTGGTCAAACATTTCTCTGAGAGTGTCTTTGGATGAAATTAACATTTAAATCAATAGACTGATGAAGCAGATTGCCCTCCCTAATGTCGTGGGCCTCATCCAATCAGCTAAAGCCCTGAGTAGAACAAAAAGGCTGATTCTCCCCCAAGTAACAGAATTCCTCTTGCCTGGCTTCCCTTAACCTGGGACACTGGCTTTTCTTTTTCTTCAGATTCAAACTGAAACAATGGTTCTCCATGAATCTTGAGCCTGCTGGGTTTTGGTCGAGACCTACACCATCACTGGCTTGGTGTCTTTGATCTCCAGCTTGTTGACTCACCATGCAGGTCTTGAGACTCATCAGCCTCTGTCATCACGTGAGCCAAATCCTTACAGTAAATGTCTTTATATATATATATACATATACATATATACACACATACATACATATACACACACATACATATTAGAGAACAAGAAGGGGGAGGGTAGTAGGGGGAGAGAGAATGTATGTCTCTCTATATATATTCATTATCTATTGGTTCTGTTTCTCTGGAGAGATATAGATGGAGTAAGTTCAATGGGACTGGCAGAGTCTGTACTAAAGCACAGTGATCCAGTCTATACTAAAGCACAAATTTCAGCTGTATCATTTATTGGCTATGGTTAGATTATTTAACCTCTCTAACCCTCAATTCCCCACTCTGTTTTACTAAAATCCCAATATGTTCCAGTGTCAAGCATATGGCAAGTAAATGTTGAATAAATGAATGAACGAATACAGATGAAGAAACCAGAGTCATTAATTGATACATATTTCATTAGCAGCTAATGAAAAAACCAACCCTTCATATTAAAGCAGAGTTATATCACTACTTAAAGGAAAAGTTAAAAGTCTCATCAAATTGAGAGGTTTACTTAATCATTACTTCACAATTTACAATTTCCTTTTGAGTTGGTTATAATTTTTGTCCTCATTTTACCTATGAGAGGACCAAGGTACAGAGAGGTTACAGACCTAATAAAACTCTTGAAAGACTTACTAAAGGAATATTGTGATCACTTTCAAATAGCCCCTTGAAAGCTTGCTAATTTCAGCTACTATTTTCTCCTTCCTTTTGTCCCTGTCACGGGATTCTTCCTCCCTGCTTGACCACCTTCATATCTCAGTATGGGAGAGGGTCCTAGGATGCATTCATGTACAAAAGAGACCCTATAATTTTGATGCATTAAAGACTAGGAGTTTGGAAGCACTCAGCATCTGTCTGCTAAGTACTTCTCCTTCCATCCTACAATGTTGTTCTTAGTAAGGAATGCTGTGTTATTTGAAATTCTGAGGTGCAGTCTTATTTTTTTTTCCAACACAGCAACCCAGAAACAGAAACCAATATCTTTAAGTCCTCCGTCTACCTCTTACAAGATATGTCTCTGCCTCAGAGGTTTCAGGGAACAATGAGTTTAGATTTAGAGTATTTACGTTTTCCCCAGGTACTATTAAGTCACTGTTTATAAATGGGGCAGGGGCTGGTGTCAGAGCTGGAAAAATGTATAAAGAGAAAGCGGCAAGTAAGCCACATGGAAAGGAAACCAAGGAATTAAAATGGTTGATCTGTCAAATTGTATATTCTTGTGCACTCAAATATTTTGAAATATTGTTCATGGGTATGATCTTGGAGAAGAGGGTTCTGAGCTGGGCTAGTTCTAAACTACTTGCAAATTGACTTTGGAAAGACCTTATAACATGTTATAAAAACTTTTTTATAATTATTCTTTGTGAGAGACAGTGAGAGTGAAGTCTATCAATTGTGTCTGACTCTTTTCGACTCCATGGACTGTAGCCCACCAGGCTACTCTGTCCATGGAATTTTCTAAGCAAGAGTACTGGAGTGGGTTGCCATTTCCTTCTCCAGGGGATCTTCCCAACCCAGCAATCAAACCCAGGTCTCCCACATTGCAGGCAGACATTTTACCATCTGAGCCACCAGGGAAGTTTGTATCTTGTACCTTACCTGGGAGATATAAACTAAATATCTTACATCTGGAGTTACTGCAAACCAGGATACTTTGGTGCATGATGTACCAGAAAAAGCTTTCAGAGACTAAATTAGCATAGTGTAAATATCCATCCAGCAGAGCAGGTAATTTTCTCATTACTCATCAAACGAGTTCCTAAGCATTCGTTACTCTACATGTTGGATCTTTGTAGAAATAACTCACAGGCAGCTGAATCATTTCAGAGCAAATTTCCCATCACTTTCCTTCTCTGTATGGCTTAGGCCTTTATGGATCCTGAATAACATAAATATGCTGGTTCCCTACTGGCAAGGATGACTATGGATTTTTTTTTTTTTTAAATCAAGCAAGGAGAAAACCCTAGGGGGGAAGTCTCATTATCATATTAAAATGCATTTAGAGATGTCTGGTTTTCCTGAATAGACTTATATTTATCCAATGTCTATGTTTTCCAAATTTATTCTTTTCTCAGAACAAAACGAAGAACATCTCAAACAGCATCATTTTTAACAGAAGCACAAGAGAACGAAAAATGCTGCCTTCACCCAGCATAATCCTGTAGAGCTTGAGGTATTTTCTGTGATGTTTTGAATCAGTCTGACTCTCTCCTCTACTGTGTAATTTTTAAAGATGTCAGTGTGGAGCATAGCAGTTGAAAATTCAGAATACCAAGCCAGTCTTCCCCTGTGACTGCCACAGAGCTGTCGCCTGCAGGATGAGCCTTCATCACTGACGTAGATATTTCTTCAGTTTTACTATTTTTTAATCTGGAAAATCCCCTACCTCCTCCATTCCGGTACAAAACTTTCTGCCTGAATGACTTTCAGACTGAGGGCCATACACATATTCCGTTTCTTTCCACTGCAGGTTCCCCAACCCCTCAACTTTTATGGGCTAAAAAAAGTCACATTTAGAGGAAAAAAATTCTGATCATAAAGTGTTTTGCTGTGACATCAGTGCATTCGCCTTCACTTCTACCAGCCCATTCCAGCTTGCTCTACAATGAAGGTGACAGTTGTAACTAGGAGTTTCATTGTCAAGTATCTGAGGACCAGGCAAATTCTCTTCTTCTTAACTGTATAAGAATCTTAAATGTTTAATGAAGTAAACACATTTCAGCAACACGTCCTGTTTTCAGAATCCAGCTTTAATAAAAACCCAAACACTATTTGTTAATTATTATTGAAAACATTAATATTTCAAAATACCCTTTGGTCAAGAAGTGTTTAAAGAGAAAATAACATCCACTTATTTCAATTAAAGATATTGTTTATTGAATTCTTACAGATCTATTCGGTATAAATGTTCCCTTTACAACTCTGCTTCTCTCCTTTGTTTCCTGGGATTCATTCTCTCTCTCTCTCCTTGTGCATTAAAAACCTAAGCTGGCTCTCATGCCTCAGAGCGGGGTTGCGTGTTGCGGGGGCTGGGAGTGCAAGTTATACGTTGTCCCCCACCCAACCCCCAGACAAGGATTTTCCATCGCCTAAAAGGGCCTGTCAATTTTTAACACTGCGAGGCACGACTTCTAATCTCATTCTTCCCGGAAAAGTACAAACAGTTCCTCAACCGAGGTCCCCCCTCCCACGCGCTCCCCAGCTTGCCCTCCCCGCGGAGAGCCCCGAGACAGCCTCCCCAACACCTATGAATCATCCGGACGGCTGCCACCCGGGACTATTTGCATATGCGCCCTCCACTGCCCCTCCCCTTCTTGGCGCCTACAGCACACAACAAAGGACAAGATTGTTGCTTTCTGATCATTCTTTTTAATCTCTCCTATGACCAGCGCTACTAGCGTCTCTCGCTCACGTCTTGTTTTGAGCATCGAAAGGCCAGCCTCGTCTGGTACCCAGGGTTTGCGCACTGAATGAACCAGCAGAATTTTGTAGCGTCCCAGCATCCTTGAACCTGTAGCTGTTCACATACTACCCGCTCCCCAGAAGCCTAGTCAACCCTATAAGGCATGTACGGCGCCTCTGCGAACTATTCTTAAGAAGTTCAACATAAATTAACCCTAGGCTCCGATTGCAAATTCAACCCCAAATAGCGTCATCTATTTTGCCCTCCTCAAACAGCTCTCAACTCCAAGCCTTGAACTCAGCAAACCCACGCTGGTTGGGTTAACTACCTACCATTCCCTACCCTTTCTCCCAACTCCTTTGAAATCTCTGTGATGATTGCTCTGACGTACTTTAAAATAACGTGTACTAGTCTCTCTCCGCAACTGACCACATTAATGTGAACTCCAAGCCCTCGATGCTACTTTGATAAAATGAAGAAATCACTCATAAAAATAGCAACCCACGTAGCCCGACCATATATGGAGCTGGTGGGGGTTGACAGGGATGCCCCTTCGGACCAGTTTTTTTTAGAAAAAGCAAATTGTAGCTGAAATCCCCCACCCCTTACTCCTCTGCCTTCCCCTTCCGTTTCATGACTCAACCAAAGACTCAGCTCAGCAGGGGAAATTTTTTGTATATATATAATCGCATATAGTCCATGTATATAACACATATACATACAGACACATACCTATACAAACAAAACAATATCAGAAGACCAGTCGAGAGATAAATGAATTTGCCCGTGCCTGGGTGTTAAAGTGGAATCATAAGAATAGTCCCGTTCGGGTGTTTATAAAAGACTAAATACGAAGCTTTGCAGTAAAGCGAGCTGGGAGCTGAGTCAAGC
>SJXQ01010455.1:403363-445248 GCA_006408695.1 Aepyceros melampus
CGGGGAGGTCAGGCGCTGTCTTTCCTTCCCTCCCTGCTCCGCGGCTCCTCCACACTTGGAACCTGCAGGGGCCAGGCGAACACCACCCTCTGGAGAAGCCAAGGTAAGGAGACCCCCTCCCCAGGTCGTGGTTCTGGCACTGGCTGGCTGCATACCCAGAAGGGACCACAGCTGGGCAGACCAAGTGAGCTTGGGCAATACAAGAATTTGTGCACCCAGGGTGCGGTATTCCGTGTGTGCGCGTCCGGCTGGACTCCCGCCTAGGGCTTTATAAAGTATTTTTGAGGTGAGCTGCTTGGGGAAGGGGTGACTGGGGGTAGTGCAGATGGAGCGATGGGGTGGAAGCGCAAAAATACGTACGGAATAACTTACTCTTTTGAAACAGTAGTGGGACCCTCTGTCTCTTCCATTTTGCGATGCAGTTTTCAGAGATGTTTATGCTGCTGGCTTCCCCCCCCCCTTCTGTAGATGAAAACAAACCAACCCTGTCGTTCTGACCTTATTATCATGACTGCTGTCGTTAGGGCGCTATTATCCAGGGAAGAATTAGGTAGAAGGCAGGGTGTGGGCGCTGGGAGGCGAAAGAAAGGGGAGTTCCCGCCCCGGGCAAGCTGAGCTGCAGCCGCCACAGCAGCCTCCATGCCCCACAGACTTGATTTATGCCGCCTGCTCCACGTCAACAGCAGGCTGGCGGAAGGCGGGCGGGTAGTGCTGGGTGGGAGGGCTCTGCGGAAGACTGGCGGGGGCGGGGGCTCGGGCTCGCCTCCGGGACTGCGGCGGCCCGCTCTCAGCACCCTGGACAGCAATACCAGGGGACTGCGTTGGCGCCCGCGACCTTTCAGCACCGCGGATAGCGGTCCGGCCACAGCGCCGCATCTACCTGCGGCAGAGACGCCTGGCCAGGGCTAGAGATTTCAGGCCAAACTGCTTCTCTGAGACTCCGATCTCTCGGATATTCCTGATAGAACAGGCATAGTAGGTTAAAAGGAAAAAATAAATCCTTCCTACCGGACCGCTCTGCAGGCAATTACCAGTTCCCATGCATAGCTTCAGGAAAAAGTCTACTTATGGAAATTTTCTGTGTTACCCTCTCCCTCTCCTTACCCCAGCCTTTTTAAGGTAGAAAAACACATTTTTAAAGATCTGTACTTATCTTCCAGTAGGAAATCAGTAGTTTTCTTTATTGACACAAAATAGATCTGTCTACAGATCCTAGGTGTCATGGGTAGGGTATATATGAAGATGGCAACATGGTCTCTTTACAGGAGTGTTATATCCTTTGACATGTATCTATTTGATAAAAAAAAAAAAATATGGGGGTAATTGAACTAAGCAAAATCAACTTCAATAATGAATCCCTCTTCCTCTCCTTTATCTTTGTAATTAGGCATGAACAGAAGCACATACCCATAAAAATACATCTCTAAGAAATATTATGGGTCTTGCAGGGTATAGATTTAACCTCTTTGGCCGTGGTTTCAGAATGAGAGGAAATGTTTCCGATGGACGTTGGTTATCTCAGGATAATTTTCTGATTTTGACGACATTAAGACTGGTTTTCCTCAGGAGAACCCAACTGTGTCCTTCAGTGTGATGCAGATGGAAGGACCATAGTGTTAGACTGAAACTGGACTCTGACCTGAAGATCTGCTGTGATTTCCTTTACAGCACTGCGGGATTTTGCTGAGGCAGTGATAAGTACTTTAACTATTTTCTATTCTGACATTTTGAGCCTCTGAGTGAACAAAAATTGTTACAGGCGTATTTCCAGCCATTTGGTATAGACAAAAATCAATATAAAATGACCAGGAACAAAACTGTGCTCACTAAGTAGTTGTTAAATTAGAGTAACAGCATCATGTGTAAGAATGTAAATACCACACATTAAATAAACGTTAGCATGATCCCTTGAAAAGTCTTAAAATAAGATCATATATTGGGGCTAGTTAGTCATTAAGTCCAGTCATTTATATGCTAGAGGTGCTCAGATGCCCTATCCACATAGAGAAAGTATTTTTTCATTCCTGGCTATTTATTTACTACTGTTTTACAGTTTTTTATGGATAACTATGTGGTTCCATGTAAGTATATATTCAACTGTTGTTGGTTACAAATGTAAAATTATTATTTAAGTGTATGTAACTGCATAGATGAATTTTATAACTCTGCAGTCTACAGATGAAATAAACAACTGTGTTTTAGTGATGGGAGGAAGGGAGACAAGATGGCTAGGAGTCTTTAAAATGCTTTGACTCCATGCTGCATGTCCGGACAGCTCTCTGCGTAGTTGCGACAAATGAAAAAGCTCAATGCTTCCGGAATTATGTGCTTGGTCATTAGTAATTACTGCTGGGTTTGTTTGCTAGTGGAAGACTGGGATGGTGGGGCAGAGGTAGAGGACTGCAGTGAAGCTGGCAAAGGGCACAGATCTCGGAGGAAGTGTTGATGTACACAATTATGGAGCTAATGGCTTACTGAGAAGTTAAACAGAAATGTAATTGAAACATGAATTTTAACATTTACATTATTGATAAGCTTCAGGAAAAAAAATCAAGATATTTCCTATCTTAAGTTTTAAATGTAAAGAATCCAGGGCAATACAGTAAGAAGAGGCAGAAGCAGATGGATGTAAAGACTTGCCAAGAAACATTAACATAGACCTCCTGATGGTACCTGCCTGTTTGCTCGCTGGAATTTTCTGCTTTACCACCTTGGCATTCAGAACATGAAACAATTTGTAATCTTATTAACCTCTACATGGTAAAATCTCCCAAGAATTCACTATCTTATTTTCATTTTGTTAGACATGCATGACCACACATGCACAAACACAGTACAAACTGCCCCTGAATTAGATTACATAAAGACACTTCTAAAGTCTTAAGTCTTGACCATCAACCAGAAGACTGAGGTGTCTGCCAGTAGCACCTCTTCTTGTAGCAGGCAGCCTTCAGCAGATCATGTAGGTGTTGGCGATTAGGAGAAATGAGAGATAATTTGAGAGAGAAGTTGAGAAAGAAGATATGAAGGATTAAAAATAGATGAGTCTGCTTTTTATATGATGCACTATGAATAAACTTTTTCTCACATCATGGAACTGATTTACAACTCTATAAAGGGAAGAAAATTGGTGTTTTCAGCCTCAGTGCTAGATACGTTTCTGCAATGTCATCCCTTGTCAGCAGAGACAAACCTGATTGAAAGATACTGATCAATCAGTGAGCACCAGATACATAAATGAACCCCACTGAAGATATAAAATCCATGCTTATATGGTTTTTGACCTCAAGAAGTTTCACATCTAGTATTCTTAATGAAAACAATAAACAACAAACATTTGTAAATAATACCAGAAAGAAAATACAATAAAACAGTAGAAGGAAAATCATGAGGGAATATATAATTATTTGCTAAGTCAATGTGACCAAAAGTAAGGAATGAAAATTCTTAGGGTAATATTTCATTGGACTAGAATGAGAGAAGAAACATTGGACTAGAATGAGAGAAGAAACAGAACCTGGGCTGGCTTTTGGAGGTTGGAGAGAGGTGGGGGGAAGTCTGCCAAGTAAAGGTTACAGCATAGGTAGAACTACAAGTTAAACAAGCTCAAGTTATGCTCAGCAAACCCTAAAAATGCCCATCTATTTGGGTGGAGTGGGAAGCTTGTAAAGGGGAATATGCTAGAACAGTGAGTTAGAGCTATCTATGAAAGGCCTTGAATGCTACACTGAGGAATTAGTGCTTTATCCTTTGAAGATGATTTCTGAGCAGAAGCTAATGTACAAAGTAGCCATGTCTATTTTTAGCATTTTGGAATTGTTGACTGAATGGAATTAAATTTGCATTCTCTCATAAATAGACAGTGGCAAAGTGTTATCATCAAGGATGATACATTTAAAAAATAATAACCAGTCCTCATTTAGTCATCTGTTAAGATCACCCTGCATGGAAGGAATGGAGACTCAGATATAGAGAATGGACTTGTAGGAGAAGGAGAGAGTGGGACAAATGGAGAGAGGAGCATCGACATATATACACTACCGTGTGTAAAATGGATAGCCGGGAAGTGGCTGTGTAACCAGGGAGCCTGCCTGGTGCTCTGGGAGGGCCTAGAGTGGTGGGATGGGAGGAGAGGGGGGAGGCTCAAGAGGAAGGGGGAATAGGTGTAATGAAGACTCATTTGCACTGCTGTACAGCAGAAGCCAACATAATACCGTAAAGCAGTTTCCCTCCAATAAAAAAATAAAGGAAACCAGATATCTCAAAAACTAATAAATTTTAAGAAGATCATCCTGCAGAATATACATGGGCTTCTAAGTCCTACCCAGAAGTGAACTCTAAGTTTCAAATTTTAATTATTGACTGGAACAAATTATTCAAGATGAGTGTCTACCAAGAAGGTTGAGAATCGGGTCAGAAATCTGGGGATGAGAGGTATCCAGAAGCTACACTGGAACAATAAACATGTGGAACACTCTTGTGGGCTCTCTGAGTATTCTGCATTGTCAGATACACTAACTGGATAGATGGGGAAAGAGGCCAGGTTTTATATTCATGTTTCAGGCAGCATGACACATAGAACCAGTTCCCAGTGGCCAAAACTGGAGAAAAAAGAAAGGAAGGAAGGAATACAAGATGCTATGATAAAAGTTTGAAAAACTGAAGTAAGGTGGGCAGTATATTACATTTCTTTCCCTACCATCCTAGCATCCTAGCTGAATTTTGCTGATTACTCTCACTCCAGGGCTTGCTTGAGGTCTGAGCTATACCCATTTTGTTTTTAATCTTGTGGTTGCTACTCTCAGAGCAGAGCTTCACAATTCCAAATTCTGATGGAACTGCTGAACCCAAAATAGTCTGTGGCTTCATGTGGAAAAATGAATGGCAGTTGCAGACATAGATCTTGTTGCTATTTCAGTTCTCGCTCAGAAGTGTCAAGGGACTATTCTCATCTGTTCTTCACCAAAACACTGGCAGGAGAGGCATCCTTAGGATAACATGTTGATTTCCAAGTTGACTCCCTGGGGCAAAATCGCAGATAGTGGCGTTTGATGCTTTAGAAGGTCAGACTGATGGTTATTAAACTGAGTGCAGAGGGCCTTCCAGGTTATTAAGTAGAAGGGAGGAGATAGGACAGAGCACTGAGGACGCAGAACATGGTGAGTGGGGAAAGTTTTTTAAAAAGTAATCTTACAAGAGGAAAGAGGCTTCAGAGAAATTTCCAGAGAATGCTGTCTTTGAACTCTTCAGAATTACTATCATTGTTGTAATGATAACAGCTATTTGTTTGTACATAATTTTCTTCACAGGATCTCAAAGCACTTCGCCCAATATAAAACTCCAAGCAGTTTCTAATGTCTAAATAAATGATGCAAACCATAGTCAGTTCATATATGATATTAGACAACATTTAGTAAGCCATAAATCTGAGAACAGAGACACCCAAAGCAGTGACTAATCAGAATAGGTCTGTGGGGGCGGAAGAGTGAACCTCTAATTCTAAAAGCTTATACCTGTGCTAGCTCACTGAATCCTCATAACAGTCCTGTAATCAGGGTACCATTATTGTTTCCATTTTACAGAAGAGGAAACTGAGGCAAAGAAAGGCTCAGGGTTTAAAGCCAGGGTTTAAATGCAGTTCGTGTGATTTCAGAGTCTAAGCTATACACTCTGCGGCCTCTTGCACCATCTGCGTTTTTCATGTTGGCCAAATAGGGCACAGAATATACATGCTTTTTTGTTTGTTTGCAGTTATCTTTTTCCATGCAGTTTGATGGCAGAGCATGATGGCAAGGATGCTTGCTGATCAGGAGCCAGGAGATCTGGATTTAGACCGGAAGCAACTGCTTTTCATTTTCTTTAAATGAATCATTCAACTACTATTGAATGGTGGAACTGAGTTCCACTTGGAACTCAATTTCTTCATCTACTGAATGACAGAATTGAATGAATGTTTTCCAATATCCTTACCATTTTAATGAAGTTAATGAAATCAGTGGTGAAAAGTCTAGGTGGGTGAGTCTGAGACGGTTTACCTGGTGGTCTCAGAGGTTACTGTCTAATACTGCTTCAGTAACTGACCTGACTGCCTCTCTCAATGTAAGATTAATTATATCCACCGCCCCTCTGCTCCTCAATGTTTCTCTCTCTTTTTTTCCCCTCAATAATTTCTTTGACATCATCTTTCTGAGGCCTTTCTGGTCAGACTTAAGAAATCCTGACTTTTTTCTCAAAGCCCTAATCTGAGTCATCACTGCTTTGGGGGATCTCCCCTCCTTCTCAATCAGATTTATTGCTGTCTGGCACAGACTGTTTTATTCAACCTGCCTAACTTTTTATAATTCTTCTTTCAACCCAACTAACTGTTTTTAAAAATTTTCTTTCTAAACCCCCTTTTGATCATGACTTCTGTCTCATTTAAAGCAACTTATTAGCTGTTATATCCTCATTCTTCTTTCTTCTCCTACCTCTTAGAAAAGGGGAGACAGAAGCTTTTATAGAGTCTGTGAGATCATAAGTACTTAAAAAGCAACATTTTTATATGAACTGAATTACATGATTTAAGTAGCCAGCTCAAAAACTAATAAAATTTGGAAGATTGGGAGAAGGTGGTGAAATAACATTACAAAAAAGTTTCAAGGATGAGGGACTAGGAGAGAAGGAAGCTTTAAAGGCTATGAGATTTAAAGTTCAGAGGTTACAGCTGATGGTACAATATATGTTAATTAAATTCATAGTCACGTGTGGATTAAATTCACAAGTTCCAGAAAAGCCTTGTTCCCCTTGTTGCTATAACCTCATTCTTACTGCAGACTTCAGCATCTTTCCATCAAAGTAAAGCATCATAACAAGAGGAGATGCTAACTGATTTTCTTACTGCTGATTCACAGAGGTTAGTTTCAGCAGTGATTAACTAATGAGAACAAATCTGTATCCCCAAAAAGAGATGGGGGAAAATCCTATTTAAGTGTTAGTGCTTCCTTTTAAATGCTTAACAACCATTCTGGAGGAACTCAGAGTGAATTGACAATGCTCAGACTGGATTGGTGCTGAATGACAGCTGCGCTAGGTTTATGACTTGCTTTCTGTGGTTTTGAAAAATAAATTTGATCCTCTTAGTTAGTAAAAGAAGCTGAAGTATAATCCCTGTGAAGGGAAAATTAAAACAACTTATCTTTTATTCTATTGTTGGGTTTTTGTTACTGATTTTATTTGGTTCCTATTACCAAAAGGGGCTTCCCTGGTGCCTAGACTGTAAAAATCTTTCAATGTGGGAGACCCAGGTTTGATCCCTAGGTTGGGAAGATCCCCTGGAGAAGGGAATGGCCACTCCAGTACTTTGCCTGGAATTTCCAGGATAGAGGAGTCTGGTGGGCTACAGTCCATGGCAAGAGTCAGACACAACCAAGCAACTATTGTGTTATATTACCCAGAGATGGCTAATCCTCATATCTTAAATTGAGACTGCACTTTCTGTCCGCTCACCTCACTTTCCAAAATGGTTTCATCTTGAAGAAAAGGTTGTTTTCCTTCTAGAATGGTTCTACAGTCAACAAAATGCCTATCTTGTCCCAGTTTCCCCATCATTTTCTATATCCAAATGACCCTAGTTATAGCTTTTGAACTCGGGAGACAATTTTGTATGCCTACAGGCTTGTGTGAGTGGTTTCTGTCCTTTGCTGATGACATGTAAGAAAACAAAAGCCTCTCAGCTGCCCCCAGAGGCCAGAGTTTCCCTGTGCTCCTGCCTCATCCTTATTCTAGAGAAATCTCTCAGTGCAGGTTAGAGAGTCCTGCGAGTTGAACAGAATTCCCTTTCCATGGAGAATCTCAAGCCAAATTGCTGATCTCTTTTATTCATGTTCTGTACAGTTTCAAAGAATAGTGACTGACAAATTGTGAAGCAGTATATTTCTTAAATTTTGCTGAGGTTGGTCTGACAGCTAGTTAGAGGCAAATCACACTGCAGCATAAGCAGAAAGTAGAGGGAAATAAATGCCAGTAGGAAGAACACTGGCAAAAGATTTCAATGTGCAATAGTTCTATTGAGTGAATTTTTTCATTTTCATAGGAAAGTCCATTATAACTTCATTATAATACTAGAAAGCAAGATAGTATTCCTGATTTATGCTTGAGAAATTGCTGAATATATGAACTTTTTCCAGTTTCAAAGTGACTATCCCTCTATTCCCTCCTCAAACATAAATCAGCTATCATTATAGCACTCTTCACTAATTAATTCAACAAATATTTATTGAACATCTGTCTTGTCCCAGGAAAGCAGTACTGGTTAGTGAAGATAGAGCAGTGAATAAAACATACATGATTCTGCCTTCAGTGTATTTTTGCTGGGCATCCATTCTTGATGTATTTTCTTTTAGAAGACACATTTCACACAGACTCCTTTTTAGACTCAAGGACATTAACCCAACTTAGAAAAGTATTTGGCTCTCTGTCCAAAATATGCAACTGATTGAAAGTTTCTACTCAGTGATCAATGTCCATGGAAAGGTTGCCATCATAAGCAGAATGTAAATTAAGAACCATCCTTAGCCATCTAGGAACTTAGTAAATATCTAAGATATGCTTGTGTGCAAATTTGTCTCTATTTGTGTGGCAACAAATTAGGATATCACTAAATTTCCCTTATATTCTTGTTATATTACAGTACCCCAATCTCTCCCTGTATAGACCATTCCCCACCAGGAATGGGGGCTTCAAGGTCAGGCTTCAAGAAACATAGTATTTCCTAGGCCAGAAAACCTAGTCCCAACTATTAAATTCATGGCAGAAAGCAAGAAGAGAGTGACTGAGAAAAAACAGCAACATCTTTTAGGTGGCAGTACCTCCCAAGCCAATCCACTCCCCTCCTCTGAAAACTCCCTTAAACAAGTTTCAAAGATTCAGGAACAAACAGAAGAATGTAATGATCTCCCAGCTCTTGCTTTTCAGAATCCATCTCTCCTTACCAATAAGCAATGCTCCCATCTTCCTTATAAGATTTATCACATCGCTTTGTAATTATGTACTTGTGAATTTCTCTACCTTAACGGACTATAAAGGTCTTTGAGACCAAAGGTAGTGTCTTAACCATCTTTGAATCCTCAGCACTTGTAACAATTCCTGCCACACACCAGGTATACAGGAAAAGAATGAGTGAATGGGAATGCCAGCTGCCCCTTTGCAGAGAATTCTACCACTGTAAGTAATTTCTTCTTTTATTGATCAGATATTATGATCAGAACAACTCAGAAATACAGATTCACCCTAAATGATGGAATAAAATTATGTCCTAAAGAATTACGTTTGTTCATCCCAACTAGCTGCCAAAGTTTGGCAAATAATTAATTTTTCTGACCTGCTGTTTTATCGCCTATGAGTCAAGAGTTAAAATGTAATGAAGAATCAGAAGAGTCTCAAGAAAAAATTACTAAACGTAGGTTTATATTCAGATGTGAAAAACCACTGCAGAACATGAAGAATATTGCCTATGAGTGATTTAGGCCAGTTTCACATATAAGGCCAAGCTGTTTAACATATATAAGCTGTTAAAATTCTTTACTTTTCGTTAGGATAGGAAGGATATTTTTGCCATCTCTCTTCGCATGTTTACTGAGACATACAGTCAGTGGAGACAGATCAGTGGCTTCAGCTCACTCTTGTTTTTGAGGCCACGTATTTTGCTCGCTTCTGTGATGGAGTGGTGGCCTGGTATATACGAACCCTCCATGTTGAGTTAACTTCTGAGAAAATGTCCTCCAAACACAATAATTTCTAACTTGTCCTTTCAAACATCCAGTGTCCTCTTGCCTAGGAGAGAAAAATAACCTGAGACATGATGTGGTAACTTAGTCCCATCTATCATCCACCTGCCAATGCAAGACTCAGGTTTGATCTCTAGGTCGGGAAGACCCCCTGGAGAAGGAAATGGCAACCCACTCCAGTATTCTTGCCTGGAGAATCCTGTGGACTGAGAAATCTGGCGGGCGATAGTCCATGGGGTTGCAAGACAGCTGGACATGACTTAGCAACTAAACAACAACAATCATTAAGAAAAAGCCGTTACCAACAGAGCGCTGAATTTTGCATCCCCCTCCCCCACCCCTGCCAGTCCTCCTCTTGAAACAAGTCTAAGACCACTGAGCAGTTACTCTGTGCCCTACTTTCCCCAGCTGAGTGAAGGCACCACTTATTGGCCACCAGAAAAAAGTAACTAACTTGTTGCATGCCCCTAGTACGCTGTGCTAGACCTTGGCATACGTTATCTCATTTAATTTCCATGGCAACCTTCAAAGCCTTTGGAATTTTTGTCTCTCTGACTGCAAAGCCCATGCTTTTCCCTACCACCTCATGAATTTTCTCATGAGTTGCAGACAGTACATTGAGATCTTTAGAAAATGTGCTCTGATATACAGAAATGAGTCAGCAAAATCCGAAGAATTCTGTCCTCTGGACAAAAAAGTTCAGGTGAGATATGGTGATGCGTGCTACCTGGAGAAACTCATTGAGTGCTGAATCAAGTGTCAGAGGGCCGCATACCTAGCCCATCCCTGCCGCTTCAGTTGTATCACCCTGACCAACTTGCCCAGCCTGGGCTGAGCCTGTGTTCAATCTGTATGAAGAAAGCAGCGGCTGCCTTGCTGCATCTTGTGATGCTATGTGACACTGAGCTTGTGGAGTACTGTCACCTCCCCAGGGAAAGAAGGACCTGCCGTCAGTGTGCTCCACTGCCCACCATTTGCAGCGCCAGTCATCCAGTGTTCTTCATCGGAGGTCACATAAAGGCCGTGTGCTTTTCTTGCTCTTTGTGGCGTGGGTGTTGCTTACGGAAACAACAGGTCACACACCACATTATTCTTTTATCCTCAGCAGCATGCACGATAAAATGGGAAAACGTGTCAACAGTCTTTGGTTTCTCTATTTGTGGAAGGATTTTTCAAATGCTTTTGAATAGCACCTCCGCTTTGGGAATGGCGTTGTGAGTCTCAGGATAGCTTTTGAAAATGAAGAAACTCAGGCTATGCTTTATCAAAGCATTGGTCCCCTCTTGCTTAAGGCCTTGGGTGTTAAGGCCCTTGAGGAGTTAGAGATGATATGCAAAATTCCCTGCTCTGCTTTAGCTTAAGAAAAAATAATTTGCTGTAAGTTAGTGAACTGTTGCTGAAGCTACGTCTGTTGGCTTCATTTTGTATTGAGTGTTAATGTTTTTGTTGGGGACCATTGGGCTCCTTATTAAATATTGTACGTGGGCATGTGTGTTTTTGTATATGCGCATAATATATAGGTAGAGAGGTACAAACACAGACTCTTTTGCAGCCAGCTCCAGGTACAAGATTCCTACATGTGTCACCTCATCAAAACCTTTACCTTTATTCATGAAAAACAATAAATATAAAATCAAATATATAATAGAACAAGTCATGTGAACTGCAAAATGTAGCTCCAGCCTGCATTCACAGAATGATTTCCCTCCAAAGTTGGAAAATGCTCCCAAAGCAATTCTCTATGCAGCAGCGACCTTGCATTTTGGGGGAATTCTTGCAAATTGAAACTCACAAAAGGAGGAAGGGCTTCAGAGATAAGTGTACTCAGGCACAGCAAGAATATCTTGGGTCCTGGCTTCCCCCTTATCCCTCCCAAGATGCAGAACATGCCTCAGAAAATTTGCAGCTTGGAGGAGCAGAAAATGTAACCTTTCTATGAATAAGAAAAAGAAAAAGCCAAATGGAGGACTGGGCTCTACTTGCTCACTGCCTGTTTCCCGTCTTACAAAGCACTTAAGTTGAGTGTTGGAAGAGCAAATAAAGGAAGGAGTGGAGGGAATGGTGGAAACTATCTTCCCAAAGAGTGAAGGTTCCCATTTTAAGGGAAGAGGGAGGAATTAGCAAGTCTGAGAGGCAGAGAATGGATGCTCCTTCCACACAGCTAATAAGAGAGGAAACGAGTTTTCAGATCCCAAGCACAATACTGCTGACCCTCCACAGTCATTGCTCTTTACTCTGGGACATTGGCTCTCAAACTGTCATCTCTGTACCAGCAACATCAGTGTCCCCCGAGTTTGTTAGAAATGCAGTTCTCAGGCCCCATCCCATCCCTAAGTCTGAAACTTTAGGAATGGGGCAAGAGTCTTCCTGTTTCATCACTTCCAAGTGATTCTGATACATGCTGCAGTTTGGGAACCAATAGCCTTTAGTAGGTCCTTCAAGTTTCACACTGATCTTGAATGGGGGCTGATGAGGATGAGGCATTTCCCCTGTTCTCTGCCACACATGAGCTGTGCCTAGGTATTTGGAGAGAGAAGTCCTGTCCTGGGCCCCTGGTTAGAAGTCGCCACTCACTCTTCTGACCTAGTTAATAATATATGGATGCTATTGCCCATCAGAATGAGTTTGAAGGATGAGAAAGACAAATGTCCACAGAATGAAGACAGGGGTCATGGGTGGGGAACGTAGGACTCCTTTTTATCTTTTTCCCCCTGCAACAATCTCTGGCTCTTAGATTCTTCCTCCCCAAACTTAGAAAAATTTAACATCTCGCCAAATGACAGAGTAGCCCCTTCTTTCTGCAGTTCCAGCCTGCAGCCTCTGAAGAATACCAGAGAGGTAACAGTACCCACTCTGCAAAAAATAAAGCGCTTCTCCATGCCTTTGCTTTGGGCACCTCAATCAACTGCCGCAGGTGCAAGAAGGGAGCCTGACCTTTTCCACTCCTCCCGCAGTGTTTTGTTTTCTCCTCTGGATCAGAGCACCAACTGTCCTTAGAAAAAGGATCCTGACGGCTCACATCAGGATCTGTGTCATTTCTGTCCTCAGCTCACACAGAACCATTGGTTTGAGCTACGGCAGAATCTACAAATGGCATTAAAAAAATAACAATAATAACAAATGACCAGGCTCAGAGCTAAATTGTTTACCAAGCCACAGGGTGAGCGTTAAGCAGGACTCCTGACTCACAGTTCAGGCTCTTCTGCCTGTTCTTTCTTGCCAGTCCTGCCTCCGCTCTTCCAAATTTCCTCTCCCCTCAGGAGATGTCTCAATCTGTGTTCCCCTCAGAGGTCTCAGGCTTCAAATGGTGACCCACCATTTATAAAAGCATTTGAGGAACATTTTGATTCTGATCTGCCAGGTAGCGCATCCTAAAACGATTGGCTATATTGCTTGTGTCTATTTGAGTTTTGCACATGAGAGAAAAGCCCAAATATAAGTTATTTAGGCAAAAATGGAGATGAATGGTTGCTCAAAGAACCTGAGTAAATGTTGAACAGCCAAACCATGAGAAGGACAGAGAGGCTGCTGAAATTCAGGAACAACCCAAACCTAGTGTTTAAGCACCTCCAAGGCTCTCCTGCTGCCTCGTGTCAGTGCTGCCTTCTGTGCAGTGACTGCGCTTTCTCTCCTTGAAAAGTCAGTTCCTCCCTCCGTACACCAGAAACATGGAGGCCTAGTTTGTGCTCCCTGCATGCCCACTATTGAAAACGGACTGCCTCTGTTGTCTATACCCCCATGTTAAAAGATCTCAGAACAGCTCTGGCTGGTGCAGCTTGGGCCCGGTGCCCAGCTTATATCAATTGATTGTGGGTGTGAACATCATGCAAGATTATGTTTTCTGTGCTGGAACCACACAATGCAGTTGAGGGGAGACCAGGTTCAGTGTTGGTATGATAAGCTGCAGTGTGTCCTACATGCGCATACTTAATTTTTATCAGGTCACTTACCAAACCTGGAGAACCCCATGGACAGAGAAGCCTAGCAAGCTACGGTCCATGGGGTCGCAAGAGGCAGACACGACTTAGCGGCTAAACCAAACCAAAACCGATATTTAAAAACGTTTATTTTTACGAATTGCTTTCCATAATATGGCCTAATTTTTTAACTTCATGACAGCTCTCGAAAGGAAAGTAATTTATTTAAAAAGTAACCATTTTGTGGCTATGCAAACTGAGGCATCAGAAATTTGACTGCCCTGGGAAACATCAGCTACCTACTTAAGTTGATGACAGTGCCAGCTCAAGGAAAAGGACTGATCAGATGGCTGGTTTTGCTTTTAATCCATGGTTAACAAGCTAATGACCCCTAGGCTTAATACTGTCCACAGACTTGCTTTATTGGGCCAATGCTGAGTTTGCAAGCACTTTAAATCTGAGTGCCTTAACACGGAGTATTTCTGTTTCAATTTGCCACAAAGCCTAGCACTAAATGTCTGTATACCTGCTTCAATTCACACATCTATTATTTTCCCAGCCTGTAAGGGCATTTGAGTTTGTTTCTACTACCTAAAAGTAGTGGTTTTCTTGGTGCTTCTATGATCCTGTCAGAATCAGATACAGCTAGAAGTTTCCTGGGTTATCTTTTCCTAGTCTTCATAAGTGATGTCAGCATTTGGAGACTAGATTGGTTGTATTAAATAGGCCAACGAAGATTTTTTGTTTTTGATTTTTAATCTGAATAGAGTTAGCTTTTTTTAGCTTTTTTTTTTTCACTTTTTTTTTCCCCCTCTGGCCCTCCTGCAATCTAAGGAAGTTTTTGTATCCCGTTGCAGGGTGATATGTTTTAATGTATAAAATGAAATACTTAGGATTTCATAGGAAATCAACTAAAGTATAGCTATCAAAATATTTAAATTGTGGTATAACAATATATAATCTTTTAAGTATTAAGTAACAATGTTTCGTCCAATAACTACCATAATTTCAAAGTGGTGCTGAGAATATAATATTCTGAGATATTTTCAACAGCTGTAAAGTAATATGAAAATGTCCTAAGATTTCTACTGGTGGCTCATCAGGGTTTGAGCCCTCCCGGTGGTGGGGTGGGAGGAGGCTGATGGAGGGAGCAAGGCGGGTCTACATGCCATCTAGGTACCAGTGACAGCCGGGAGACCCTGAAGCTGTTAGTCTTTGTTATGAAACAGTTTACCTTAAAACTTAGTTGGAAACAGCAACCATTTCTGATCACTTATGGGTCTGTGGGTGACCTGGGTGGTTTCTTATTCAGCCAGTAGACTGGCTAGAGTCCTGCTGGTCCGTGATGTCTTCATTTCTGTGAATGGTGGTGGGTCCTGGCTCTTGGCTGGGGCAATAGGAGTGCCTGGACCACATATCATCCGAAAACAGCATGAGAGGGCAGGCCACCATGTTTCGCATTTCCCAAGTCCATTGAGGCCACGTTCACTATCATCCCATGGGCCAAACATACAGTGAGTGGGGGAGGGGCCACCCAAGGTTGTAGATAACAAAAGGGGAATCATTTCAGCCATTTTTATAAAATTATCAACCACAGCCCCCAACAATCTTGGGAGCATAAGTCACAGAAACCCCTCCACCACCACAGGCTGGGCTCTAGGCTCTACCTGTCCATCTAGGGGCTTCCAGTAATTTCCACAAGGCAGGGAACTTGGGCATGCGTGATTATGACTCTGTCACCCTGTAGGCCTCAGTCCCTCAGCCTCAGAGTCGGAGCCCTTGGCCTAAGCTTGGATATCCTTGAGTCAGGAAGGCACCTGTAACCTCGTACTGCATCTCCAAGGTGCCAAGAAATCACAGAGCCAGATGTCTAGTCAATTCAGGAGGCAAAGGGAAAATTTTCTGCTCTGAACATTGAGGATGAGTAAGCATTTCTGTGCTCCAACTGGAGAAAAACCTCGGTTTCTTACTGTTTTGTGATGATGTTCCTTTATCTGAAATTTCACTCGGGCTTGTCTCAGTGAATTTGTATTTGAAGTTTTTTCCTTGTCCTTCCAGAAGTCTCCTCTGTATAAGAAAGTCTCCTCTGCTTTGTCCTCTAATTGCAAAAGCTCCCCATAATGGTAGAAGCAGCCCTCAGCCAACCCACTATCCAATAAGGGCTTTGGAAATGGTAACCCGGGGGAGGAGGCAGTGGAAAAAACCCTGAAGGCTTTTCAGCGGTGCTGCTGCATCACGGAAAGCAAGCCAGATACCTGCATCGGGACCTCACAGCAGCCCCGCCAGAAACTTCATCTTAGCTCTTCTGCAGATTAGCAGGGGACGTCTGGCTCACCCCACTTTCTGGTCAGGCACTTCCAAAGAGTATCCTGAAACCTGGCCGTTCATTTTCTCAAACCACTTCAGATGGCAGATGGCAGGCTCCTGAGGATAAGACCCCAGGCAGAAGAGCTGTCCACTTGTTCAGTCTTGCAGCAGCTTTAGCTTACTGAACCCCCAAAGTGAAAAAAAAGAAAAAGGAAAATGCAAATGATTTAAGTGGAATGCTCTCTTAGGTAGTGTCCTCCTAGAAGCAGAATCCGAGAGAAGGATGCAGCATTCTGTTTGGGAGGTGATCCTAGGAAGCAGGATGGTGTGCAGGGAGGCTAGCTCAAATGGGAAGGAAGCCAACACATGGGGCATCAGAGAGCAGAGTGCCGCGTGCAGGGGTTCATTCCCGGCAGGACCTCTCTCAGAAGGAGCGTACAATATGCCTGAATTGCCCCATCTGAAGGGCATGGAATCTGGGAGTACTTATGTATCAGCTCCCATCCTTAAGTGGCTAAGTGCCGCTTGCACCCAGCCCTGCAAGATGCCAAGCTTACTCCTAGAATGCAGAAATCCCCTAAAGCACACAGGTGCTTGTCACAGATGCTCTTAGAATATAAGGGAGAGGAGAGTCCCGAGGTGATGTAGGCAGAGAATCAAGAATGACTGCTACAATTTTGCAAAGTGTCATCTCCAGACACCCCAGGGGTCACAGCTGTCTCCAGCTTTGGCACATAGATATTACAACCCTTCCTTTATTCAACATGTATTCACTGCACTCCATCTGGGTACCATTTATTCAGCATCTCTGTGCTAGTCACCAAGCTAAGGTTTTTGCATACATCATCTCATTTGATTCCCATGATAACCTACAAGGTATTATTAGTCTCATTTAACAGTTGAGAAAACTGAGGTTCAGTAAGTAATTTAAGGTAGGTAAGTTACCTTAGTCTCTTGGCTTGAAAATGGCAGAACTAACATTCTCATCCAGGTCTATCTTCAAGTCTAAGCTCTATTCAGGGTAACCCCTCTCTGAGGGCAGTGGGCTGTCCCTCTCATCTCCCAGGCCCCCTGATCCTGAGCACTGTGACCACTCTGTAAGCTCACTACATCTTCGAATCTCTGGATCCTTAAACATTCTCCAGCCCACACCCCCACGTGGTCTGTGCTCCCCCATCCAGAATCTCTCAGGCGCTTTGTCTGGTCCTGCTGCTCCTGGTTTCCTGCTGAGGGAGTCGGAGAACCATCTCTCTGTGGCATCTCGTGATCCTAAGGCTGATCGCACCCATGAGCCCCAAGCAGACAGAATCGAACGGTTTGTTTTTAAGCACAAAACCAAAATGTAAGTCCCACTTTATTGCTGTTAACATTTAAAAAATAAAATGGCATGGGGTGAGGACCGAGAGGGGGAATAATTCTTTCCAGCCTGCCAGCTGGGGAGTGGGAGGGAGGTGGCAGCTCTCGCAGTCCCAGGAAGGATGCTGAAGCAGTCGGCACAGAACGTCAGTCTCCAGGTGGCAAAAAAAATAGGAAGGGGAGCATGTGGGTGCATAATGATGGCACACAACTCCATTTTAGAACCTCACTTCATGGGGGCCTTCCTGTCATTTTGGAAAACATTATTGATAGCACATCAGTGCTGCTCTGAAGCCAGTATTGGTGAGTGGCTGAAACTCTCCACCTCTCACCGGACAAAAACAAGATAGAGTTGGACCTGAAAGAGCCCAAACTGGGGGGAGGGAGGGTCTCTGATGGAAAAATGCCCTGGTATAGATCAATGAATGTAAATTTCATGCCATGGGTTCACAGAACCCATTTAAATGACATACTGTAAAGTGCTTTAACGGAGATATGGAGATGAAAGCTAGGGCACCTTGGGTCATTCAGGCCTAGTTTGAATCCCATCTAAGATACCAGCTCTAGTTGCTTCTGAACCACTCAATGCGGTGCCCCCAGGGATGGGGTTCCATTGTAGAATCATGGAATGTTGAGCTGGAGAAAATGTTGAGAAGACTTTGATTCAACCCCCTCGCTCACAAGTAAAGACACTTTGGGACTTTTGTTATGAGTAGAGTTTCCATGCTACGCTGCAGTACCTGTGAGCCTTCCCTAAGGAGAGGTGTGGAGCGAGACAAGAGAGGTCAGAAGCCCTCTGGTCTGGGGGAGGCAGCCTGCAAACCCATAGCGGCCTCCCTAAAACCCAGGTGTAGTTCTTATCTATTGCTGTGTAACATTATTACCACAACCTTGTGGCATAGAGCATCTCATGGGTCCCATGGGTCCTGGGTCTGGGTGCTGTGTGGCATAGAGCATCTCACGGGTCCCGTGGGTCCTGGGTCTGGGCACTGGGTAGCATAGAACACCTCACGGTCCCGTGGGTCCTGGGTCTGGGTGCTGGGTGGCATAGAGCATCTCACGGTCCCATGGGTCCTGGGTCTGGGTGCTGGATCCTGGGTCTGGGTGCTGGGTGGCATAGAACATCTCACGGTCTGTGGGTCCTGGGTCTGGGCACTGGATCCTGGGTCTGGGTGCTGGGTGGCATAGAACATCTCATGGTCTGTGGGTCCTGGGTCTGGGCACTGGATCCTGGGTCTGGGTGCTGGGTGCATAGAACATCTCATGATCTGTGGGTCCTGGGTCTGGGTGCTGGGTAGCTGGGCTCTCTGCCCAGGGCCTCCCTGGCTGCTGTCCAGGGTCAGCTGGCTGCACCTCTTGAGGGCCTCTCCCAGGCGAGTTTGGGTGGTTGGCAGGATTCAGCTCCTTGGGCTGTAGGACTGAGGCCCTGTTCCCTGGCTGGCAGGCCACCAGGAGCCATTCTCAGTTCCTTGCAAGCCCCCTCGCTGCCCCTTTCAGAAAGCTGCAGTTTACTTCTTCAAGGCCAGTGGGAGAAGTTCTTCAGGAAGGGCCAACCAGCTCCCTGGTTTAAGGACTTTCACCTGATTAGGTCAGGCCCACCCCCTAGATGATCTCAAAATCAACTATTAAGAACCTTAATAGTTCCCTCTGCAGAATCCCTTTACTTTTTCCATTTGACATAACCTAACCACCAGGTCACAATCTAATGTTTTTTTTTAAACTTATCCTATCACATTTACAGATGCCCACAGCCAGTGCCCAATTGATTACACACAGAGCTTAGGGTGGAATCTTCAGCACTTTTTTTTTTTTCCCTGATGTGGACCATTTTTAAAGTTTTTAATGAATTTGTTACAATATCACTTCTGTTTTATGTTTTGGCTTTTTAGCAATAAGACATGTAGAATCTTAGCTCCCTGACCAGCAATCAAATCCATACCTCCTGCATTGGAAGGCGAAGTCTTAATTAGCCACTGTACCACCAGGGAAGTCCCTTGAGTATTGTCTTAGAATCCTGCCCCCACATTAGGGAAAGGCCAGTTCCGTTTCCTATAGCCCTTCAACATTCCACAGGCGTCTCTCCTGAGGACACCCAGACCCACATCCATCTGGGGCCTCCCAAACGACCCCATCTCAGCAGCTTGGTCTCACTCTTAACTGGGTAATTTGGTTATTTGCAGCCTGCCTGCTGGCCCAAGTTGGGGTGCATGCACTTTGCTGACCTTGATTGCCTCGATCCACAGCCGTTGTTCCAGAAGAGGCAAGGCCTGCGAGCCCTGGAAGAGCAGGCAGGGGGCTCTGGAGGAATGCCTTTCAGTGTTCGCCATTCGCAGCCCTGGGGACTGATGCAAAGGCTTCAGTCACGGTGTGGGGCCAGCAGTCACGGCAGGCGCTGGGGTCCCTGGCGCGAGCTGTGGAGACGCCTCTGCAAAGCAGCTATTGCGGGTGGGGAGGACATCCCGCAGCCTCGCTGAGCTTCCGTGGAGCTGAGCAAAAGATCTGGGCCGCTCACCCTGCTCGAGGGGGGCTGTGTGGGCTGTAGGCCCTCGGTACATGAGACCCACCAAAGCTGGGGCGCCCCGAGCCAGGAAGAGCAGTGAGGACGTGGCCAGAGAGATGGGGACTGGAACAGACCTCGAGGGGCCAGTCTGGCAGAACAGTGCCATTGCCGCGCAAGGGTGGCCTCTTTTTCTGTGATTTATAGGCTCTCTGGTAGCGCCTCCTGGGCCTCAGAGGTCGGCGGTGGGCTGAGATCCCCTCGAAGCCTCGTTGGAGCACCAAGCACCGTGGCCTCAGCTCCGCTCCTTCCGTGCTCTTCCTGGGCATCTGTTACGTGCCTAGTGCTCCTCTGGGTGAACAGGGCCAACAGTCAGGCAAGATCAGCAGGGAGATACCGTTTTAGCAGGAAGAGGCAGGCATCCAACAAGCAAGCAGACCAAAAACGGTCTCCAGTGGCACAGAGGCTAAGCAAGAGATTCAGAGAGGGTGAAGTGGAAATGAGACTGGTCAGAGCAGGCCTCTCTGAGGGCGGATGGCAGTCCAGCCCCAGAGGCGCAGGCACCAGCCCTGGTGGGGGTGAGGGTTTCAGGATGGTGTTTCAGAGCCCTGAGGCAGGAGCCAGGGGGATGTTTTCAGCAGCAAGGGGTCAAAGCTGGTGGAGAAGGAAGGGATGTGGGGTGAGGCCGGGGTTGGAAAGTGCCAAGTCGGCCAGGACTGCTGGGCCTTGAGGAGGGTCCAGCTTTTGGTGGAAGAGCACCGGAAGCCTCTGGAGGGTTCCTCGGAGGGGCTTTATCTTTCCCAGCATCACTCTGGATTGAGGTGAAACAAGAGCGGAAATAGGGAGCCCAGTAGGAGGCCACTGCGTCTCCTGACTGTGGCTGTGGATGGAGAAATTAAGACCCCATGAGAGCCACACTAGGGATGCCCAGGGAGACACAGATGGTGGCCGGTGAGGATCACTGGGGTGGGAGGACCCTAACTGCTGTCCTCCAGTAACCAATTGGAGTGGGGTGCAGGCAGATATAAGTCTCGTTCCCTGGTTGTAACAGAACTCAAGTGCAAGTGATTTGATGAGGAAGGATTCTCAGGTCAGCCTGTAAGGGTGTGAGGAGAGCAAGACGGGGAAAGGGAAAGAACCCAGCAAGGATGCCATCTCAGCTGGGGACTATCCTCAGCCTGGTCCTGAGCTCCGGAGGGCACATGGCATCACAGTTCATCCTGCCTTCAGGCAAGGAGGTAGCTCCATATCAGCCAGTCACTGGGCAGCCTGGAGTGCCGGGCAGGACTCCCAGGCATCTCAGGGTGGGGTGGTCCCTGAGCCGGGGGCAGGGCTCAGGGGAAGTCGCAGGTGTGACCTGTGAGCACAGCAAGCTTGACCTCTGGGGACCTGGTACACCTTCCAGTGCAGAGTAATTGCGATCTAGGCAATTACTAGGCAATTACCTACAGCATCCCTTAGGGTAGTCACGACTCACCTGAGTGAGGGAGTGAGGTGACTAGGCCATAAAGTGCCCTGCTTCTGAAAACACTGGAACCAAATATAAATAAATTAAGTGAGCTAATATGGGAGGTCTGTTACAGGAGGAACTTCTCATTGTCCACGGGTTCTCTTCAAAAAAGCCTTTAAATAGTCAACTCTCACTAGGCACTTAATTGATTCCCGGATGTTCCATTCACTCAGCTCCTCAGGAATAAATTTCTGGCGTGCTGGATGGTATCATAAAGCAAGCTCTACCCTCTGAATAAAACAAAGCAGAAGGATGAGTTTATTGCAAGGCTTTTGACCTGTGAACTGGGAAGCTCAAGACTCCAGGAGAAAGAATTCTAAGTTGCTCACAGAATGAGGGATTTATGGGATTGATACAGAAGCTATTTGGCTTTTTCAGGTGATTGATTGCCCAGTGATCGTTCTTATTTGGGTCAGGGCAGCTGAGTCAGGATCACAAGGAAATCTAGAGCTGATGGGAACAGAACTAGAGTTTGGGGACCAGCTGGTGTCCTCTGCTGATTTCTGAGAAGAGCTGTAAAGTCCTTCCTGTAAGGCTCAGTTATGTTTCCTTTCCATGCCTGTATTGACCATCTTGATTTTGTTCCTGACAATAGCAAGTCCGTTTTAGTTTGGTTCTACAAAGGGAGATCTGAATACCCATTTAGCCAGCATAATTAGGATTAGGCCCACCTAACCAGTACATTAGAATCTCTCATCAAAGAGATACAATTCTGTTTCTGAGAATAAATATGAGAGTACATTTGCAAGGAGTGTTGTTTCAGAAAGAACCACTGCACTGAGCCTTTGACTGTGTGGATCACCACACACTGTGGAAAATTCTGAAAGAGATGGGGATACCAGACCACCTGACCTGCCGTTTGAGAAATCTATAGGCAAGGCAGGAAGCAACAGTTAGAACTGGACATGGAACAACAAACTGGTACCAAATAGGAAAAGGAGTAGATTGAGGCTGTATATTGTCACTCTGCTTATTTAACTTATATGCAGAGTACATCATGAGAAACGCTGGGCTGGAAGAAATACAAGCTGGAATCAAGATTGCCAGGAGAAATATCAATAACCTCAGATATGCAGATGACACCACCCTTATGGCAGAAAGCGAAGAAGAAGAACTAAAGAGCCTCTTGGTGAAAGAGAAAGAGGAGAATGAAAAAGTTGGCTTAAAGCTCAACATTCCAAAAACTAAGGTCATGGTATCTGATTCCATCAGTTCATGGTAAATAGATGGGGAAACAATGGAAACAGTGACAGACTTTATTTGGGGGGGCTCCAAAATCACTGCAGATGGTGATTGCAGCCAAGAAATTCAGACACTTGCTCCTGGGAAGAAATTTATGACCAACCTAGCCAGCATACCCCACTCCAGTACTCTTGCCTGGAAAATCCCATGGACGGAGGAGCCTGGTAGGCTGCAGTCCATGGGGTCGTGAAGAGTCAGACACGACTGAAGCGACACAGCAGCAGCAGCAGCAGCAGACAGCATATTAAAAAACAGACATTACTTTGGTTTTTCCAGTAGTCCTGTATGGATGAGAAAGTTGGACTATAAAGAAAGCTGAGCACCAAAGAATTGATGCTTTTGAACTGTGGTGTTGAAGAAGACTCTTGAGAGTCCCTTGGACAGCAAGGAGATCCAACCAGTCCCTCCTAAAGGAAATAAGTCCTGAATATTCATTGGAAGGACTGATGCTGAAGCTGAAACTCCAATGCTTTGGCCACCTGATGTGAAGAACTGACTCACTGGAAAAGACCCTGATGCTGGGAAAGATTAAAGGTGGGAGGAGAAGGGGACAAAAGAGAATGAGATGGTTGGATGGTACCACTGACTTAATGGACATGAGTTTGAGTAAACCCCAGGAGTTGGTGATGGACAGGGAAGCCTGGTGTGCTGCAGTCCATGGGGTCGGACATGACTGAACGACTGAACTGAGATCGCACAGAAGGAAGCAGTAGCTCAGGTATTTGGTTCAGTTCAGTCACTCAGTCGTGTCCGACTCTTTGCGACCCCATGAATCGCAGCACGCCAGGCCTCCCTGTACATCACCAACTCCCGGAGTTCACTCAGACTCACGTCCTTTGAGTCAGTGATGCCATCCAGCCATCTCATCCTCGGTCGTCCCCTTTTCCTCCTGCCCCCAATCCCTCCCAGCATCAGGGTCTTTTCCAGTGAGTCAACTCTTCTCGTGAGGTGGCCAATGTACTGAAGTTTCAGCTTGAGCATCAGTCCTTCCAAAGAACACCCAGGACTGATCTCTTTCAGAATGGACTGGTTGGATCTTCTTGCAGTCCAAGGGACTTTCAAGAGTCTTCTCCAACACCACAGTTCAAAAGCATCAATTCTTTGGCACTCGGCTTTCTTCACAGTCCAACTCTCACATCCATACATGACCACTGGAAAAACCATAGCCTTGACTAGATGGACCTTTGCTGGCAAAGTAATGTCTCTGCTTTTCAATATGCTGTCTAGGTTGATCATAACTTTTCTTCCAAGGAGTAAGTATCTTTTAATTTCATGGCTGCAGTCACCACCTCCAGTGATTTTGGAGCCCCCCCCCCCCAAAAAAATAAAGTCTGACACTGTTTCCACTGTTTTCCATCTATTTCCCATGAAGTGATGGGACCAGATGCCATGATCTTCATTTTCTGAATGTTGAGCTTTAAGCCAACTTTTTCACTCTCCTCTTTCACTTTCAACAAGAGGCTTTTTAGTTCCTCTTCACTTTCTGCCATAAAGGTGGTGTAATGTGCATGTCTGAGGTTATTGATGTTTCTCCCAGCAATATTGATTCCAGCTTGTATTTCTTCCAGCCCAGCATTTCTCATGATGTACTCTGCATAGAAGTTAAATAAGCAGGGTGACAATATACAGCCTTGACGTACTCCTTTTCCTATTTGGAACCAGTCTGTTGTTCCATGTCCAGTTCTAACTGTTGCTTCCTGACCTGCATACAGATTTCTCAAGAGGCAGGTCAAGTGGTCTGGTATTCCCATCTCTTTCAGAATTTTCCACAGTTTACTGTGATCCACACAGTCAAAGGCTTTGGCATAATCAATAAAGCAGAAATAGATGTTTTTCTGGAACTCTCTTGCTTTTTCCATGATCCAGCGGATGTTGGCAATTTGATCTCTGGTTCCTCTGCCTTTTCTAAAACCAGCTTGAACATCAGGGAGTTCACGGTTCACATATTGCTGAAGTCTGGCTTGGAGAATTTTGAGCATTACTTTACTAGCATGTGAGATGAGTGCAATTGTTCAAATACTTTCCCAGAAAGTGCATAGCAGTTTTATATACTATCCAAAAAGATGGAAACAAACTAAGTGCTTGTAAACAAGTTAATAGATGAATCAATTGTAATATATCCATATAATAGAATACTTCTCAGTAATAAATAACATGGATGAACATCAAAATAATTACTGATTGGAAGAAGCCAGAAGATAAAATAAGGACATAGTGCATCATTCCATATTCATAAAAATATATATAAAAGAATGTGTGCTGTGTGCTTAGTCACACAGTCGTGTCCAAGCTCTTTGCCACCCGATGGACTGTAGTCCACTGTCCACGGGGATTCTCCAGGCAAGAATGCTGGAGTGGGTTGCCATGCCCTCCTCCAACATAAAAGAATAATTTTTATCTAAAACTTATAAAAAGAGAAAAATGATCTGGTTTCCTCAAATTCATATTAAAAAATCCATAGTGATATATTGAGGATTTCTCTTTATCAAAACAATCTTGTGGCACTGTATACATATACAGTATTTTACAAACAAATCTCTAAAGCACAAAAACTACAAAATATCTCCATATACAGTTGAGAATGATGCAGAAGCATATTTTGTGATAGAAGAAATATGGCCTTCTAAAAATGCCCACATACTAAACTTTGGATTCTGTGAGTATGTTATCTTATATAGCAAAAGGGACTCTGCAAATGCGATTAAGCTGACATCCAAATGGGGAAGCTATCTTTGATTTTCTGGGTGGGTCAAATGCAATCACAAGGATAAGTGAAAGAGGGAGGCGGAATGTCAGAATCAGAGCAGGTGTGAATAGAAAAGAAGGCAATGTGTGGAAGAAAGGGTACATTAAAAATAATATAAACTTCAGTCTGAGAGACAAATTTAAATGTTATTTATATGGCTTCTCAGCTGATGCAGTGGTAAAGAATCCACCTGCCAATGCAGGAGATGCGAGTTCGATCCTTGTGTTAGGAAGATTCCCGAGAGTAGCAAATGGCAACCCACTCCAGTATTCTTGCCTGGAAAATTCAAGGGACAGAGGAACCTGGAGGGGTTCAGTCAGTCATGGGGTCACAGAGAGTTGGAAGAGACTGAGCATAAGCACCTGAGCATCTTTTCAATCTGAGAGATGCATTTTTCCAGATGACGCTAGTGGTAAAGTACCCGCCTGTCAAAGAAGGAGACATAAGAGACATGGGTTTGATCTGTGGGTTGGGAAGGTCCCCTGAAGAAGGAGATGGCAACCCACTCCAGTATGGCAACCTACTTCTGGAGAATCCTATGGACGGGGGAACCTGGCGGGCTATAGTCCATGGGGTCTCAAAAAGTCAGACACGACTGAAACGACTTAGCAATATGCCTAGGAACATAAAGAAATACAGTGGAAGGTGAAAGCCCAAGGGAAAAACTGAAAAGCTAAAAAAATAGCAGTAGTGAATGAAGTGAAGTGAAGTGAAGTGAAGTTGCTCAGTTGTCTGACTCTTTGCGACCCTGTGGCCTGCAGCCTACCAGGCTTCTCTGGCCATGGGATTCTCTGGGCAAGAATACTGGAGTGGGTTACCATTTCCTTCTCCAGGGGATCTTCCCAACCCAGGGATCGAACCTGGGTTTCCTGCATTGGAGGCAGACGTTTTAACCTTTGAGCCACCAGTAGTGAATAAGTAGATGTAAATAGGGCAATGAAACTCATCTTCTTTTGCTTCTGAGCAGTTTCTTGACAAAGCTGTGCAGAAAAGAGCGGATTCAATCAGTAAAATTAGGAAGCAGATAAATCATTCGATTTGGTAAATACAGGTTCCCAAAGCAACATCATCTGACAAATTATAAGTGGGAGCATTCAACAATGACAGAGTGACAAAGGAGAAATTAGACTTTGATCTTTTAAGAGGTTAGTAAAGATTTCTTGAGAATGTCAGTTAAAAAGAATTTCTCTAAAGTAATAGTCACCAAAAAGAAATTTATTAGCCACTTTGGATACAGTTAAGTTCCTTGAAGATTTGGAAAAATTAAAATGAGTGCTTCAAGGAAATGCTATATCAGAAATTGCAGTAAGTAACCAAAATCTTCATGGGAAATAGATGGGGAAACAGTAGAAACAGTGTCAGACTTCGTTTTTTGGGGCTCCAAAATCACTGCAGATGGTGACTGCAGCTATGAAATTAAAAGGCGCTTACTCCTTGGAAGAAAAGTTATGACCAACCTAGATAGTATATCCAAAAGCAGAGACATTACTTTGCCAACTAAGGTCCGTCTAGTTAAGGCTATGGTTTTTCCTGTGGTCATGTATGGATGTGAGAGTTGGACTGTGAAGAAGGCTGAGCGCCGAAGAATTGATGCTTTTGAACTGTGGTGTTGGAGAAGACTCTTGAGAGTCCCTTGGACTGCGAGGAGATCCAACCAGTCCATTCTGAGGGAGATTAATCCTGGGATTTCTTTGGAAGGAATGATGCTAAAACTGAAGCTCCAGTACTTTGGCCACCTTATGCGAAGAGTTGACTCATTGGAAAAGACCCTGATGCTGGGAGGGATTAGGGGCAGGAGGAGAAGGGGACGACCGAGGATGAGATGGCTGGATGGCATCATGGACTCAATGGACGTGTCTGAGTGAACTCAGGGAGTTGGTGATGGACAGGGAGGCCTGGCGTGCTGCGATTCATGGCGTCGCAAAGAGTTGGACATGACTGCGTGACTGAACTGAACTGAACCAAAATCTAAAAAGCTTTGAAGAAGCTATTCTACAAATAGTGACTTCAGGCTCTATACATCAGTACTTCTCATCTGAACATCTTTATACCTTGATAACTCTCATCTCAACATATCAAAGAATATGGTAATCATTGGAGTTCACTAAAAAAAAATTACCTCTCTCTGTATTGATCACTAAAAAACAAAGAAAAATTGTGGCTAGTGGGCAAAGTAAAAGTGAAAGAAAAAGAGCAATGGGATAGATTAAAGTTGGAGAATAAAAGTTAGAAAAGATTAAGATAGAACAATCTGGTCATCAACAAAGTTATATAAAATTGTCATTTTCTTGAAGGCATGTATAGAAAAGAGGAAATTTAAAAATAAATATGTAAATGCTAGTGAAGAAAAAGAATACAAAAATGTACTGAAAAACCCACAAATAAGGTAAGCACTAGGATAACACTAAATAAAAATATTAATCATGTTCTCTCTGTATTGATCACTAAAAAACAAAAATATTCAGCATTTATGTAAACATCAGAATAATTAAGAAAATTTGTGTTCGTGTTCTAGAGAGGTGAGTAGGCTAATTTTCAATTTGTTTCTCATAGACTATTTTGCAGATTTTATTTCTGCCTCTTATCTTCAGCATATATACTATTATCATCCTGAATGACTTATATGGACAAACAACCATCACACTCTTGCCATTGCCATTTACATATAGATTGCATTATTTTCAACTTAATGTCAATATATAGCTTTTCAAGCACTTTTTTTTTAGAAAGTATGTTTCTCTTTAATTAACATATTAATTATATAAACAAAATAAATTGTATTTCCTCTAGAGCTGATGTCAGTCTCAATTTCCACTTTTGTAAGAAAATGGATCATCAGCTTTCACTCCAGATACTTTGTTTTTTTTTTTTTCTTTAATTAATTTTTATTTTTTAGTTTGTTTTGCTTTTCAAGCACTTTTGAAAAGACTATCCTCAGATGGTAAAACATCTGTCTACAATGTGGGAGACCAGGGTTCGATCCCTGGGTTGGGAAGAACCCGTGGAGAAGGAAATGGCAATTCACTCCAGTACTAGTGCCTGGAAAATCTCATGCACAGAGGAGCCTGGTAGGCTACAGTCCATGGGGTCGCAAAGAGCCAGACATGACTGAGAGATTTCACTTTCACTTTCATCCTTTCCCCGTTGCTGAAAAATTAGTGGACCTTATAGCATATGCTCATTTCTGGGCTCTATTCTGTTTCACTGGTCTATATGTTTGTTTGCATGACAGTTCCAAAGTTTGAAATCAAGGAAGTGTAATATCTTCATTTTATTCTTGTTCAAGATTGCTTTGTAACTTTTGTGTCTTTTGTGGTTTCATACACATTTTAGCATTGATTTTTTGATTTCTATGTAAAATACCATTGAGATTTTAATAAGAATTTCATTGAATCTGTGGATTACTCTGGGTAGTATGGTCATTTTAACACTATTAATTCTTCCAGTCCATGAACATAAGATATTTGTCCATTTATTTGTGTCTTCTCAAATTTCTTTTATCAATATTTTGTAGTTTTGAGTATATAGATCTTTTACTTTCCTTGTATTTTGTTAACTGTATTTTGTTCTTTTTGATGATTCTGTAAATGGGATTGTTTTCTGTAAATGGGACTATTTTCTTGATTTCTTTTTTGGATATTTTATTTTTAATGTAAAGATATGGTACTGAATTTTGTGTTTCTTTTTTTTTTGGGTGTGTGTGGTTCTTTATCTTCAAAATTTATATGATTTTTTAATAAGTTCTAGAAGTTTTTTGGTGATATCTTTATGGTTTTCTACATGTAGAAACATGCAATCTGGGAATAGAGACAATCTTATTTTTCCTTTGTGATTTGGATCACTTTAATTTTTTTCATGTGTAATTGATCTTGCTAGTACTTCCATTACTATGTTGAATAGAAGGGAGAGAATGGCCATGCTTGCCTTGTACAGGATCTTAAAGAAAAAGCTTTTTCTTATTAATTTTAATTCTATCTATGGGCTGTTCACATATGGCCTTTATTGTGTTAAATTCCTTTTATATCTATTTTGTTTGGAATCTTTTTTTTTCCTAAAGCATGAATGGATGTTGAATTTGGTCAAATGCTTTTTCTGCATCTACAGAGGTGATCATGTTTTTTAAATATTATGGTCTGTGATGTCCCTTGGACTGCAAGGAGATCCTACCAGTCCATTCTAAAGGAGATCAGTCTAGGTGTTCATTGGAAGGACTGATGTTGAAGCTGAAACTTCAGTACTTTGGCCACCTGATGTGAAGAGCTGACTCACTGGAAAAAACCCTGATGCTGGGAAAGATTGGGGGCAAGATGAGAAGGGGACAACAGAGGATGAGATGGCTGGATGGCATTACCGACTCGATGGACATGAGTTTGGGTAAACTCTGAGAGTTGGTGATGGACAGGGAAGCCTGATGGTGCTATGATTCATGGGGTCACAAAGAGTCGAACACGACTGAACAACTGAATTGACTGACTGATGTTGTATCACACTGACTGATCTAGGTACGTGGAACCAACCTTGTATCCCACTGGTAAAATCCCATTTGGGCATAGTGTATAGTTCTTTGATGTGCTGTTGAATTCAGTTTGCTGCTTTTGATTGCAGATTATTGCTTTTATGTCTGCTAAGTCGCTTCAGTCGTGTCTGACTCTGTGCGACCCCATAGATGCCAGCCCACCAGGCTCCCCTGTCCCTGGGATTCTCCAGGCAAGAATACTGGAGTGGGTTGCCATTTCCTTCTCCAACTTTTATATCTAAGCAGTACTAAAAGGGAAGTTTCTAGTTATAAAAGGTTACACTAAAAATAAGTCCAAAGTTTGAAAAAAAGATCTCAAATAAATGATGTTATATCTCAAGGAAGTATAAAAAGAATAAACTAAACCCAAAGTTAGCAAAAGGATGGGAATAATAAGGTTCAGTGCAGAAAACAGAAACAATGAAAAAAATTAACAAAACAATAAGTGAGGTTTTTCAAAAAAGGTAAAATTGGCAAGCACTTAGCTAGACATGATTAATTAAGAAAAAAGAAGACTCCAATAAACAAAATGAAAAATGAATGAGACATTATCAAAGATCTCTGAGAGGTTTTTTAAAAAAAGGATCCTAAGGCCTGTTGCTCATCTATATATTTTCTTTGGAAAAACATCTATTTAGTTCTTTTGCCTTTTTATAAATTAGCTCTTTTTAATATTGGGTTGTATGAATTGTTTACATTTTTGGATATTAACCCATTTGGTCATATCATTTGCAAATATTTTCTTCCATTCAGTAGGTTGTCTTTTCTTTTGTACAAAAACTTCTAAGCTTAATTAGGTTCCATTTGTTTATTTTTACTTTTGTTTCCCTTGCTTGAAGAGAAAGTTCTAAAAAAATATTGCTAAAACATGTCAAAGAGTGTACTGCCTATGTATTTTTTCTGGAGTTTTATGGTTTCTGGTCTTACATTAAGGTCTTTAATCCATTTTGAATTTATTTTTGTATATAGTGTGAGAAAATGTTCTAATTTCATTCTTTTATAGCTGGCTGTCCAGTTTTCCCAGCATAACTACTAAGGATATAATTTACAACATAATAGAGGTTATTAACAATGCTCTACATTATAGGTGAACATTGTTAAGAGAATAAATCTTAAGAGGTCTCATCACAAGAACATTTTTCCTATTTTATAAATATGTATTTATGTGAGATTAGGATGTTCATTAAAATTATTGTGATAATCACTTCATGATAAATGAAAGGCAAAAGATGCTGTGTGCCTTAAACTTATACACTGTTGCCTATTAACTTTTAATAAACCTGGAAGAAAAAATTGAAAAAAAAGTAAAAATTTACTGTGGCTAAAAAAAATAATTCATACAGATTAGTCCTAATTCTGCCTGAGTAATCCCCTCAGTTTGCAGAAAGCAATGGCACCCCACTCCAGTACTCCTGCCTGGAAAATCTCATAAACAGAGGACCCTGGTGGGCTGCAGTCCATGGGGTCGCTAAGAGTCGGACACAACTGAGCGTCTTCACTTTCACTTTTCACTTTCATGCATTGGAGAAGGAAATGGCAACCCACTCCAGTGTTCTTGCCTGGAGTATTCCAGGGACGGGGGAGCCTGGTGGGCTTCCGTCTATGGGGTCACACAGAGTCGGACATGACTGAAGCGACTTAGCAGCAGTAATCCCCTCAGCTGACTGTTCATCAAACTAGATAGTCCATTATATATTTGAAAGTAAAATAATTGCTACATTCACAAAGCTTTCCTTTCCCTAAGTCTTTTATTTATTTGATCATTCTCTCTCCATTAGAGTTTGTGGACCCTGCAGATTCTGGAAACTATAATCTGATGTCTTTGGCAATGTTGATTCCCAGAGTTCATACAGATTTTATATGACCACTGAATGATGAAATGATAAAGTGAGTTTATCAGATATGGTCTATATAAATTACTGTCTTCAGATATGCTAAAACACTGTTCAAATCTTTTCTGGCACCATGCAGAAGTCTAATATTATAAATATGCAGATCTATCACTGCACTCATTTTTTAAAACTTACCATTTCTTAAAGCAGCCAAAGTGACAGTGAGTAATTCAATCATAATGTCAGATGTGAAATATGGAACTCCAGAGATCTCTTAGTTGGCTCCTATATACAAAACAATGTTTTTCTTCCCTTCTTTCCTGTAAACAGAAAAATCACAGCTCATATCCATTTTCCTCAGGAATGCTGACCTCCATCATTCCCTGGGGAGTCAAGGGAAGATTGCTGGGTCTGGGTTGGCCCACGGTGGGAATTCAAGAAGGGGTTGGGATGAGAAGAAACTTCTCTCCTGGGTCCTGTGCTGTGAGTGAGGTAACCTCATCCGACAGCACCAGCACACGGGAGTGAGAGAAGCTCCACCTGACCACAGACCTGCTCTCATTCCATCTTCCTTCCTGAAGGAGGTATGAGAAGCTGGAAGAGCTAGGAAAGATTCCAGACCTTTAGAAGAAGGTTTGCTGAATGAATTCTCACATTGGTTTTGGATGAGTGATTGAGTTCAGGGAGGAAATACAGATGAAAGACTCAGTGCTCTCATCTGACACAGAATAAATGCCTCTCCTGTATAGACAGTGGTGGAAAGAAAACCGAGAGATGTAGAGATAATGTAAGGAACATGAAATGTATCCAGAACCAACTAGAGATAAATAACTTCTGAGGACCAGAGAGAGTAAGATAAAAGCCTAATATCTGAGATTGGAGAGGATTACAGCTTTTCTAGAAGAAACTTAATGTTTTCTAACTAGGGAAATAAAGAAATCAGAACAAAAATAGACAAATCAGAAGAGTCAAAGACACTAAATTTAGGTCCTTTTTCTTAGAGTCTCTGCTGTCTCTATTGATCTTTCTCAGATCCTTCACACACACACACACACACACACACACACACACACGCCACCAGTGCCCTTCTTCTACATGATAAAAGTTTCTTTTTATACTTACTTGGCTTAATCACCAACAGAAAATATCAGTTTATTAGCACACACCGAATATCTCTCTTCTCTTAAGCCTCCTTTGAAGCCCTAGAAGTGTCAGCAGACCGCTCAGTTGCTTCCCCTCTATACGCTCCAACCAAGGGGAACAGAAGTGAAGTGAAGCGAAGTCCCTCAGTCGTGTCTGACTCTTTGCGACCCCATGGACTGTAGCCTACAAGGCTCCTCAGTCTGTGGGATTTTCCAGGCCAGAACAGAAGTATAGCACAGAGTACAAGGTAGCTGGGAGGGGACTTTAGATTGCACTTTGCTCTTCTCCATTCATGAGACCATAATAAAACCCTCACATGACCGTAAAGCCAAGTATTTAATCCAAATAGGTATGTCCTCATATGAACACACACAGAGACTGCCTTTTTCCCCTGCTTTTATTGCTTTTGTTATTATTTTAAAGTTCATAGCGTGCAGTAGAGATTTAAACAATACATTCTCACACCAGCTTCTGAGATTTATGTATTTACCTTAATCAGAGGAAGGAATCTGTGTATACCTCTACAAGTTTTTGCAGTCTTAGCCTTATTAACCCTACGGTTTACGGAAAATCTACCCAGGACGTTGAAAATAGCTGATTTCCACATCTCCAGCCCCATAAATATTTCTAGCCCTTTCATTCAAAAAGCTGATGCAGATTTTGACAATCATTGAGTTTATTTTCTCCAGGATATTCCCATGAATTTCATATTTTCAGACCATAAAATTAAATTAGAACTCTAATGATTGTTCTAGGCAAGAACACAGGAACCATCAACCTTTCATGTGTGTTGGGACATCTGCATTCAGTTTAATCCATTAGGACAAAAACTAAATTCTTGGGATCATGAACTGAATGTATAAGATATCTCCTGGTTCCTTGCATTTGACCCCCGATGCTGCTGCTGCTGCTAACCACTGTAATTGACCTGAAAGTCTCCCAGGCTCCATACTTATGTCAACATCATGCACTTCTTAGGCCTTGAGGCTGTTTTCTCCTGGTCTAAGAATGTTCTACGTAGCCCTCTCTCTCACTTGGCAATTTGGGTGACTTAGTGCAGCAAATTCCCAAATGTATCCCCTCCTGCTTTCATATTAGAGAAAATATCCACACAGGAATCTTTGCAGATGAAAACTGCTTAACTATGCTATTTGGAGGATGCTCCCTGGTGGCTCAGAGGGCAAAGCGTCTGATTGCAAGGCAGGAGAACTTGGTTTGATCCCTGGGTCAGGAAGAACCCCTGGAGAAGGAAATGGCAACCCACTCCAGTATCCTTGCCTGGAGAATTCCATGGATGGAGGAGTCTGGTAGGCTATAGTCCACGGGATTGCAAAGAGTCTGACATGACTGAGCAACTTCACTTTCTTTCTTTTAGATGGACAAGATTAAGAACAGATTTCAAAGGTCTTGAAAGCACAAGGGACACCAGAAATGCAAACACGTCCCAAAACCTCTCCCCTGCTTTGGAGAATTTCATGGACTTGAAGGACATTATGGCCTGCACTTGTGCAGCACCTGTGACTACCTCATCTCTTTGAGCCTATCTAGTGATTGGCAACCCACTCCAGTATTCTTGCCTGGGAAATTCCATGGACAGAGGAGCCTGGCAGGCTACAGTCCATGGGGTCACAAAGAGTCGGACACGACTGAGCAACCAACAACAGTGATTGCTAATAACTCTCTTTTTACTGGAAAAATTGTTAGCTCCATGGCCAATGTCAAACAAAAAATGTTAAATAGGAAAAATCTAAGGCAAAAAGTAATAGCCAACTCCTACTATAAAAATTCCATTAAAAATATTGGGAATTTCTCCACTCTTGGGATTCCCAGGTGGTGCTAGTGGTAAAGAACCCAGATACCAATGCAGGTTGAAGTAAGAGACGTGGGTTTGATCCCTGGGTGGGGAGGATCACCTAGAGGAGGTCATGGCAACCCACTCCAGTGTTCTTCCATGGAGAAACCCATAGACAGAGAAGCCTGGCAGGCTGCAGTCCATAGGGTCACACTCAGTTGGACATGACAGAAGTGACTTAGCATGGACACATGCAAACCCACTATATTCTAAGCTGCTCAGGTGGGAGATTTGGCTACTGCTGATAGAAGAATGGGAATTGGTTTCTCTACCACTTACCTTTATGGAGAGCTCCAAAAGGAAAAAAATTATAAAGACATTCTGGAGCTTTTTTGCTTTAAATCCTGAATTCCCTAGGTAAAGACAGCTGCTTAGCTTTCCCTGATTTGAGACTATTTCTTGTTCCCATATATCAATATTCTGTCTGTGTAATTTTCCTTCTGTTTTAGTTTCTGGTGCATATATTCAGTCACATGTCAAATCAATGGGCAATAATTTACTTGTCTCTCCTAATGCTCAGGAAACAATTTCCTTGATTGCAAGCTTGTTTTAATTTTGTTAGTTTATACTGGCTTGCACAAAGTGGAAGAGGGTAAAAACCTAGTAATTACATTTAGAACAAACAAACAATTGAATGAATTTCATTTCATTTCATTTTTCATTATTTTTACTGTCTTTACCATTTATATTTCAAAGTAATTCATATAGGATAATCTGCAAATTGCTTTCCCCCTAGAGTTTGCTGATTTTCTCATCTCTGCTTTCCATGAACTTTCTGCTGAGTGTCATAAGGTGCCTGTCTCTCTGTCTTTTTTTTTTTTTAAATTCCTTTTCGGGTTATTGTTTATCTTTAAACACCTTACTTTAGATAATGAGAAAAGGCTATGCAAGATTTTATTGCCTACATGCTAATGATTGCAGCAATAAATCAGCCACAACTTGGGACTTAGTGAAGATAATCTGGGCTGTAAATTGGTTGACTTTGTCCATGAGGGAGGCGTAAGGAAAGATACAGTTTTTATTGCTGGGAAATTAATTTGATGAGAAACTTTTTATGTATTTCATTGTTAAAAACAGAGAGAATTTTCCAGGTTCATAAACCTATTAGGACATTTTAGAGGCAAAATCATGACAGAAATGGTGCACAAGCACAATGAGAGAAAAGGAGATTTGAAAATAATTTAACAGTTAAATATAATACAGGTTAGAGGAAACTTTGAGAAAGTCTGAAGAGTAAATATCTGGAAGGAGCTGACAGAATGTTGGAAGGCCATTTCTGCGTCAAGATATGATGTTGATTATGGATGTCATCAATACTACATGTAAGGAGAGGTATCCTCTAGGTCTTTTGTTCATATGGTAAACAATCTGCCAGCAATGCAGGAGACCCAGGTTTGATCCCTAGGTGGGGAAGATCTCCTGTAGTAGGGAATAGCAACCCACTCCAGTATTCTTGCCTGGAGAATGGACAGAGGAGCTAGAGGGCTATAATCCATGGGGTCACAACGAATTGGACACAACTGAGCGACCAACACTTTTCTATAGAATCACAACTCTGGGCTCAATCTAGGGTTGTAATAATGAGATACAAACTTCATGTTACTTGGAAGTGTTTGAGCTCCACTCTTGAAAAGGCCAAGTGGTGGCAAAGAAGAAGAGGCAAAAATGCGACTGGAACCATTTTTATGATTTATCTGCACAAACAATTCCACAGTTTCTCATACCCGTTTATTGTCTTAGACACTCAAAGATGCCCCTCTCTCCAGAGTGTGTTGTTCCCCTGTTCTCATGATGTTTCTACCAGTTTTTGAGAGTCTTGTCCTCCAGAAGCGTTCACTCTCCACAGGATATAACCTTGTATAGATTAGTTAACTCATAACTGTAGCTGAAATGACTACTTTACTCATCATTTGGTAGTAATGTTCTTCTGTCTTGATGATATTTTCCACCATGTGTTTCTTTTGTGGGGCTTCTTAAGTGGCTCAGTGTAAGAATCTGTCTGCAGTGCAGGAGCTGCAGGAGCTATGGGCTGGATCCCTGGGTCGGGAAGATCCCCTGGAGGAGGAAATGGCAACACACTCCAATATTCTTACTAGGATAATCCCACGGACAGAGGAACCTGGTGGGCTACAGTCTACTGGGTTGCAAAGAATTGCACAGAACTGAGTATGAACACACACACACACATATACAAACACACACACACTCATTTTCTTATGTAGCCCTCACTAGAGGGTGAAATATCACCTCCTATATTCTCCCCCAGGCACAATCACTTCAGATAACACCATTCCCCTGTCTCTTCCATCTCTCATTCTGTTCTCCTTTCTATATAAGTATATGTTCTTATATTTCCCATTTAAAAACAGAATAAAATTAAGCAAAGTTATTCAAAACAAGCTCAAACAAAATTCCTTCCTTCTAACCTGCCTTCTGTTAAAGATTCTGACTTTTTTTTTGTTGTTGTTATTAGTTCTAGAAGGTCTCGTAGGTCATCATAGAACTGTTCAACTTCAGCTTCTTCGGCATTAGTGGTAGGGGCATAGACCCGGGTTACTCTGATATTGAATGATTTGCCTTGAAAACGAACAAAGATCATTCTGTCATTTTTGAGATTGCACCCAAGTACTGCATTTGGACTCATCTTTCAGTGTCACATCTTTTTGCCTTTCCATACTGTTCATGGGTTCTCAAGGCAAGACTACTGAAGTAGTTTGCCATTCCCTTCTCCAGGGTATCATGTTTTGTCAGAACTCTCCACCATGACCTGCCTGTCTAAGGTGGCCCTACATAGCATGGCTCATAGTTTCACTGAGTTAGACAAGGCTGTGATCCATGTGATTAGTTTGGTTAGTGTTCTGTGATTGTGGTTTTCCTTCTGTCTGCCTCCTGATGGATAAGGATAAGAGGCTTGTGGAAGCTTCCTGGAGGGAGAGACTGACTGTGGGGGAATCTGGATCTTGTTCTGATGGGTGGGGCAGTGCTTTAGTTAGTTAGTTCAGTCACTCAGTCATGTCTGACTCTTGCGACCCCATGAATTGCAGCACTCCAGGCCTCCCTGTCCATCACCAACTCCCAGAGTTCACTCAGACTCACATACATCAAGTCAGCCATGGGATTGTGTTCTCTCCCTGTTGTTTGGCCTGAGGCCAAACTATAGTAGGGTTAATGGTGGTAACTCCTTTAAAAGGACTTATTCAGTTGCTCCTGACCCCCCAGCAGGCCACAGTCAACCCACGCCTCCACCAGAGATTCCTGGACACTCACAGGCAAGTCTGGCTCAGTCTCTAGGGACACTGCTCCTTTCTCCTGGGTCCTAGTGTGCACAATATTTGGCTTGTGCCTTCCAAGAATCTGTTTCCCCAGTACTGTGGAAGTTCTCTAATCAAATCCTACTGGCCTCCAAAGTCAAATTCCTTGGGAGTTCTCAGTCCCTTTTCCAGATCCCCAGGTTGGAAAATCTGTTGTGTGTCCTAGAACTTTCTTAACAGTGTTCTGCAGTTTGTGGGTCATTAGTCCCTGGGTGGGGCTAATGGCAATCTCCTCCAAGAGGGCTTATGCCACATGCTGTGTGTCCCAGGTCTGCTGCAGCCAGAGCCCCTGTCCCTGTGGCAGGCCACTGCTGACCCACACCTCTACAGGAGACACTCAACACTCAAATGCAGGCTTGGCTCAATTTCTGTGGGATCTCTGGATCCTGATGCACACAAGGATTTCTTTTGAGCCCTCTGAGTGTCTCTGGTGGGTATGGAGTTTGATTCTAAATGTGATTTTGCCCCTCCTACCATCTTATTGGGACTTTTCTTTTGCCCTTGGATGTGGGGTATTTTTTTTTTTTTTTTTTTGGTGGGATCCAACATTTTCTAGCTGATGGTTGTTCAACAGCGAGTTGCAATTTTGGAACTAACACCAGAATTTTGGAACTAACACCTTCTAGAGCTAACACCATAATAAGATGTCATTTTCATCATAGGGGACTAGAATGCAAAAGTAGGAAGTCAAGAGATATCTGGAGTAACAGACAAGTTTGGTCTTGGAGTACAAAATAAGCACAGCAAAGGCTAACAGAATTTTGCCAAGAGAATGTACTGGTCATAGCAAACACCCTCTTCCAACAACACAAGAGACGACTCTGCAGATGGTCATCACCAGATGGTCAATACCAAAATCAGATTGATTATATTCTTTGCAGCCGAAGATAAAGAAGCTGTATACAGTCAGCAAAAACAAGACAGGGAGCTGACTGTGGCTCAGATCATGAAATTCTTATTGCAAAATTCACACTTAAATTGAAGAAAGTAGGGAAAACCACTAGACCATTCAGGTATGACCTAAATCAAATCCCTTACGATTAAGCAGTATAAGTGACAAATATATTCAAAGGATTAGATCTGTTAGACAGAGTGCCTTAAGAATTATGAATGGAGTTTCATGACATTGTACAGTGATCAAGAACAATCCCAAGAAAAAGAAATGCAAAAAGGCAAATGGTTGTCTGTGAAATCCTTCCAAATAGCTAAGAAAAGAAGAGAAGCTAAAGGTAAATGAGCAAAGGAAAGATATACCCATCTGAATGCAGAGTTCCAAAGAATACCAAGGAGAGAAATAAGAAAGTCTTCCTAAGAGATCAATGCAAAGAAACAGAGGAAAATAATAGAATGGGAAAGACTAGAGATCTCTTCAAGAAAATTAGAGATACCAAGGGAACATTTCATACAAAAATGGGCACAATAAAGGACAAAAATAATAAGGACCTAACAGAAGCAGAAAATATTAAGAAGAGGTGGCAAGAGTACACTGAAGAACTATACAAAAAAAGATCTTCATGACCCAGATAACCACGATTGTGTGATCACTCACCTAGAGCCAGACATCCTGCAGTGTGAAGTCAAGTGGACCTTAGGAAGCATTACAAACAAAGCTAGTGGAGGTAATGGAATCCTAGTTGAGGTATTTCAAATCCTAAAAGATGATGCTGTGAAAATGCTGCACTCAATATGCCAGCAAATCTGGAAAAATCAGCACTGGCCACAGGACTGGAAAAGGTCAGTTTTCATTCCAACCTCAAAAAAGGAAATGCCAAAGAATGCTCAAACTACCACACAATTGTGCTTATCTCACACGCTAGCAAAGTAATGCTCAAATTCTCCAAGTAAGGCTTCAACACTGTGTGAACCGAGAACTTCCAGATATTCAAGCTGGTTTTAGAAAAGGCAGAGGAACCATAGATCCAATTGCCAACATCCATTGGATCATAGAAAAAGCAAGAGAGTTCTAGAAAACATCTAATTCTGCTTTATTGACTATTTCAATAGTCAATAACAAACTGTAAAATTCTTCAAAAGATTGGAATACCAGACTATGTTATCTGCCTCCTGAGAAATCCACATGTAGCTCAAGAGGCAACAATTAGAACCAGACATGGAACAATGGACTGGTTAAATTGGGAAAGGAGCTCATCAAGGCTGTATATTGTTGCCCTGCTTATTTAACTTATATGCAGAGTACTTCATGCAAAATGCTGGGCTGGATGAAGCACAAGCTGGAATCAAGATTGCAGGGAGAAATAGCAATAACCTCAGATATGCAGATGACACCACCATTATGGCAGAGATCGAAGAGAAACCAAAGAGCCTTCTGTTGAAAATAAAAGAGGAGAGTGAAGAAGCTGGTTTAAAACTCAGCATTCAGAAAACTAAGATCATGGTATCTGGTTCCATCACTTCATCACAAATAAATGTTGAAACAGTGGAAGCAGTGACAGACTTTATTTTCCAGGGCTCCAAATTCACTGCATAGGGTGCCATATAATTAAAAGATGCTTGCTCCTTGGAAGAAGAGCTATGACCAACCTAGACAGCATATTAAAAAGCAGAGATAGTACTTTGCTGACAAAGGTCTGTTTAGTCAAAGCTGTGGTTTTTCCAGTAGTCATGTATCAATGTGAGAGTTGGATCACAAAGAAAGGTGAGTGCCAAAGAATTGATGCTCTTGAACTGTAGCAGTGGAGAAGACTTTTGAGAATCCCTTGGACTGCAAGGATATCAAACCAGTCAATCCTAAAGGAAATCAGTCCTGAATATTCATTAGAGGAGTGATGCTGAAGCTGAAACTTCAATACTTTGGTCACCTGATGTGAAGAACTGACTCTTCTTGATGTGGAAAAGACTCTGATGCTGGGAAAGATTGAAGGCAGGAGGAGAAAGGGACGACAGAGGATGAGATGATTGGATGGCATCACCGACTTGATGGACATGAGTTTGAGCAAGCTCCAGGAATTGGTGATGGACAGAGAAGCCTGGCAGGCTGCGGTTCACAAGATCACAAAGAGCTGGACATGACTGAGCTACTGAGCTGAGCTGAACTAATTTCTTTTTATATCTTACAGTTAATGTTTCTTTGAAAGAGTGGTCCACAGTCAGCCTCCTCACACTCATCTAATATCCATTGTTTATAAGATTTCACAATGTTAGCATTCTAATGCCTCTTAATTGAAGAATGAATAAACACAATGTGGTATATCCATATAGCGCTGCTTCTGCTGCTGCTGCTAAGTCTCTTCAGTCTTGTTCGAATCTGTGTGACCCCATTGAAGGCAGCCAACCAGGCTCCTCCATTCCTGGGATTCTCCAGGCAAGAATACTGAAGTGGATTGCTGCCGGGAGCCAGTGTGAGGAATCCCACCTGTGGCAAAGGTCATGAGGAAGGAGGGATTATGCAAAGGTGGAATCAAGCCTCAGGGGTCCCCCTGGAGATTCTCGAGCATCTACCCCCAAAAACCAGAGTCTGCCTGCTTTACTGTGTTATGCTTTCCACCAACTCTTCTGACATTAACAGGGAGCTGTCCCCCCGCCACCATTTTCTGAAAAAAGTTAATTTAGAGCTTTTAGATAATTAGTCTCCTGGGCATAATAAGAGTGTTTCAATCCCCAAACCCCTCTGATGGCTTTCTAGCCTGCCTACAGGACTCTTACAGCTGTTCATGTGATTGTTTGCGGCCTCTCGACTGCAAGAGGCACAGGAAGCTTAAAACGTCCTAGGAATGTAGGGGCTTCTGAGGAGTCAAAATCATTAGAATAGGACTGATTAAGGGTTTCATTGTTGAGCCAATACTTGCTTCCAAGTTTTCACATCTTTTTTTTTTTTTTTTTTTTACAGACAGCAGTTTTTATTTTATTTTATTTTTTTGTTTTTTTTTAATTT
>SJXQ01010455.1:445813-484421 GCA_006408695.1 Aepyceros melampus
TTCTCCATAGTGGCTGTACTAATTTGCATTCCCACCAACAGTGTAAGAGGGTTCCCTTTTCTCCACATCCTCTCCAGCATTTATTGCTTGTTGACTTTTGGATCGCAGCCATTCTGACTGATATGAAATGGTACCTCATTGTGGTTTTGATTTGCATTTCTCTGATAATGAGTGATGTTAAGCATTTTTTCATGTGTTTGTTAGCCATACATATGTCTTCTTTGGAGAAATGTCTATTTAGTTCTTTGGCCCATTTTTTTGATTGGGTCATTTATTTTTCTGGAATTGAGCTGCATAAGCTACTTGTATATTTTTGAGATTAGTTGTTTGTCAGTTGCTTCATTTGCTAGATCACTTTCTAACACCATACACAAAAATAAACTCAAAATGGATTAAAGATCTAAACGTAAGATAATAAATTATAAAACTCCTAGAGGAGAACATAGGCAAACACTCTCTGACATAAATCACAGCAGGATCCTCTATGATCCACTTCCCAGAATACTGGAAATAAAAGCAAAAATAAACAAATGGGATCTAATTAAAATTAAAAGCTTCTCACAACAAAGGAAACTATAAGCAAGGTGAAAAGACAGCCTTCTGAATGGGAGATTAATATTCATTAAGGAAGAGAGCCATAAAGTGTTAACAGGCCTCTTGGCCAGAAGATAATGTAAATCACCTGAGACCTTTTGTCTATGGAAAGATATGCGGAAGGAAAGCCTGGTATCGATAAGGGTCAGGACTGCTGCCCCTGCATGACTCTGTATCTTCCATTATGTAAAACTTAGGGTATATAAGCACCTTTTGAAAATAAAGTTATGGGGTTTTTGCACAAGCTTGGCCTCCACCGTGTCAACTCTCTCTCTCTCTTTCTCCCTCTCCCTCCCTCTCCTTTTCAGGCTGATCTTTTGGATCTCAGAGGCTCTCCGTGTCTACTTATTTGCCCGGGCTTCTAAGACCCACGTGAGAGGGAGCCCAAGGCGGGGCACCTTCAGCTATTCAAGCAGGCACCTGTGGCCTAACGTAGATGGTGCAAGTTTTGTGTCTGGAGACTTTATTAGCTTTATGTGTAAACCAAGGAATATCAGCCTCTTTTCTCCACTAATTTTCCTACTACACTATTCTTTCCTAATCTGTTTTTTTAAATTAATTTTATTTTTTAGTTTGTTTTGCTTTACAATACTGTATTCGTTTTTTGCTATACATTGACATGAATCAGCCACGAGTGTACATGAACTCCCAATCCCGACCCCCCCTCCCCACTCCCGCCCCACACCATCTCTCTGGATTATCCCCGTGTGTCAGTCCCAAGCATNTTTGTTTTGCTTTACAATACTGTATTCGTTTTTTGCTATACATTGACATGAATCAGCCACGAGTGTACATGAACTCCCAATCCCGACCCCCCCTCCCCACTCCCGCCCCACACCATCTCTCTGGATTATCCCCATGCGTCAGTCCCAAGCATCAAGCATCCTGCATCCTGCATCGAACCTACACAGGTGATTTGTTTCACTTATGATATCATACATGCTACACTGCCTAATCTGTCTTTATATCTCTAATTAAATAACTCTTTCCTAAGACGCTGACTCCGTCCCTGCTTCAAATTACCCTGGATCCACTGGGGCTGGACCCCAGCAAGTTGCCAGTTTTTTTTCCAATGCATGCACGCATGCTAAGTCACTTCAGTTGTATCTGACTCTGTGCGACCCCATGGACAGCAGCCCACCAGGCTCCTCTGTCCACAGGATTCTCCAGGCAAGAATACTGGAGTGGGTTGCCACTTCCTTTTCCAAGATAAATTCTATCAAAAAGGAACAAACCACTGAAATATGCAAAAGTGTGTGTCTCTAAGATATGCTAAGTGAAAGAAGCTAGACATAAAAGACCATATATTATATGATTGTAACTATATATCCAGAAAAGGCAAATCTAATATAGAGAAAATAGTGATCCCTGGGCCTGGGAACAAAGATTATTTGAAAATGAAAGCAAGAGCTCTTTTGGGGAGATGGAATCCTTTACAATTGGATCAGTGATGATTGCCAAATTATGTAAACATGTTAAAAATTACTAAGTTGATTTTTTAGAATGAATGAACACTTGAATGAATGTATGGTATGCAAATAACATCTCAACAAAACTTTTTCTCAGAATTATCACAGAATTAAGTACCTTGTATTGATTTATCAGAGTTTTTACTTTATTTAAGGTACATTTTCTCTATGTTGATTTTCAACCATGGCATGAAATTTGTGTAAATGTAGAAATCCCTTGTAATTTCCATAACAAAGTGTTTACTTCTGGATTATTTTTATTAAAGAAAACAAATGAGCAGACTGTATTTAACAAAAGAGAATTGTATTTGTTTGCTACACCTTCTACTATACCACAACAAAATACCACAAGCTGAGTAGCTTAAATGTTGGAAGTTATTTTAATATCGTTGTGGAGGCCAGAAGTCTGAGTTCAAGATATTGACATAGTGATGCTTCATCTGAAGGTGCTAGAAAAAGATTGGTTCCAAGCCTTTTTTTAAACTTCAAGGCCGGTGCACTGGGATGACCCAGAGAGATAGTATGGACAGGGAGGTGGGAGGGGGGTTCAAGATTGGGAATTCAGGTACACCCGTGGTGGATTCATGTTGATGTATGGCAAAACCAATACAGTTTTGTAAAGTAAAATAAAGTAAAACAAAACAAAGCAAAATCTTCAGGTGGTTTGCCAGCAGTCTTGGACCTTCCTTGCCTTGTGGCAGCAAAACTCCAGCCTTCACAAGCTGTTCTTTCTGTGCATGTTTATGTCCAAATTTTTCCTTTGCATAAAGACTCCAGTTATGTTGATTTAGGCACCCATTCTATGCCATCTTAACTACCTATATCTACAATGACCCTATTTCCAAATAAGGTCACACAGTGGGGTATTGGTGGTGAGGATTTACATATCATAGAGTATATTAAGAAGGAAATAAAAACAAGGGAAATATAGAGACTTTAGATAAATGTTTTGAGAAGTTTGATTATGAAAGAGAGTCAAAAGAGTTAACAAGAAGATGTATAGTTGATGGAAAATTGTACTGTTTTGATTTTAAGATGGACAAGATAAAAATTTTTAAGTTTATGGTAGAAAAACTAGTCGGAACACTGAGAAGAATAAATGATGGACCTTAGTACCATGTAAGATAGTACAAGATGGAAAGATGGGTAGAGAAAAGAGGTAGGTTGGTGTTCCCTGTAAAGTAAGAGGGATATTTCTCTTAATGTAACAGTGAGGGAGGAGTACTGTAGAGTTGGGAGATTGAGATAATTTTGCTATATTTGTCATTACAACGATGAGACAATTCCCCTCTGATTGATTCTATTTGTTATTATCTTTACTGTTCTTTCAAAATGGAAATGCAGTCTTATATTGACAATTAGATGGAAGTAGAGTTAGAAGTTTCAAAAAGTGGAATTTTTAATGAAATTGACTGCAAAGGCAAGGGACTGTAAATGACTGGAGACACATGGGAAGATTGCCAGATAGAAGAATACCTTCAATAGTGCTAGTGCCCGAGTTGTGATAGGTTATTACACATGTACAGGGTAACCACTCTACTCATCTGTATGGATTTTTATAGCATCTTCAACTTCCAGTGTGAGAAATGAATAATAGATTCATTCATTCTGGGATTTCTTTTCAAGCAGATGTGAAAGGACAATGAGATCAGGAATTTTCACTTATTAATAAAAGAATACCTAAAATTATTAATCCTGGCATCTAAATAGAAAAGAGAAGGAAGTGAAGTCAGGAGGGTCTGATGAGTCAGGAGAAATTGGGAGACCCTAACTTGACTCAGACACTGGAGGAGTAGGAGTTGCTAAGAAATCAAGTTCAGTACTTTACGCCTACTATTTCACTTAAATGTTCAACTGTGGGTGTCATCTGTTGCCATCCTTAAAGGGAGGGTATACTAGCTTGGATTAAATTCAATTACAAATGACAAAAATCCAAAGTATAAAAAGCTTAGAGAGATAACAGTTTATTTCTCACTGAAGATAATTTAGGAACTGAGTAATAGAGTAGTTCCACAAGTTATCAAAAACCTAAGCCATTGTATCTTATCTGTCATCCATGACTTTTACATGGTCATAGATGTTTCATTAATGATAGATTTCAGGCATCATAAAAAGTAAACAGAATGAGAAAAGCATATAGTTTTCCTTTAAAGAAACGTCCCAGAAATTACACAGAATAATTAATCTTATAATGCACTGGTCATCATTTAGTGATAATCAGCTGGTAGTCTAGAAAATTTAATCTTTATACTAGGTTGTCACAGATATAGTAATAATAGAAGTTTATAATTAAGGAAGAAGTAAGAAGTGATATGAGAGGCAACAATCAGTCAGTCTCACATAACTTCACCTTGAGAGTGAAGCAGTATGCAGGAGGGGAAAAAATCATTTTGTGGCCAGTAGGGAGAATTATAATGATCACTTGGGCCCAACGTTATACTTTCTCATGGAGGTGTAGGTACATGAATTACAACATCAGTGTGTTCTTGTCCACGTGGACAATGATCTCACATAACTTCACCTTGAGAGTGAAGCAGTATGCAGGAGGGGAAAAAATCATTTTGTGGCCAGTAGGGAGAATTATGATCACTGGGGCCCAATGTTATACTTTCTCATGGAGGTGTAGGTACATGAATTACAACATCAGTGTGTTCTTGTCCACGTGGACAATGGTCAAGGCGCCAGAGTCAGGGGACCAAAGTCTGAAAAATGGTCTTAGGACACCATAAAATGTCTGTTTGGAAAATGTGAAAATATGGGATTCATCTGTCATATTATAGAAAGATACATCTCCAGCCTCATAATCCAGGAATATCCCCACACTAAGGGGTTTTTCTCTTAGAGTAAGACGAGTTTCTGAGATGGTCAGGGCCCAGTAATCCTCCTGGTAGAGCCTAATGGCCCAGAAACCATTCTGTGGGGACATTTGGAAAGCCTCCTTCCTTGATACATCATCTCTACAAACTCCCAGGTCCCAGGAATGCAGGTCTCCATGGTCTTAGGACACCATAAAATGTCTGTTTGGAAAATGTGAAAATATGGGATTCATCTGTCATATTATAGAAAGATACATCTCCAGCCTCATAATCCAGGAATATCCCCACACTAAGGGGTTTTTCTCTTAGAGTAAGACGAGTTTCTGAGATGGTCAGGGCCCAGTAATCCTCCTGGTAGAGCCTAATGGCCCAGAAACCATTCTGTGGGGACATTTGGAAAGCCTCCTTCCTTGATACATCATCTCTACAAACTCCCAGGTCCCAGGAATGCAGGTCTCCAACTTCCACCTCCCAGTAGTATCTCCCCGAAGAGATTTGTGGCCACCCCAGCACACAAGGAACGGAGACAAATCTCTGTGCGGAGCTGGGTAGATCTTGCTGTATTTCTTGCAAAGTTACTCCTCTCCCATCTTCAGTTAGGAGGAGTCTGGGATGAGCAGTGGCTTTATCAAAAGTCACATTTACTGCAAAAACAATTAGACCATCGTGTTAATGGAAACAGTCTCAGTAGGCCTGGGCCAGAGGGTCCCCGTTCTGTGAGAACTTCTCTGGCCCTGGGAAGATCCAAGTCATTTTCACCCATCTTCCTTTCTTACCCCACAAGGAGCAGGGTCCCTCCTGGAGCATCATACTCACCAGTTTGGAACTCTTCTTTCCTCCAATCTGCAAGGAAAATATGAATGTGAGAAGCCCAATCTGATAGATAAATACATCCATCTGCTCAGATTATGAGTATAATTTCTCAAATTCACCCATCTTCCTTTCTTACCCCACAAGGAGCAGGGTCCCTCCTGGAGCATCATACTCACCAGTTTGGAACTCTTCTTTCCTCCAATCTGCAAGGAAAATATGAATGTGAGAAGCCCAATCTGATAGATAAATACATCCATCTGCTCAGATTATGAGTATAATTTCTCAAGGATTAATTTTTGAATGATAATAACCAAAGAAAATATTCTTTGATATACTTGCACCTCTTTTCACAGTCTGTTAAATTATATCTAGCTTGAAGAACTGATTTCTTCAACTAACATTCCCATAGGATAAGTGTCCATAATCTATTTAAGATGTTGGAAAAGAAATAGAGATTATGATATGTCTGACCAAATAAATTCTTTTTGTTGTAGTTTCCTCAGACTTTATAGGAGATGATAATCTTTTACTTATCCTCACAGCATGATTCGAGATGTCAATTAAAAAATGATAAAACAAATAGTAAATGTTGGCTAGGATGTGGAGAAAAGGAAACCCTGTAAATGGTTGATGGATGTAAACTGGTGGAAAATAGTGTAAAGGCTCCTCAAAACATTAAAAATAGAACTGCCATATGATCCANCAAAAGTCTACAAACAATAAATGCTGGGGAGGGTGCTGAGAAAAAGGAACCCTCTTACACTGTTGGTGGGAATGCGAACTAATACAGCCACTATGGAGAACAGTGTGGAGATTCCTTAAATAACTGGAAATAGAACTGCCACACAACCCAGCAATCCCACTGCTGGGTATACACACTGAGGAAATCAGAATTGAAAGAGACATGTGTACCTCAATATTCATCATAGCACTGTTTACAATAGCCAGAACATGGAAGCAACCTAGATGTCCATCAGCAGATGAACTGATAAGAAAGCAGTGGTACATATACATAATGGAATTGAATCAGTTTTAATGAGGTGGATTAAACTGGAGCCTATTATACAGAGTGAAGTAAGTCAGAAAGAAAAACACCAATACAGTATATTAATGCATATGTATGGAATTTAGAAAGATGGCAACAATGACCCTGTATGCGAGAGAGCAAAAGAGACACAGATGTAAAGAACAGACTTTGGACTCTGTGGGAGAAGTCGAGGGTGGGATGATTTGAGAGAATAGCATTGAAAGATGTATATTATCTATGTGAAACAGATCGCCAGTCTAGGTGCGATGCATGAGACAGGATGCTCGGGGCTGGTGCACTGGGATGACCCTGAGGGATGGGATGGGAAGAGAGGTGGGGCGGAGTGTCAGGATGGGAACACATGTACACCCCTGGCTGATTTCTGTGAGTGTATGGCAAAAACCACCACAATGTTTTAAAGTAATTAGCGTCCAATTAAAATAAATTTAAAAAATAAAAATATCAGTGAGATTAACATCTTCTGTATTCCTGTTGATTTAGGAGAAGGACTACTTATTCTGACAACTATTGAGAGGCATGCTAAAATTTCCAGTTCTGATTACTGTTTTTTTCTGTTTTTCCCTTTAGTTCTGTAAGTTTTTACTTCATGTATAGTGAAGCTCTGTTATTAGATGGATGCACATTTGGGATTATTAAGTCTTCTCAATGTATAGACTTTTATACAATTTCCTTTTTATCCCTGGTAATACTTGTCTTCTATTTTGTCCTGAAGAAATCTACTTTGTCTAAGAACAATATGGCTACACCTAGGTCTTATTTGATAGGATACTAGTCAGGTCTTTGGAATACCATGGAATCTTCTTTTCAACATGAGAATGAGATTTCTAGGCAGTGTCCCTCTCAGGCTGTGCAGAGCCTTAAGATGGTGACTAGAGGTATTTACCTGATGGTACTTGATGTTTCCTTTCAATAATATTATCTTCATATGTGTGCTCAGTTGCTCAGTCGTGTCTGTCTCTATGTGGTCCCATGGACTGTAGCCCACTAGGTTCCTCTGGCCCTGAAATTTTCCAGGCAAGAATACTGGAATAGCGTGCCATTTCCTACTCCAAGGGATGTAGGTTTGATCTTTAGCAGTAGTGCCACCTGGGAAACCCCATAATCTTCTAATTAATACTCAAAGCAAATATTTATGAATAATATAGTTTATGGTGAGATTCAGCACCACAAAATGAAGGGCCATGGAAGAGCTCTACTTATTCTTGGTTATTTTGAACAAACAACTATTATCATGATTGAGGAGGAGATTGAAGCTTAGGAAGGTGACTTCAAAAGGTCCTAGAAAAGAAAAGTTTCAATATGTATGCATGCTTTGAATAATGGAAAACAATGTTTCCGGTCTTAGATCACAAACTTGAGAGTGGTTTCCTTCTGCTTACACTAAGTCGTTTGAAGTCAGATTCACTGCAGCATGACTAATGATGTAGCATTGCAATACAGTATGCCTGCAATTTATATACTTACTGATGTGCGGCCACAAATGAAGGACTCTTATTATAATGATATCTTCATATCTGAGAAACCTCTCAGGCCTCTTCTGTCTTGCTTGTCATTAGATTTACAGATTCAATTTGTGAATAGCCTCCAATTGGTGCTAAACATTCTTTTCACAAATTGAATCTGTAAGTCTAGTGACAAGTAAGACAGAAGAGGCTATAGAAGAAATTTTGAAATATGTCCACAGTTGTATGGATGTAAGAAGAATGGTTAGGAACATGGACATTGGATTAGAAATGATATCTTGTCTGGTTAAGTGTTCTTGCACATGTTAGTTAATCTAAGACTTAGTTGTTCTATCTGTAAAACAGAGATGATAATGATATCTGAAGGATTTTGGTGAGGATTAAAAGATAATCCATTTAAAGCATTTAGCACAGTTCCTGACACATGGTAAACATGCAATGATTTGCAGTTATTACTTTTATTGTCATCACTATTGTTATTACTGCTACTGTGTTTTAATGGTCTAATTACTAATGCCATCATTAAAGGAACTTATATTGGATGTATTTCCAGGAAAAGGAACACGAAAGGAATGTATGAGATGAAAGAGAGAAAGCTGAGCATATGAAATGGTCAACATGTAGGTAAAATTAAGTATATATTGAAATTAACAGCATAATTTGCAAGGTTAACACTCAAAATAGAATTTATGTGGGTGTATGGTCAATAAAATCTTAGGAGTTCTGAGTAAGGAGTGATTAATATTTATGTTTTAAGGTCCTTGTATGGTCCTTGTTTTATTTGAGAAGACACCATATTGATTTACTTTAGATTTGATAAATGTGTGTGACAAATCCCAGAGTAATCACAAAAAGCATAGAAATAGAGTACCCCTTCCTACCTTCCAGAAGTGAAAAATTGAAATCTGAGGAAATAAAAGCAAAAATAAAACTTAGTCAATGCACATGGAGGTAAGAGAAGAGAACCCAAAGGCACTATGCCTACATGTACTACTTGAGCCAAGTGGACAAGATATTCAATAAAGGCATTTTTTTGTCTTTGATAGAGTAGGAAATGTTGAGTAAGGTGATTTGGTTATGAAGTTCAAGAATTAAGCATCTCATATAATCCAGACATCTAGTTCATTTGTGATCTAGAACACAAGCAATGATATACTGCTCCACAAGTTCTCCTTACCTGCCTCTGTGAATTCAACAGATCTTGCTCCAAATTTGAGGGAATCAGGCTAAACTAAGTTGGATCCAACTGAACCTGAAGCAGCCTAGAAGGTCTGGTTAGTCTAGGAGCAGAGAATTCCATCTTCTTAGATGGGTTACTTGTAAGATCCTGACTGGAACCAACTCTGTTGTAGAGAGAATCTTAAGTATTTCTTCAGATCCAGATTTCCAGGTGTTTCCAGGGCAGCAGACAGGTGGTGAGATAAGATCCCCTAGTTACCCACTAGAATGTGATGCTAAAAGGATCATAGAGAATGTCTTGTCCTATGCCAGTGGTTTATCTGGCCAAGGAGTTAGCCAACACAGTCTCCCTGGATGAGTTTAATCTACATCATGGTTCTGATGGCCACATGGAAATGAGGCATCACTAATGTATTTCTCCAGCTCAGGCCCCATATTGGAGTCCCAAACTCACACATGGAAATGTTATTAACATTTCTAGTTAGACGTTTCACAGATACCTAAACACAACATTCCAAATGGTCTCATTAACTGATGCTTTTGAGGGTAATGATGGGAAAACTCACCTATAGTACAGTTGATGAATACTATACCAAATCAATTTTTTTTTTGGCTGTCAAGTTCTTTGTGGAATTAAGCGAGCATACATAATAGAAGAACTACTCTTTTCCTGCAAATTTGTTCCCCTTCTTATATTCTATATCCTGGTTTTTCCAGCCTTCTTTTCTGACTTTATCAAAGGGGTTCCCTACTGGTCTTCCTGTCTGTCTTGAGTCCTTCTCATGCCTGGTTTATATTTCATAAAGCTGCCAGAAAAAGCACTCTAAAACACATCATTGGTGATGCTCCTAGCCTGTTCTAGCCCTTTTACTGATGACCCTCCACTCTATGAATAAAATCCACATTCCACTGCATGGAAGTCCAGGCCAACCTCTGAAGATATGCCTCTAAATGTTTCTGCTCTCACTTTCTTCAGTTGGATCTGTCAAATCTCCTGCACCTGACAGGAATGCCCCACGCTGTTCTACATCCACATGCCTCCACACGAGCTGTCTTCTTTGCGTGCAAGCCTTGCTCTGATTAATCAAGTTCTATACCCTTCAAAACTCAGTTCAAGTGTAACTAACATCTCTCGGGAAGCCTTCCCGGAACTCACTTTACCCTATTTTTGTAGAACCCCCGTATCTTCCATTTTCCTTTGGTATAGTCCTTAGCCCACAGCTGCAGAATTAAATATGACCAGCCTTTTTTTTGTTCTATGGGTTCATCAACCACATTGTTTTACATTCATAGTTCTCCCCAGAGCACCTAGGCAGTGATCAGTAAATCAATACTAACCACAAAAGCCAATATATATAAAAATGCACTGCGCACTAAATACTAGTCTCCTCACAATAATCCTAGGAGATTATTGTTAAACTCACTTTGTAGAAAAAGAAACTAAGGTTAAGATATATTAAGTATCTTACCCAAGGTCATACAGTTAATAAGAATTGGAGCCAGGATTCAAACTCTGCAAAATTTAAGAGCCAGTGTGCTTAAAACCAAGGAGATTCCCATATAGCAAAAGATTCTAAATTAAGAAAACAGAATCCCACAAAATTTAAAGGCCATGTCCAAAGCCAATAAGGAATCATTATTAAATATTCCAAGACAGATTATTTTAAAGATCAGTGATGTTGTTGGATGATGGTTGTGATTGTGGGTTCCAAGTTCTGACTCTGCCAAAGCAATTAGTATTTCTGATTATTGGGTGATTAGAAGACTTCCATAGGAACTCCTTTTAAAGTGAAATAAACTTTAATAGAATTTTAGTTTAGGTTTCCTTAAAGGACAGCCATTGGGAAAATGCTTTCTTCTGGTTCCAGGTCTACACCCGAATTGTGGTAAGTGTGGTTATACGTGTATCACTTAACGTTTAATCTTTTGGGCACATTATGAACTATTTGTGTTAGTTTGGGTCTTTTGAGGAATACATGCCAAGATAACATTAAGTGATCAAGAAATTTATTAGAGGACATGCCTGTGAGAGAAAAATGGAGTGGCAGCTGTGAAAGGCTGAAAGAGCCATTAAACTGCAAAGCAGGTCTGAACCCAAGTGAAGGGGGCAGAGAGAAGGAAGTACGTTTGGTGGAAGCATCTTCGTCTACAATGCAGTTATAAGAGAATCTAGAAATACTGGAGGGGAGACCTTGAGCCTAAGCTGTTCATCAAAGGAGCCCTGCATCTTCCAGGAACATTTTTGCTTTAGTACCGATGCTACACTCAGTCAGTAGCTGGGAACAGCCCTGCAAAGCTGTCATTGCCTGGGACTTATGGCTTTGGAGCAGAATGCAGATGGACCTCATAGTGCAATATCTGGGCTCCCCAGAGTAGGAGATCCAAGAGCATTCTCATGGCCATCACACAATGTTAATAGCCTAACACCTTTGAAATCATTGAAAGTTTTGTTAAACTTTCCTGCTGAGTTATAAAAATGACATACCAGCCCTGTTCTTCCAAGCATCATGGGTTTGTTGGTTGGCTTTTCTTTTTTTGAGAGAAGAAAATATAATTTCTATATTATATTTGTTTTTTTAATTGTTATAAAAATATAATTGTTTTATTCATAACACATTACAATCAAAGGAACTGACTTTCTTACGAGGTGGAGCCAATTATACAGAGTGAAGTAAGCCAGAAAAAAAACACCAATACAGTATTCTAACACATATATATGGAATTTGGAAAGATGATAATGATAACCCTATATGTGAGATAGCAAAAGAGACACAGATGTATAGAACAGACTTTTGGACTCTGTGGAAAAGGGAGAGGGTGGGATGATTTGGGAGAATGGCATTGAAACATGTATAATATCATGTAAGAAATGAATCACCAGTCATAGTTCGATGCAGGATACAGAATGCTTGGGGCTGGTGCACTGGGATGACCCAGAGAAATGGTATGGGGAGGGAGGTGGGAGGGGGGTTCAGGATTGGGAATTCATGTACACCCGTGGTGGATTCATGTTGATGTATGGCAAAACCAATACAGTATTGTAAAGTAAAATAAAGTTTAAAAAAAAAAAGGACAAAAGAACCACTGTTTCAGAAATTTAATTTGTGTGCCTTTGGGGTAGTTACTTAATATATCTTTATTCTATGTTGTTGGATTTCAATTTAAGTAAAATTATCAAATGAGAATTTGTCTCCAACAGTTCCTAAAGTGAAGGAGACAGGAGAGAGACTGGATGGGGAACATTGGGAACCCAGTGCTTTCATAAAGACTAAGGAAAATGTCAGCACTTTTTGTTTAAACCAAACCACCTTCTGAGACTTGTCTTCATCTCCCATTCTCCAATTCCCTATTTTATTTCTTCTCTCTCTTATTATAAAAGTACTAAATGTGGAGAACCTTTTTAGAAATGTAGATAATCAAATCAAGCAATATTAAAACAGTCTGAAATTCTGTGACCTCAGGATAATCAATGCTAACTCTTTGGTGTGATCTTTCTAATATTTCCAAGTGAAAATACATGAATGCAAAAATTAGAATCATACTATAATTACTATTTGTAATATAATTTTTTTCACTTCTATATAATAAACATTTTTCCATTAAGTAAACATGGATATGTCATCATTTTTGATGGCAGTATGGTATTCATGCTTTATATGTATGTACTGAAATGTACTGGAACAATTTCCTATTGTAAGATATTCAATATTTAGATTGTTTCTGTTTCTTCATTATTTGTAAACAATGCATCCATAAATATATTCATGTATGTGTCTTTGCTAACTTGTCTACTTAGTTCCTTAAGATTAAGAAATAGAATTTTTTGAAATCCTTTCTTGAAATAGAATTGCTGGATGAAAGAGTATGAAATTATTACTTATGATGTAAAGCAAGTTGAAGTTATGCCATGAGTTGTGGTCAATATTAGCTAGAAACAGCTTAGTTTGAACTATACGTTTCCCATATTTTGAGGCATCCAAAGGCTTAAAGTCTGCTTCATATCATTCCAAAAATGATCTCCCCTTTCTTTTTATGGCAACAGAAGAGGATTCTCAGAACCTCAAGTAGACATGCTTCTTTAGGGTAGAGATAGAATGCCGGGAAAGAACAAGGATGTAGAAAGTACCAAAATGACCAAGGGAAATAGAGACAAAGATTGAGGGAACAGAGAAAGAGAAGACAAATTCTCCAGATGTTTCTCAGGCAAATTCTATATATACTAAAAGATAATTCAAACTAAGTGAACATTTACACCTCTTGGTCTCTGTGCATGTCTGAACATAAAATAGTTTTTTTTTTTTTTCCAGTGATTATTCCTGAATAAGGTACCAGACATAAGAAGCATAACACAAGTACTATAGGTTGTAGAAGACACTGGCTATTTGATCACCAATATCAATGCTTTCTTCCTCCTTATCACATGAATTAACTAAATTTCCCTTTCAATTGAATTATGACCATTGAAAGGTAAGCAGAAGTGATGTATTCTGGCTTGACCCCTAAATCTTCCCATGGCTATGTTCTTCCTTTGTCTGGTGCTAGAGCCGAGTGACGGAAGAAGCCATTGGTCAATTATACTCTCTGCAGTTGAAGATGTGAATGGTATATTCTCATAGCCACCATAAGAGTGAATGGGCACATTCTCAGTAATTTTACTAGGTCAGCAAATACAAATGAGAAATGTTCTGGTCAAAGAGGGACATAAGGACACTTTTCCAATGGGCCACCTTCAGCAACATAATGAAAGTGAAAGTGAAGTCGCTTAGTCGTGTCTAACTCTTTGTGACCCCATGGACTGCAGCCTACCAGGCTCCTCCGTCCATGGGGTTTTCCAGGCAAGAATACTGGAGTGGGTTGCCATTTCCTTCTCCAGGAGATCTTCCCGACCCAGGGATTGAACCCGGGTCTCCTGCATTGTAGGCAGATGCTTTACTGTCTGAGCCACCAGGGAAGCAACATAATAGTAAAGAGCATTAGCTTTGTAATCAATGTGTATATGATATGGAAGCAGTTTTCAAACTAGCCTAATCTAACTACACTGGTTCTTTGGGTGACCTGATTAATCTCACTAAACTTCTGTTTACTCACTGATAAATGGGAATATAACTAATGTAACTGCATTGGTAGCTTGCTGTGTGGAGAAAAAATTACATCCATAAAGCATACCCCAAAATGGCTCAATGATACTATTGGTATTTTTCTTAGTTTATCTGGAAAGACAGTGTACACTTAACATACCAGCTCCAAATTACACCATGCACCTGGCCCATGAAGTGTCACTATTGCAGAACTGAGGACTCAGATCAGTTCAGTTCAGTTGCTCAGTCACGTCCAACCCTTTGCAGCCCCATGGACTGCAGCACACCAGGCCTCCCTGTTCTTCACCAACTCCCAGAGTTTGCTCAAACTCATGTCCATTGAGTTGGTGATGCCATCCAACCATCTCATCCTCTCTCATCTCCTTCTCCTCCCACCTTTTTCAAATGAATCAGTTTTTCACATCAGGTGGCCAAAGTACTGGAGCTTCAGCTTCAACATCAGTCCTTCCAATGAATATTCAGAACTGATTTCCTTTAGGATGGATTAGTTGCATCTCCTTGCAGTCCAAGGGACTCTCAAGGGTCTTCTCCAACAAACACCACAGTTCAAAACCATCAATTCTTCAATGCTCAGCTTTCTTTATAGTCCAAATCTCACATCCATATATGACTACTGGAAAAACCATAGCTTTGACTAGATGGACCTTTGTGGCAAAGTAATGTCTCTGCATTTTAATATGCTGTCTAGGTTGGTCATAACTTTTCTTCCAAGGAGTAAGTGTATTTTAATTTCAATGGTTGCAGTCACCATCTGCAGTGATTTTAGAGCCCCACAATATAAAATCTGTCACTGTATCCACTGTTTCCCCATCTATTTCCCATGAAGTGATGGGACCAGATGCCATGATCTTAGTTTTCTGAATGTTGAGCTTTAAGCCAACTTTTTCACTCTCTTCTTTCACTTTCATTAAGAGTCTCTTTATCAAGAGTCTCTTTAGTTCTTCTTCACTTTCTGCCATAAAGGTAATGTCATCTCCACATCCAAGATTACTGATATTTCCCCTGGCAATCTTGATTTCAGTTTGTATTTCATCCAGCCCAGTGTTTCTCATGATGTACTCTGCATATAAGTTAAATAAGCACGATGACAGTATACAGCCTTGATGTATTCCTTTCCCTATTTGGAACAAGTCTGCTGTTACATGTCCAGTTCTAACTGTTGCTTCCTGACCTGCATACAGATTTCTCAAGAGACAGGTCAGGTGGTCTTATATTCCCTACTCTTTAAGAATTTTCCACAGTTTGTTATGATCCACACAGTCAAAGGCTTTGGCATAGTCAATAAAGGAGAAATAGATGTTTTTCTGGAACTCTTGCTTTTTTGATGATCCAGTAGATGTTGGCAATTTGATTTCTGGTTCCTCTGCCTTTTCTAAATCCAGCTTGAACATCTGGAAATACACCATTCATGTACCGTTGAAGCCCGGCTTGGAGAATTTTGAGCATTACTTTACTAGTGTGTGAGATGAGTGCAACTGTGCAGTAATTTGAGCATTCTTTGGCATTGCCTTTCTTTGGGATCCTCTGGTAGCTCAGACGGTAAAGTGTCTGCCTGCAATGCAGGAGACCCAGGTTCAATCTCTGGGTCAGGAAGATCCCCTGGAGAAGGAAATGGCAATCCACTCTAGTACTCTTGCCTGAAAAATTCCATGGATGGAGGAGCCTGGTGGGCACAGTCCATGGGGTCCCAAAGAGTTGGACATGACTGAGTGACTTCACTTTCTTCTTCTTTTCTTTTCTTTGGGATTGGAATGAAAACTGACCTTTTCCAGTCCTGTGACCACTGCTGAGTTTTCCAGATTTGCCTGGATATTGAGTGCATCACTTTCACAGCATCATATTTTGGGATTTGAAATAGCTCAACTGGAATTCATCACCTCCATTAGCTTTGTTCATAGTGATGCTTCCTAGAGCTCACTTGACTTCACATTCCAGGATGTCTGGCTCTCGGTCAGTGATCACACCATCATGATTATCTGGGTCATGAAGATCTTTTTTGTATAGTTTTTCTGTGTATTCTGGACTTCCCTGGTGGCTCAGAGGTTAAAGCATCTGCCTCCAATGCGGGAGACCTGGGTTCGATCCCTGGGTCGGGAAGATCCCCTGGAGAAGGAAATGGCAACCCACTCCAGTATTCTTGCCTGGAAAATCCCATGGACTGAGGAGCCTGGTGGGCTGCAGTCCATGGGGTCACAAAGAGTTGGACACGACTGAGTGACTTTACTTTACTTCTGTGTATTCTTGCCACTTCTTAATATCTTCTGCTTCTGTTAGGTCCATACCATTTCTGCCCATCTTTGAATGAAATGTTCCCTTGGTATCTCTAATTTTCTTGAAGAGATCTCTAGTCTTTCCCATTCTATTGTTTTCCTCTATTTCTTTGCATTGATCACTGAAGAAGGCTTCCTTATCTCTCCTTGCTGTTCTTTGGAACTTTGCATTCAAATGGGTCTATCTTTGCTTTTCTTCTTTGCCTTTCACTTCTCTTCTTTTCATAGCTATTTGCAAGGCCTCCTTTCTGTATTTCTTTTTCTTGGGAATGGTCTTGATCCCTGCCTCCTGCACAATGTCACGAACCTCTGTCCATAGTTCTTCAGGCACTCTGTCTATTAGATCTAATCTCTTGAATCTATTTTTCACTTCCACTGTATAATCGTAAGGGATTTGATTTAGGTCATACCTGAATGTCCTAGTGTTTTCCCTACTTTCTTCAATTTAAGTCTGAATTTGGCAATCAGGAGTTCATGATCTGAGCCACAGTCAGCTCCCGGTCTTGTTTATGTTGACTATAAAGAGCTTCTCCATCTTTGGCTGCAAAAAATATAATCAATCTGATTTCGATGTTGATCATCTGGTGATGTCCATGTGTAGTCTTCTCTTGTGTTGTTGTAAGAGGGTGTTTGCTATGACCAGTGCGTTCCCTTGGCAAAACTCTATTAGCTTTTGTACTGCTTCATTCTGTACTCCAAAGTCAAATTTGCCTGTTAATCCAGGTATCTCTTGACTTACTGCTTTTGCATTCCAGTCCCCTATAATGAAAAAGACATCTTTTGGTGGTATTAGTTCTAGAAGGTCTTGTAAGTATTCACAGAACCGTTCAACTTCAGCTTCTTCAGCATTATTAGTCGGGGCATAGACTTGGATTAGTGTGATATTGAATGGTTTGCCTTGGAAACAAACAGATCATTCTGTCATTTTTGAGACTGGATCCAAATACTGCATTTTGGACTCTTTTGTTGACCATAATGGCTACTCCATCTCTTCTAAGGGATTCCTGCCTGCAGTAGTAGATATAATGGTCATCTGAGTTAAATTCACCCATTCCAGTCCATTTTAGTTTGCTGATTCCTAGAATGTCAGCATTCACTCTTGCCATCTCTTGTTTGACCACTTCCAATTTGCCTTGATTCATGGACCTAGCCTTCCGGGTTCCTATGCAATATTGCTCTTTATAGCATCAGACTTTACTTCCATCACCAGTCACATCCACAACTGGGTGTTGTTTTTGCTTTGGCTCAGTCTCTTCATTCTTTCTGGAGTTATTTCTCCACTGATCTCTATTAGCATATTGGGCACCTACCGACCTGAGGAGTTCATCTTTCAGTGTCCTATCTTTTTGCCTTTTCATACTGTTCATGGGGTTCTCAAGGCAAGAATACTGAATTGGTTTGCCATTACCTTCTCCAGTGGACCACGTTTTGTCAGAACTCTCCACCTGACACGTCCGTCTTGGGTGACCCTACTCGATTCATGTCTCAAAGTTTGATCTGTACCACATTAACTGTAATTTTAAGTGTCTAGTCCTTGGAAAGGTAGATGAAGGTGGCCAGAAGCCAAGGGTAAGATCTCTCAGGTGGAAAAGAGAATTTCACTGGGGTGAGACAGCAGTGGCTGCACGGCACTGGAGCGGCTGTGAGGAGATAACCCACATCCAAAGGCAGAGAAGCCCCAGCAAGACAGTAGGTGCTTGGCTGTGAAGCGGTGGAATGACTTTGAGGAGATATCCCACATCCACGGGCAAAGGAGAAGCCCTAGCAAGATGGTAGGAGGGGTGAAATCGCATTTAGAATCAAACCACATACCTACCAGAGACACTCAGAGGGCTCAAACGAACCTTGTGTGCACCAGGACCCAGAGACCTCACAGAGACTGAGACAGAACTGTGTCTGAGTGTCTTCTGTGGAGGTATGGGTCAGCAGTGGACTGCCACAGGGGCAGGGGCTCCGGGTGCAGTAGAACTGGGTATGGCATAAGCCCTCTTGGAGGAGGTCACCATTGATCCTACAATAGAGCCATCATAACTTACACAGGACTGGGGAAACAGACTCTTGGAGGGCACAAATGGAAACTTGTAGGCGCCAGGACCCAGGAGAGAGGAGCAGTAACCACACAAGAGACTGACCCAGACTTGCCCGTGAGTGTCCAGGAGTCTCCAGCAGTGTCATGGGTCAGCAGTGGCCTGCTGCAGGGTTGGAACAGTGTGTGCATAGGACCTTTTGAAGGAGGTCACCATTATCTTCATCACCTCCTCCATAGTTTGAAAGTGAAAGTGAAGTCGCTCAGTCGTGTCCGACTCTTTGCCACCCCATGGACTATAGCCTATCAGGCTCCTCCGTCCATGGGATTTTCCAGGCAAGAGTGCTGGAGTGGATTGCCATTTCCTTCTCCAGGGGATCTTCCTGACTCAGGAATCAAACCCAGGTCTCCCACATTGCAGGCAGACGCTTTACCATCTGAGCACCAGGGAAGCCCCCCACCATAGTTTGGCCCCAGGTAAATAACAGGGAAAATTGGATTAAAGATTTACTGAGCATGGCCTCACCTATCAGAACAAGACCCAGTTTTCCCCCTCAGTCAGTCTCTCCCATCAGGAAGCTCTCATAAGCCTCTTATCCTTCTCCATCAGAGGGAATTGAGGACTGGATGGTGGCAAATAGACCTCTTAGTCAGAAATAACTGGCTGAAAGAGTTGAGATTTGAACAATGAGTAGAGCAACCTCACCTCTATCAGAATGGCATTATTTAAGGGGCATGATCAGCTCTTTAACAAGACTGGCATTAATGAGTTCTCCAAGTTAGGTCAGAATTATTTTCTGGACTAATACAAAAGCGATTAATTGGCTTTTAAATAAGACCAGTATTCTGGCCTGGAGAATTCCATGGACTGTATAGTCCATGTGGTCTCAAAGAGTTGAACACGACTGAGTGACTTTCACTTTACTTCACTGTACATAAAGGATGAAGTTTAGAAACTAGTTAGAAATGTCTGGGGGATTTCTTTCTTTCTTTTTTTTTTATGGTAATATGCATAAATTCAGAGAGAACACTTAAAACTTTTATTTTTTTTAACAAAAGTTTACTTTTTGCAATAATGTTATAGTTAAGCTTACTCTGAAAACATTTATTCACTACACTACTAAACCTGACAGATTTTTAGTCTTAATTAGCTAAGATTGCCCTTTTTGAACTTGGGTTAATTCCAGCTATTAATTTACCCCCTGAAGAGCAAATCTGCCAAAGATTCTCATTACCTATTCCTGTGAACAAATAATTCACTCACTAGTATCATCAACACTCTTTCTACTAACTTGTGGCCTCTTCTTTCCTCCCAATGATTCAGAGGTATCTGATGATAAAGGACTTTTTCCTCTAAGCAAGGCTTTATTAGTCTATTTTTTAAACAGCTTTCAGTTCAGTTCAGTTCAGTTCAGTCGCTCAGTCGTGTCCGACTCTTTGCGACCCCATGAATCGCAGCACGCCAGGCCTCCCTGTCCATCACCAACTCCCGGAGTTCACTCAGACTCACGTCCATACTTCTCCAACACCACAGTTCAAAAGCATCAATTCTTTGGCGCTCAGCCTTCTTCACAGTCCAACTCTCACATCCATACATGACCACAGGAAAAAACATAGCCTTGACTAGACGAACCTTAGTCGGCAAAGTAATGTCTCTGCTTTTGAATATGCTATCTAGGTTGGTCATAACTTTTCTTCCAAGGAGTAAGTGCCTTTTAATTTCATGGCTGCAGTCACCATCTGCAGTGATTTTGGAGCCCAGAAAAATAAAGTCTGACACTGTTTCTACTGTTTCCCCATCTATTTCCCATGAAGTGATGGGGCCAGATGCCATGATCTTTGTTTTCTGAATTGAGATATAATTCACATACCACACAGTTTACCCATTTAAAGTGCACAATAAATGGCTTTTAGTAACCCACACACTTACTGTCAATCTTTGACAAAAGAGGCAAGAATATACAATGGAGAAAAGACAATCTCTTCAGCAAGTGGTATTGGGAAAGCTGGACATGTCAGTGAATGCTGCTATCACACTTTAGAACACTCCCTCACACCATACACAAAAATAAACTTAAAGTGGTTTAAAGGCTTAAACATAAGGAATGCCACCATAAAACTCCTAGAAGAGAACATAGACAAAACATTCTCTGACATAAGGCATACCAATGTTTTCCTAGGTTAGTCTTCCAAAGCAATAGAAATAAAAGTAAAAAAAAAAAAAATGGGACCTAGTCAAACTTACAAGCTTTTGCACAGCAGAAGAAACCATCAACAAAATGAAAAGCAACCTACAGACTAGCAGAAAATATTTGCAAATAATGCACCCAACAAGGGCTTCATTTCCAAAATATACAAGCTCATACAACTCAATAACAGAAAAGACATAAACCAATCTAAAAAATGGGCAGAAAACCTAAATAGATATTTTGCCAAATACATACAGGTGGCCAATAGGCACAAGAAAAGATGTTCCACATCACAAATTATTAGAGAAGTACAAATTAAGACTACACTAAGGTATACCTCACACCAGTGAGAATGACCATCATTTCAAAGCCTACAAATAACAAATGCTAGACAGTGTGTGGAGAAAAAGGAATCCTGCTACCCTCTTGGTGGAATATAAGTTGGTGCAGCCATCAAGGAAAATAGCATGGAGGTTTCTCAGAAAACTAAAGACAGAATTACCATATGATCTAGCAATCCCACCCCTGGGCATGCTGCTGCTGCTGCTGCTGCTAAGTCGCTTCAGTCGTGTCCGACTCTGTGTGACCCCATAGACGGAAGCCCACCAGGCTCCCCCGTCCCTGGGATTCTCCAGGCAAGAACACTGGAGTGGGTTGCCATTTCCTTCTCCAATGCGTGAAGTGAAAAGTGAAAGCGAAGTCGTTCAGTCGTGTCCGACTCTCAGCGACCCAATGGACTGCAGCCTAGCAGGCTCCTCCGCCCATGGGATTTTCCAGGCAAGAGTACTGGAGTTGGGTGCCACTGCCTTCTCCAACCCCTGGGCATATATCCACAGAAAACCATCATTCAAAAGGATGCATGCACCCCAATGTGTATTGCAGCGCTATTTATAATAGCTAAAGCACAGAACTAAGACTCACTGAGAGATGAATGGATAAAGAAGATGTGGTACATATATATAATGGAATACTACCCAGCCATAAGGTGAAGTCGCTCAGTCGTGTCCGACTCTTTGCGACCTCATGGACTGTAACCTACTAGGCTTCTCAGTCCATGGGATTCTCCAGGCAAGAATACTGGAGTGGATTGCCATTTCCTTCTCCAGAGGATCTTCCCAACCCAGGGATCGAACCCGAGTCTCCCGCATTGGAGGCTGATGCTTTAACCTCTGAGCCACCAGGGCAGCCTCCCAGCCATAAGAAAGAATGAAATAAAGCTGTATGCAGCAGCATGGATGGACCTAGAGATTATCATACTATGTAAAGTATGTCAGACAGAGAAAGAGAAATACTATATAATATTACTTATATCTGGACTCTGAAACATGATAGAAACAAACTTATTTACAAAACAGAAACAGACTCACAGACACAGAAAGCAATATATATGTGTACATATAAATATATAATGGAATCACTTTGCTGTATACCAGAAACACAATATTGTAAATCAACTATACTCCAATTTTTAATGGTTTTAAGTATATTCAGAAAGTTGTACATCAATTACCACAATCAATTTTGAATATTTTTATCACTCTCAAAAGAAATCTTGCACCCCTTAGCTGTCACTCCCAATTCCCTTATCCCTCCCATACCTAGGCAACCACTAACCACTAATCTATTCTATATTTTTAAGGATTTGCCTGTTCTTGACATTTCATATACATGGAATCACACAATGTGTGGCCTTTTGTGACTGCTTCTTTCACTTAGCATAATGTTTTTAAGGTTTATCCATGCTGAAACATGTGCCAGTACTTCATTTCTCTTTATTGCTTAATAATATTCCAGTGTGTGGATATACCACATTTTACTTATCTATTCATCAGTTGATGGACATTTGGTATGTTTCCATTTTTTGGTTTTTATGAATAATACTACTGTGAACATTCAGGTACAAGTTTTTGTGTGAACATATATTTTCATTTCTCTTGGGTATACACTTAGGACCAGAATTACTAAGTCATATGTCAACTCTAAGTTTAACTATTTGAGGAACTTCTAGACTGTTTTCCAAAGTGACTGAAACATTTTCCATTCCAACTAGCAGTATATGAGAGGTCCAATTTCTCTAGATCCTTGACAACACTTGTTATTATCTGTCTTTTGGATTATAGCTGATCTAGTGGCTGTGAAGTGATATCTCAGTGTGGTCTTGATTTGTATTTCTCTGATGACTAGTGTTGTTGAGCCTCTTTTCATGTTTTTTTTTTTCTTTTTAAATCAGCCATTTGTTTATCTTCTTAGGAGAAACATCTATTCAAATTCTTTCCCTATTTTTAGATTGGGTTGTCTTTTACTATTAAGTTGTAAGAGTTCTTGATATATTTGGGATGTTTGTTCTAACCAGATCTCTGATTTGCAAAATTTTTCTCCCATCCTTCAAGGTGCTCTTTCACTTTCTTAATAGTGTCCTTTAAAGCACAAATTATTTGAAATTTGATGATGTCTAGGTGACCTATGTGTTTGCTTGCTTTTGATGTCATATCTTACTTAATCTAATCCAAAATAACAAATATTAATGCTTGTTCTAAGAATATTATAGTTTTAACTTTTACAATTGAGTCTTTCATCCATTTTGAGTTAACCTTTATGTGTGGCATGAAGTAGTTCAACATCATTATTTTGCATGTACATATTCAGTTGTCTCAGCACTATTTGTTGAAACAGACTATTCTTTTCCTTGGCACCCTTGTTGAAAATCAGTTAACTGTAAATGTGGGGTTTATTTCTGGACTCTCTATTGTATTTCATTTCTCTATATGTCTATCCTTGTGCCAGTTCCAGACTTTGTTGGTTATTGTTGCTTTGTAGTAAATTTTGAGACTGTGATATGTGAGTCATCTAACTTTGCTTTTCTTTTTCAAGATTGTTTTGGCTATTTTAGGTCCCTTTCATATCCACTTGAATTTTAGGATGAGCTTGTCAAATGTGGCAAAGAAGTCAGCTGGGATTTTTATAGGGATTGCTTTGGATCTGTAGATCAACTTGTGAAGTACTGTCATCTTACCAATATTAGGTTTTCCAATCCATGTGCATGAAATGTCTTTCTATTTATTTGGGTCTTCTTTAACTCCTCTCAGCAATGTTTTGTGGTTTTTCAGAGTATATGTTTTGTACTAATTTTGCTAATTTTATTACTAATTATTTTATTATCTTTAATGCTACAGTAAAACTAATTATTTTCTTACAGAAGCCTTTGTTTTTAATTGAAAGTTTCACAAAAGATTGCAGGCTCAAACTCTAGAGAACAAAAATTGTTACAAACATAAGAAAAATATCGATTTTAGCTTACCCACTGCAGAGGGCTGCTCAGGCTATGTAGTGTCCCATCACATCTAAAAGACTTGGCACAGTGTCCTAGCTGCTAAGAATGTCACTACCAATTACTGTGTTTGCAAGCAGCTTCTGTTCAGACTCAGGAAACAAGTGTGGTCTGTATTGGGCTCCTCAACTCTGCTTTGTTTGGAGCTTCAACAACAACTCCCCAAAGTCCTCTGAAGGCATGCCAGCTTTCCTGATATTCCTTGGTTAATCAGAGGCCACCAGGAAGGTCTCCTATCTAGGCTTGCCTTTACTGATGGAATCCTGAATCCCTCACTCTCAACTACCCACCTCCTACCTCAAGCTCTCTGTGTGATGATATTCTTCTTAGCACAGAAGTCAGCATATTAGAGGGTTAAGGCATTGCTTTTGCAAAGACAGTGGTGGACTATGAGGGGATAGCAGGGGCAGGAGAGGTGCTGTAAATGCATTATCACAGGCAGCAGGGATGTAGGAGGACTTCAGTGAGAAGTGAGTCACATACATAGATGGAAGATTCAGGAATAAGGTCAAGGAAAACTGGCCACAAAAAGGAGTCAAGGCAACAATAGTCAGTAGAGCAGACTGAGATGACATAAGGGGCAGGATCAAAAAATAAGACAGTCTGTGGTTTGAACAAAGGCTAGAAGTCAGCAGTGAAGCCAGACCTTGAAAGAGTAGCGAGAGAACTGATGTTCAGTGTAAGGTGGGTTCCTTAGTCACTATCAGTTTGACTCCTCCCCTGTGAGGTGGTCCTCCAAGTTCTTACAGAGTTCATGCTTCTGGTATCAGGGTTTGATCCAAAAAGCAGAATCGGGGACTTCCCTGGTAGCCTAATGGTTAGGATTCCAGACTTTCACTGCCATCACCCAGGTTCAATCCCTGGTCCAGGAACTGAGATCTCACAAGCCATGTCGTGTGACCAAAGGGAAAAAAGGCAGAATCATCAGGAGGTACCTGTCCCTACCTCTATCACCAGCTCTTTCTGTATTGCCAGCTCTATCTCAAGCTACATTTATTTATTAATATCTGTATCTATAGACAGGTACATTAAGGAATTTAGTATATGAATTTTACCATAATCAATTTTGAAAGCTGATCAAATAGCCAATGTGAAATTGTTGCTTCTGAATCTGGCACCAGAGCCCAAACTCTCAGGGCTGGCATTTAAAAAGGAAAGACAAACATGAAGTAAAGGAAATGAATGTAAACTGGAACCTGCAAGGCTGAGCTAGGACTCACAACAGTAAAGTGAAACCCTGTTGATTGCACATCACGAGCTTTATTTAAGACTCCAGCTTTGATGACGAGGGTCTCCTACGTAAGTTGGCACCCTTTGCCTCAGAACTAAACACCTAATTGTCCCAGAAGTTGGAAAAGCCATGGTGAGGCAGGAGATAAGAAAGAACCTATGGGAGCTGCAACAGCACCTCATGCCCCGCAGTGATTTTTCAAGAGTAAGGATGGCCTTACTTCATTTATATCTTCATAATCTGATACACAACATCTCTTGTGGCTCACTCTAACCCAAAACTGTGCAGGGAAGGGAACTCTGGAGAGATGTAGTTCCAGATTAGCTAAATCAATACTGAACAAATCTACAATACTTGTCAACACAAATCATGTTTTCTCAGTGAAGAACTCCTTATTCTTCTAGGAGCACTTGATGTCCCATCTTCAGAAGAGAAGCTTCACTCTGTAGAGTTCATGTTCCCAATGAATAAGTAGGGAACTACCTCAAAGCCTTCTGGAGTGAGAATCTTGATAGCTGGAATTTCAACTGGAGCCCTACCAAGCATTTTCCACTCCATGAACTACTTTAAAAAACTACAAGAAATATAGGTAAAAGTATGGTTTCTCAGTTCAGTGACATCAAACTGGTCTCTGACAAAGCTGGCCTTATATGTTCTCTTGGATTATGGTACAGTCTTATATTTTTACCACAATCTGTCTTCCTATGAAATTTGCTCCCAAGTAATGGGGAATGGAACAATTGAAGAGGGAGATGGTTTCTTGCTAGCTATAGCTGACTCTCTTTCTTTTGGAAGAAAAGCTATGGCAAACTTAGACGGCATATTAAAAAGCAGAGACGTTACATCGCCGACAAAGGTCTGTATAATCAAAGCTATGGTTTTTCCAGTAGTCATGTATGGATGTGACAGCTGGACCATAAAGAATGCTGAACACTGAAGAACTGATGCTTTCGAACTGTGGTGTTGGAGAAGACTCTTGAGAGTCCCTTGGACTGCAAGGAGATCCAACCAATCCATCCTAGAAGAAATCAGTCTTGAATATTTATTGGAAGGACTGATGCTGAAGCTGAAACTCCAATACTTTGGCCACCTGATGCAAAGAGCCAACTTACTAGAAAAGACCCTGATGCTGGGAAAGATTGTAGGCAGGAGGAGAATTGGATGACAGAGGACAAGATGGTTAGATGGCATCACCAACTCAATGGACATGAGTTTGAGCAAGCTCCAGGAGTGGTGAAGGACAAGGAAGCCTGGCGTGCTCAGTCCATAGGGTCGCAAAGAGTCAGACATGACTGAGCGACTGAACAACAGCAACACAGCTCTCTAAACAGGACTAAGAGTATCTTGTTGAAGAGCAAACAGATGTATAGTGGAACAACTCATATTCTCCTTAAGGGAAGTGAATTATTTTCCTTCAGGCACTGATTTAGGATTTCCCTACTCTATGAAAATGAATGCACCCAGCATTGCCCGTTTAATTTCTTTCTAGTTTTGCTTGTGATCATTGTTAATGAATGGAAATAGAAAATCACAACAGAAAGGAAAAAGTCTGGCTTTGGATGGTTATATAAAACTAGAGTTTGAAGAAATTCCAAGAATGAAAAGAATTATAGGTTAGCCTTTCAAATTGTCAGCAGCCCTGGGCCAAGCATGATTTATGTGTTCAGTAAAGCTTCAGTTTGTTTCTTGTTCTGCCCTAGGATTCCATCTCTCTTCCAGTAACAATGACATCTCTCTCCATACACATAAACCCATCCTCATCACCAATAACTCTGAAAAAGAAAAGTAGGCATTTGCAATGTTTCGAAATTTTGTATGCTTATTTTCAATAAATGGCCTGGATAGCTTTTTCCAATAAACTACAAAGCAAACATATTTTGGTTCCTCTAGAGGGAAATATCTCTTCTTAAACACAAGTGAACAAGATAATGATTTATTTACCAAGAATGGAAAATACATTCTTCATCAAAATCTATAACTTGTATGTTTCTCTGGAGTAAATAGTTATGATAATTGATTATCTTCTATTTTTTATTTCTTTGCTACATAATCCTCCTCATTAGGAACCTCTTTAGAAATGGAATGCCGTATATTCTTAATGACTACCAAGCCAGATTTATCCCTCTAGTTTCATTCTTGTTGAAATCCCATTAGAAAAGATGGTCTATTGTTATATTTCCACTGCAAATTGCACACCTGATATTTCAGGACATTTAATAATTAGATTACCAGTGTGACTCCTGAGTAAATAAATGATTTAATGGCAACTGACAAAAGCCTACACTTCAGATCCAGCAGCTTCCAACCTAGGAGAAAAAGGTGCCAACACCCATTTAAAGAAGAAGATGGAGAAAGATACAATTGAAATTACTATGGACTGGAGAAAATCCAGCAATAAGAACATAGGCCTTCTCTAAAGCTCTCTTATAATTGGGAACTGGGAATACTTTATACAGTGATTGGGGATGCCTGTTCTGTCTTTGTGACATGTGTCATATATTAATATCTTAGCCCACTACCTCTTTTGATCCAGTTCGGGGTGGTGGTAGTGTCTGTTTTATTTTTGTTTGCTTTGCAAATGCAATGTCTAATGAGAAATGGATGGTTCTTAACTTTAGAAAATACACAGTCTAAATATTGGGCTAATGGAAAGTCAAGGATGGTTAGAATTAGCAACCAGGCCACTAGCCTTTCAGCTGATGCTAAATCCATACTGACTTTCCCCTAATAGTGCCTCCAGGCTTGTTTGTTTTCACTCTTCACTGGAAAACATACTTTGCCTTCATTTTCTTTATATCTCAAATAGAGGAGCCTTGGCTGATTTGTAGGATTTTGCCTAAAAAGGCAAACCTTGACCTTGTCTACATTTCAGTGATTAGTAGTTATCACAGTTGTAACCTTATCAGCTATAAATGTGATGTACAAGAGGACATCAATCAACTGAAATTCAAAACAATGAATAGGTCATTGTTCCTAACTACAGAGAAGTAAGCAGTTTTATTATACTCTAAATAATGTATGGTGTATAGGAGTCAGAGTTTAGTGAAGTAACAAAGAGGGTTTGATCAACTTCCCTCCCAAGAACGATCACTGTCTTAATTCTATATAATTCAGAAATTTTCTCAATTTTAAGAGTTTACTAGAATCAGATATAAATATTATCTAATAATCATGTTGTGCAGGAATAACATTTTTAACATCTATTCTTATAAATGCCAAATACCATTAAGATCAGCAGTGGCTGGTTTTGAATTTTTTTCTTGCCATCAAATTCAGTTTGTTAAAAAGGCAATTAAAGAAATTTTCAGCTGGTGAAGTGAGGATTCTGTAAAATAATTCAAGGAATTAATATTGGGACCACAAGGTTCTCTTCCTTCTTGATAACCCAAAGAATGAAAGAAATACTAAAAAGAGTGTAGGCATACAATTGAGTAATTGGTTGAAAGTTTTTCAAAGTCACCTGTACCACTAACTAGTCACAACATTGGATAATCAAAATTAAATCTGTGGGTATAATTTTCGTCATCAAAAAAACAGGATTGTCTTTGCTTGGCCTGCTTCTCTGTGTTTTGATGGCCAAATGAGGAAGGAGAAAGTACTTTGCCAGCTGCAGAGCATCATATAAAACTAAGATGTTATAACAGGAAGCTGTCTGTGGATGACAAGGCCACTGGGAATCAGAAACAACTCAAGATGGACAAATGTTTGGCCTTGTTTTTCTCTGCATCAATGGTTCTTAACTCTAGCTGCATATTGGGAAACTCTAAAAAATACTAATGCCTGAGCCCTACCACCAGTGACTCTGTTGTCATTGGTCTGGGATTTGGCCTCAGTTCAGTTCAGTTCAGTCGCTCAGTCGTGTCCGACTCTTTGCAACCCCATGAACTGCAGCATGCCAGGCCTCCCTGTCCATCACAAACTCCCGGAGTTCACTCAGACTCATGTCCATTGAGTCTGTGATGCCATCCAGCCATCTCATTCTCTGTCGTCCCCTTCTCCTCCTGACCCCAATCCCTCCCAGCATCAGAGTCTTTTCCAATGAGTCAACTCTTCGCACGAGGTGGCCAAAGTACTGGAGTTTCAGCTTCAACATCATTCCTTCCAAAGAAACCCCAGGGTTGATCTCCTTCAGAATGGACTGGTTGGATCTCCTTGCAGTCCAAGGGACTCTCAAGAGTCTTCTCCAACACCACAGTTCAAAAGCATCAATTCTTCGGCGCTCAGCCTTCTTCACAGTCCAACTCTCACATCCGTACATGAGCACTGGAAAAACCATAGCCTTGACTAGACAGACCTTTGTTGACAAAGTAATGCTTCTGCTTTTCAATATGTTCATAACGTTCCTTCCAAGGAGTAAGCCTCTTTTAATTTCATGGCTGCAATCACCATCTGCAGTGATTTTGGAGCCCCCCAAATTAAAGTCTGACACTGTTTCCACTGTTTCTCCATCTATTTCCCATGAAGTGATGGAACCAGATGCCATGATCTTCGCTTTCTGAATGTTGAGCTTTAAGTCAACTTTTTCACTTTCCTCTTTCACTTTCATCAAGAGGCTCTTTAGTTCCTCTTCTCTTTCTGCCATAAGGGTGGTGTCACCTACATATCTGAGGTTATTGATATTTCTCCTGGCAATCTTGATTCTAGCTTGTGCTTCTTCCAGCCCAGCATTTCTCATGATGTACTCTGCATAGAAGTTAAATAAGCAGGGTGACAATATACAGCCATGATGTACTCCTTTTCCTATTTGGAACCAGTCTGTTGCTCCATGTCCAGTTCTAACTGTTACTTCCTGACCTGCATATAGGTTTCTCAGAGGCAGGTCAGGTGGTCTGGTATTCCCATCTCTCCCAGAATTTTCCATAGTTGATTGTGATCCACACAGTCAAAGACTTTGGCATAGTCAATAAACCGGAAGTAGATGTTTTTCTGGAACTCTCTTGCTTTTTTGATGATCCAGCAGACATTGGCAATCTGATTTCTGGTTCCTCTCTCTTTTCTAAAACCAGCTTGAACATCTGGAAATACACCATTCATGAACCGTTGAAGCCTGGCTTGGAGAATTTTGAGCATTACTTTACTAGTGTGTGAGATGAATGCAATTGTGTGGTAGTCTGAGCATTCTTTGGCATTGCCTTTCTTTGGGATTGGAATGAAAACTGACCTTTTCCAGTCCTGTGGCCACTGCTGAGTTTTCCAAATCTGCTGGCATATTGAGTGCAGCACTTTCACAGCACCATCTTTCCGGATTTGAAAGAGCTCAACTGGAATTCCATCACATCCACTAGCTTTGTTCATAGTGATGCTTTCTAAGGCCCACTTGACTTCACATTCCAGGATGTCTGGCTCTAGGTGAGTGATCACACCATCGTGATTATCTGGGTCATGAAGATCTTTTTTGTACAGTTCTTCTGTGTATTCTTGCCACCTCTTCTTAATATCTTCTGCTTCTGTTAGGTCCAGACCATTTCTGTCCTTTATCGAGCCCATCTTTGCATGAAATGTTCCCTTGGTGTCTCTAATTTTCTTGAAGAGATCTCTAGTCTTTCCCATTCTGTTGTTTCCGTCTATTTCTTTGCATTGATTGCTGAGGAAGGCTTTCTTATCTCTTCTTGCTATTCTTTGGAACTCTGCATTCAGATGCTTATATCTTTCCTTTTCTCCTTTGCTTTTCTCTTCTCTTCTTTTCACAGCTATTTGTAAGGTCTTCTCAGACATCCATTTTGCTTTTTTGCATTTCTTTGCCATGGGGATGGTCTTGATCCCTGTCTCCTGTACAATGTCACGAACCTCATTCCATCGTTCATCAGGCACTCTATCTATCAGATCTAGACCCTTAAATCTATTTCTCACTTCCACTGTATAATCATAAGTGATTTGATTTAGGTCATACCTGAATGGTCTAGTGGTTTTCCCTACTTTCTTCAATTTCAGTCTGAACTTGGCAATAAGGAGTTCATGATCGGAGCCACAGTCAGCTACTGGTCTTGCTTGGCCTAGGCTTCAGTATTTCTTAAAATTCACCATTGATTCTAATGCATACCAAGGTCAATAAATAATTACAGAAGGATTTTTGGATGCCTGACTTCTGCCTACACCTTGTGCTTCTGGTCTATCTTAAATGCAGACCTATAGAGATATCCTCCTAAGGATTCACTGGACTCAGCCACAGGAGGTGAATCACTGGGATAGGCTCAGAATACTTGCACATGAGTCATGTATGTGTCACCTTTAATCTGTATGACTTTGGACATTTCACAACCTTGCCAATGATAGTAACAATATGAGAGGAAGCATTTATTGTGCACTGACTGTGGACTGGTAACTGGGCATAGTAAACATGTCTAGCCCACAGTAACAACTCGAGGTAGACATTATTATCCCATTTTATAGCAGGGGAAACTGAGGCTTATCTATATTCAGTGACTTACTCCTGTTTTTCCTTATTTGCAAAATGGATAGAACAATAAGCTATCATACATAATGATCAGATGAAATACATGGAAGTTCTTTCTAAATTAAATCAACTATATGTAAATTCAGCAATCATACAGCAGTGTTGAAAAAAGCATAAGATTTAGCTTCAGACAGACTTGGGTTTCTTTTTTTTTTAATATAAATTTATTTATTTTAATTGGAGGCTAATTACTTTATAATATTGTATTGGTTTTGCCATACATCAACATGAATCTGCCACAGGTGTACACATGTTCCGCATTCTGAACCCCCCTCCCGCCTCCCTCCCCATACCATCTCTCTCACTTCTGTCCAATTAATAACACTGCAACCTTAAGCAGTTTACTTAGCATCCTTTTGACTGTGTTTTCAAAACCATATAATGGAGATAATGATACTTTTGTAAGATTGTTGTGGATTACAGATAATGTACTTAACAAACAAAGCATAGTGTCTGGCACTACAGCTCAATAAAAGCAGCTAATGTCATTTCCAACATTTGCATCTCTGTAAGATCAGGTAGTTCCTGCCTCCAATCTGAAGATTAATAGCTATTGAATCTGGAATTCATTTTTTTTTGTCTTTGTTGTGTTATCAGAGTTCTGTTTTTCTTATATTCCATCCAGGATTTGGAATCATTAGGGTGGGGCTTTTAGTTTTTTTTTTTTTTAATTAATTTTTATTTTTTAGTTTGTTTTGCTTTACAATACTGCATTCGTTTTATACATTGACATGAATCAGCCACGAGTGTAATCTTTTGGTCTATCTCCACAGTTAATCAGAGCTTACTGAGGCAGGCCCTGGAAAGTCAGTTCACCCTGGCCACCATAATCTTCATCATACTGGTCAGAGTATCCACTAGGAGCTTCTAAATTTACACATAAATTTGGAGACCCCAAGTCTCAGCCCCATTCTGCACAGGAGAATTCAAACTATGTCTGACAGTCATTACAGAGAAATGTGAGCCTTTCCCCCATTCCTTGCTCCTTAAAAATAAAAGAAAAGATGTAAACTCTCGAACCATTTCAACCAATTAAGGTAAATTACTTTACTAAAAAATGAAAAAGTTTGAGAAGTCTAAGGGTCAACACTATAGGATAAACTATCCATTGGACAAGTAACTGTCCCCTTATGTGTGGTATGGGGTGGTGGCTCACCTTAACACTCATGAGTGATTACTTAAATATTTTCTAGTGCATATGTCAAAAGAGAAGAACAGGGAATATGGTATGTTCTTAGTTCTGCTTGAAGAGTCACCAGGAGATGCTGTTACTAGCATGTGTGTCATGACATTTATACAACTCACATTCTCCTTTGGTTCTATTTCATCACCAATCATCTGTTTAATACTTACTATAAACATGACATGTAAGGGATTACAGACACCATGTACAATGTAATCTCTGTGTTCAGGGAGTATGTAATTTATTCAGAAAGACAAGATTTCACATAGATTATAATTCAAAATCAATATATAATTAAATGATTGTTTCTGTAGTACAAATGAGGTAGAAATGCTATTGAGTTTTTATGAATGTGAGCTCAATGTGGGACAGGGTAATTTGGAAAGTCTTTGTGGAAGTGATAAAATATGAGATGGATCTTGAAAGAATGGAGATACGGAAATATTTTGGTAATAGGGAGACCAAAAGCATCTTAGATAACATGACAATGGAGTGTTTCAAGTCAATGTTCTGTCACTCTCTCATCCTTTCTCTTTTCACTCTATCTTACTCTCCTGTCTCTTTTCCTCTATCACAGAACAAAACTAGTTGCTGAACCAAGAATCAAAACATTGTTAACTACTGGCTTCTATAGGGAACTGCCCTGCTCTGAAAAGACGCACTAGCCTTCTAGCACATAGTTGCCTCTCCCATGAAGATACTTACAACCGAGGCAGAGAATTGATAGTCCCATGCTACGAGTCAAACTTCCCTGGTCATGGTGTTGTATGAAGCTACTCATGATGCAGGTTCTCTTAATGTCATACCTTCATCTGATGATCATTCCTCTGTGTGAGATGATCTGTTAGTCAGTCACTGTGCTCCCCAAAGTACTCAGATCACACTTTTAACTGCTCCTACATCAACAGCATGGAAGCCTGTAGAGTGAGCATCAGCCTCTGCCTCCTCCGTGTTCCACTATGGCTTTGGACAATCAATGCAGTTCACTGATCGCATGTCTATCTGTTCGTTCCATCTCGGCCTGAGCACAATGCCCATGATTTCTGCTTTGCCTCTGTATCCAAAGTATATATGTTCTCCCTTCTTTCTACATTAATTGACTTCTCTGACCCCTAGTTGTGACTCCTTTCTTGGCCATCCACTTTTCACTCATAATTGCACCCACGGCTATTACTGCCACCTCCACTTCGGCCATTCTAAAGTCTGGGTCTACATCCAAAATCTCTCTCTTAGTTTCAGACCTATAGAACTGTGGTGTTGGAGAAGACTCTTGAGAGTCCCCTAGACTGTAAGATCAAACCTGTCAATCCTAAAGGAAATCAGTTCTGAATATTCATTGGAAAGACTGATGCTGAAGCGAAACTCCAATGCTTTGGCCACCTGATCTGAGGAACTGACTCACTGGAAAAGACTCTAATGCTGAAGCTAAAACTCCAATACTTTGGCCACCTGATGTGAATAACTGATTCATTGGGAAAGACCCTAATGCTGGTAAAGATTGAAGACAGGAGAAGGGGATGACAGAAGACAAGATGGTTGGATGGCATCACCAACTCAATGGACATGAGTTTCAGCAAGCTCCAGGAGATGGTGAAGGACAAGGAAGCCTGGCTTGCTGCAGTCCATTGGGTTGCAAAGAGTTGGACACTGAGCAATTGAACTGAACTGAACTGAGAGGTGACTGCTGGCTTGATATCTCTATCTGGAAGTTCAGTACACAATTCAGCATTCACCTATCCAAATTTATATTCTTCCCCTTTCCCAAATTTATTCTTCCTTTCATTCACCTTCTCAATCCATGGTTTCACCATCTATTTGCTTATCTGTTTTAAGATTCATTGTGGCAGTGAGCAACAGAAACCCAAAAGAACAGTGGCTTAGACAAAAAAGAAATTTATTTCTTCTTGTATGTAAATGAGAGTACTTCAGGGCTGATTTGGCAGCTCTGCAATCATAAGAGACCCAAGTCCTTTCAATCTTGCTCCTCTGCCCTCCTCTATATGTAGTTTCCTCCTTATCTTCCAAAATGGCTGCTCTACTTCCCATAATTTATGGCTGAATTCGTCATCAAAAAGGAAGAGAAGGGCGTGCTCCTTCCCATTAAGGACTCATCTTGGGACATTCACATACCACTTTCATGTACAGCCACTGGCCAGACCTGAGTTACTTGGCTGCAAAGGAGACTGGGAAATAAGGGCTTCTTTCATTCCCATTAAAATTCAAAGCTTCTATTACTAGGAAATAAGGGCATAAGGTAATGTGGGGAAACAACTAGCTAGAAATATGGGAGTCATTCTCATCTCCTGCATTTTCCTCATCTCCTGCCTTCAAGACCAATATTTCTCATAACTCTATCCCCTAAAATGCTCTCAAGTTTACTAGGTCCCATCTCTCACAAGGACTATGAAACAAATTTTCTGAAGAAATCCTCTGAGTTCAGTACCACAGGCTCCTATGTATTCAACCTATTCACCACAAACTCCTAAAGTTTTCTTTCAAACAGGTAAATTTAATTATCAGTCTTGTTTGATTCTGTATCGCCTTCAGGACAAAATCTAAACTCCTGGGAGTGGTATACAAGCCCACCAACTCTTGAACTTATCCTATTCTCTAGTCATAAAAAATACCTGTACTTACTGGAAGACATGACACTCCTCCGGGTCCCTTACCTTTTCCATACTGTTCTGTTGACCTAGAATGTAAACACCTGCTTGCCCTCCCAGCCTCAGCACAGATTTCACCTGCTCTGTGAGGTCTCCTCTGACTCTCCCAGGCTGGACTGCATGGCCTCACAGTACCTGCACCGACCCCCATACAAGCATATTGCCTTGGAATTTTAGGTTTACAATTCCAGAATGTAAGCTCCAAGGCTGTGCCTTATTTGTCTTTAAACCTGCAATCTCCAAGAACAGTGCCTGGTGTGGGGCAAGGGTTCAATGGATGATTAAACAAGTGAATGAAGAAAATCAAATACCTAAGCTTGGCAGAACTGCGTGCAAAGTTAGAGTAAATAGACTCCGAGGGAAAGTTTGAGGACATTTCTTATATTCAGAGTAAAGAAATTTAGTACATAAGCTCAAAGACATTTATTTGGAGTATCTAATCTTTTTCAGTTGCTTTCTGATTCTTAACTGTGTGCTGTGAGTAGTTAATATCATTAGATAAATGACTTTCAATACGGAGTATTATTTTGGTATGTTCAAAATTCAGCATAGAGTATGCAGCATATAAAAAGAATAAAAAATATAAATCTCACTTTGAAGTCTATTTATAGACCTCCTTGACAAGAGTCAGACAACCTCCTTCCTACTATTGGCTCAGCAATTAGCTTGGACAAGTTGGCTAACTTTTCTGGGTTTCAGTTGCCCCCAAATAAAGAGATTTCAAAAATGATGTCTAAGTCTCCTGAAGCTCAAACATACTATAGTTGCATAAAACCATGCCCTGAAAAGAAGGTTGATGTGTTTTGCATTACAGAGCATTCTCTGCTTTGAGTATTTTATTCTGACTTGGGAAAATAAACTCAAGATTTCTTAAAAAGAAGGATCAAGAATGCAGGGGAGTAAGGTCCAGGTAAAAATGATCTTAAAACAAAAGAGCAAGAGTTGAGGTAGAAAATGAGGTTTGTGACCCAGTCTCTCTTTTACTCCTCTATTCTCACACTGTCCTATTTATTTTTTAGGGCAAGAGATGAAAGTAGGTTGGACTGGACGGGGGATGGGCAGAGGGGCATCCCGCAGCTGCAGTTTCCTTTCATGTCCCCCTTAAACCAGGTGACAGGGTGGAGGAAAAACTAATTGAGGTGGGATGACTTCCGACGTGCCTGAGGGTCCCAAGTTCTTTCATCTCCCCTTTCCTTCTCAACATTTCAAATATGCATAATAACAAATACCAGGACTGCAATCCTGACAGGGCTGGGCTGAGCATTTTCTGCTGAAAATATGTGCTTTCTTGACTCTGGGGCCTGGGGTATTTTGTGACAAGAGGACTTGGGCTGCCTTTTTCTCTTCCAGATGAAAAGGTGGCTGCATTTGGAATTTCTGTGTTGGTAGTTTGACAGACATGAAGGTGGAAATACATGTGATTGAGAAAGCAAATGAGAGGCTGATTTCTCCTAAAAGATGGAAATTGTGCTCTCTGAGGTATGCGGTGTGACGTGAGAGTGAGTGAACTAGTCCCCAGAAGGTTCTAATGGGATTCTCTCCTTCAATAACTTTTTTAAGCCCTGAGGCTCTGTCATACAAGGCTCCATTCTGCTGACTGAGTGTGTTCCTGAGGTGGTTAACAAGTAACTCTGCTCTTAGCTGGCAGGAGTTTTCAGTTGTGCCAGTACTAACGCACACCTTAGCCTCTCTCGAGGATGTTCAGATTCACAGTTGCATTTTGTTTTGTTTTTGATAGTTTATGGGGCAAATGGATGGTTTGTCTTCGAAAAAGATCTCCCAAGCTTCCAGATTCCTCATTATGTTGGGGAACTAGTCAAAAGAGGAGCCATTAGCTCTACCAAATAAGTTGCAGGGGTCTTTTGTAATGGCTTTCACTGTGAATAATTCCCCTTGACCTCTTCACCCCAAATAGGATCAATGCCATATTGTTTGCAAGGTACTTCTTTTGCAAGCCCTCATTTCCCTGTACTTGGAAACCAGGCAACTGATCAAACCTGGCAACTGCCACTACAGCTGTAAGTAGCAGGGCCAGTGCATGCATTCTCACCCTCTCCAGTACCAGTTTTCTGTGGGGCTTCCAAGAGGGGTAAGTTATCTTCCAAATGTCTTTACATTTACTTGGCCATTTTCTTTCTAATTTTACACTTTATTTCCTTTTTTTTTGAATAAATACTAAATTCACATGGCACAAAATGAAAAAGGTATAAGAGTATTAGGTACAAAGTCTTGCTCTTATTCCTGTCCCCTATCCTACCTGTCCTCCCCTCCAGAGTCAACCAACATTACTGGTTTTTGGAATCCTTCCAAAGATATTCCGTAGGGCTTCCCACATGGCTCAGTGGTAAAGAATCTGCCCACCAATGCAGAAGATCCCCTGGAGTAGGAAATGGCAACCCATTTCAGTATTCTTGCCTGGGAAAGCCCATGGACTGTAGCCTGCCAGGCTCCTCTGTCCATGGGATTGAAAAGAGTTGGACATAACTGAAGCAACTGAACAACAACAAAGATTTTCTGTACTTATACAAGTAAATATGTATATAATCTATTTTTATTCCTTTATAAATACAAATGGCAGCACACTATTCACAGCTGGCCCCTTGTCTGACTGACTGACATGTCTTGTTTTTCCCATCACCAGTCCATATACAACTACCTCACTCTTTTTTTAACAGCTGCACAGTATTACATGGCATGGACACGCGATCATATATTTAATCAATTGTGAGACCATTTTAATCTTTAGAAATATGTGTACAGAAGACATTGCTACAGGGAACATC
>SJXQ01010455.1:484663-562467 GCA_006408695.1 Aepyceros melampus
TGCGCCTCCTCCCAGGGGCACTAAGTTTGGTGATGAACTTCCCCATAGCCTGCAGCATGCACAGCCCCTCACCTCTCTGCTACCAGACATCAGATACATGGGGATCATCTTCTTTGCTCCAGTGAGAAAGCTGAATTTCTACCCTCTATAGCAATACTATTTTTATATAGTTTCTATTATTATCCTCTGGGCATGGGAAAGATTGGTTTTACATTTCCAGGCCACTTAAGACTGTGATGTTGACTTCCCTAGTGGCTCAGACGGTAAAGTGTCTGCATATAATGTGGGAGACTCGGGTTCAAATCCTGTGTTGGGAAGATCTCCTGGAGAAGGCGATGGCACCCCATTCCAGTACTCTTGCCTGGAAAATCCCATGGACAGAGGAGCCTGGTAGGCTGCAGCCCATAGGATCGCGAAGAGTCAGACATGACTGAGCGACTTCCCTTTCACTTTTCCCTTTCATGCATTGGAGAAGGAAATGGCAACCTACTCCAGTGTTCTTGCCTGGAGAATCCCAGGGACGGGGGAGCCTGGTGGGCTTCCGTCTATGGGGTCGCACAGAGTCGGACATGACTGAAGTGACATAGCAGCAGCAAGTGTTTACTATAGGCTAAAAGACTTGGGTATTTCAGAAAAAATATTAGAAAAGATAAATCATGTTGAGTTTTACATAAGGTTCTTGCATTTGTTTGCCAAACCTATATGCAGGTCAAGAAGCAACAGTTAGAACTGGACATGGAATAAAGGGCTGGTTTAAAATTGGGAAAGGAGTACATCAAGCCTGTATATTGTCACCCTGCTTATTTAACTTATATGTAGAGTACACTATGAGAAATGCTGTGATGGATGAAGCACAGGCTGGAATCAAGGTTGCCAGGAGAAATAGCAATAACCTCAGATATGCAGATGACAACACCTTTATGGCAGAAAGCTAAGAGGAACTAAAGAATCTCTCGATGAAGGTGAAAGAAGAAAGTAAAAAATCTGGCTTAAAACTCAACATTCTAAAAACAAAGATCATGGCATCCAGTCCCATCACTTCATGACAAATAGATGGGGAAACAATAGAAACCAGTGACAGACTTTATTTCTTGGGCTCCAAAATGACTGCAGATGGTGACTGCAGCCAGGAAATTAAAAGATGCTTGCTCATTGGAAGAAAAGTTATGACAAACCTAGACAGCATATTAAAAAGCTGAGACACTACTTTGCCAACAAAGGTCTGTATAGTCAAAACTATGGTTTTTCTAGTAATCATGTATGGATGTGAGAGTTGGATCATAAAGAAGGCTGAGTGCAGGAGAATTGATACTTTTGAACCATGGTGTTGGAGAAGACTCTTGAGAGTTCCTTGGACTGCAAGGTCAAACCAGTTAATCTGGAAATAAACCCTGAATATTCATTGGACTGATGCTGAAGCTGAAGCTCCAATACTTTGACCACCTGATACAAATAGCCAACTCATTAGATAAGACCCTGATGCTGGGAAAGATTGAAGGCAGGAGAAGGGGATGACAGAAGACAAGATGGTTGGATGGTATCACTGACTCAATGGACATGAGTTTGAGCAAGCTCTGGGAGATGTTGAAGGACAGGGAAGCCTGGCATGCTGCAGTCTATGGGGCTGCAGAGTCAGACATGACTGAGCGACTAAACAACAACAACAACAACTTGTATTTGTCAGTGTTTGATCAGAAGCAAAACCATAAGCAATTATGTTAAATAAGAAAGTAATTACAGGAATTTGACCTTATATAATCAAGGAAGCTGATTAGTTTTTGTTTGGCTCTTGCTTCTGCACCAGGCACTTGGTCTAAATTCAGCAGAACAGGCAGCCCAGAAGGAAAGCTGGAAGTTGAGGACTAACTAGAACTTGGATGAGTCTCTAACTGCCCTCAAGCCTCTAGTCAGTGATGAACTGACATGAAGGAGAACCTGACACCCTTTATCACAAAGCTGAACACAAACCTGATGCAGGTATCAGAGAAGCTGAAGAGGTAGTTAGAGGAAGCAGACCTTACTGTTGTCTCAGAAGCTGCATACACTGTCTTGGGATTGAAGAAGCTGTAGAATGTCTGGCAGCACCTGGAGGAGCTGTGAACCCAGCTGTGCCCCACACCAAGAGGGTGAGCTAGCAGATCAGCAACACCATGTGGGCATTGCAAGAGCCCTGTGACCATGCACTATCTTTCCAAGTATAAAAAAGAATTTGTATGTTGCTTTATTTCCACCATTCAAGTCTTACCCAAGATGTCTCTGTGTGTACTCAGTCATGTTCGACTCTTTGTGACCCCATGGACTGTAGCCTGCCAGGCTCCTCTATCCATAGAATTTTCCAGGCAAGAATACTAGAGTGGGTTGCCACATCCTTCTCTAGGGGATCTTCCCGACCCAGGGGTTAAGCCCATGCCTCCTGTATTGGCAGGCGTATTCTTTACCCCTGTACCACCTGGGAAGCCCCAAAATGTCTCTAGTGATCCATATTAACAAAAAACTATGCAGAGAGGGGAATTTTGGGAAATGTAGTTCCATGTTAGCCAAAATCAGATTCTCTAAAAAGAAACATTCACATCACATCCATCAAAATGGACATCATTAAAAACTCTACAAACAATAAGTGCTCCAGAGGGTGTGAAGAAAAGGGAACCTTCCTGCACTTTTGGTGGCACTGTTGGTGCAGCCACTATGGAGAACAGTACAAGAGTTCCTCAAAAAACTAAAGATAGAGCTAACATATAACCCAGCAAACCCACTCCTGGCCATTTTCTGGAGAAAGCCATAATTTGAAAAGATACATGCGCCCCAATATTCACTGTAGCCCTATTTACAATAGCCAAGACATGGCAGCAACCTAAGTGACCATCAGTAGATGAATGGATAAAGAAAATGTGGTATATATATATATACAATGGAATATTACTCAGCCATAAAAAGAATGAAATAATGCCATTTGCAACAACATGGATAGACCTAAAGAGCATCATACTGAGTGAAGTTAAGTCAGACAAAGACAAATATATGATATCACTTACATGTGGAACCTAAAAAAATTATATAAATGAACGCATTTATAAAACAGATTCGTAGACTTAAAAAACAAACTTTTGGTTATCAAAGAGGAAAGGTGGGGGAGGGATAAATTAGGAGTTTGGGATTAGTAAGATACTACTATATATAAAATAGATAATCAACAAGGGTCCACTGTATAGCACAGGGGACTCCAGTCAGTACTCTGTAATGACCTATATGGGAAAAGAATCTGCAAAAGAATGGATATACATATATGTATACCTGAATCACTTTGCTGTACATCTGAAACAAATACAACATGGTAAATCAACTATACCCTAATATAAAATTAGAATTACATTAAAAAAGAAACATTCAAAGACTATAAGTTAGCTTCCCAATTTAATTTTCAATAGCTATAGAGAGGCAAAGAAGAATAATATGTCTTTATGCTATTCCCCAAAGATAGTACTTTTATTCTCATGGGAAACCCATGATTTTACTGGGAATGCAATAAACGCTTCCCTTGAGAGAATCTGATTTACAAAGGCAAGAGAGTATTTATCTCCAGATTATATTGCACAGCACAGTTTAGGCAGAAAACAAAGGCAATTGCATTTTTCTAGTAGCTGTTTTTTCTTAGTTAAGTATTTTTCTCAGCCCACTCATAGTTAAAAATGTGCATATAAATTCTTTTTTTCCTTGAATTTACTTTAATTTTATTCTTAAATTTTCTAAAGTCAGTAAAACATCCTGGTAGTAGATCTCAGAGAATCTATTAATGCTTTAAAATTAACAGAGATATTTCAGCCCAAAGTTGCTGACTTCTATTCACTATGGTAGATCACACAATTGCTCTCAATTTTTCACTCCTTCTTGTTTCCCACCTTTGCTGTGTCACTTCACAGCTCCTCTGATTACAGGGAGAAAGTATATTTCTTCACCACCTGCCTTTGGGCTTGGCCATGTGACTTGCTTTGGCTAATGGTATGTTGGCAACAGCTACAGTGGCAAGTTCTGAGCTTGGAACTTGTGTCTTTCACTCTCCTCTTGGACTCCTGCCATCTCATGAGAAGAGCCTGTCCTAGGGAGTATAGCCCCTCAGACCGGCCTCCCAGATGAGCACACATGGAGTAGAGCTGCCTAGGTGACCTGAAGATCTGTGAGAACAAATGAATGCTATTTAAAGTCAACGAGTTAGGGGGTGGTTTGCTTTTTTGTAGAAATACCTGTTCCAGTTATTTTCTGCTACTTAATCCCCTTACCACTGCCAAAACAAAACAAAATTTAGTGGCTTGCCACAGCAATAACCATTTATTTGTCCACAGATCAGCAGTTTGGGTAGAGCTCTGCAAGGAAGACAAGAGGCTCACTCATGTGACTGGCAAGGTGGTGATGGCTGCCAGCTACAGCTCACTGAGGCTTCTCCTTGGGTTGCTGGCTTTCTCACACATGGTAGCTGTGTTTCAAGAATGACCATCTCGAGAGATAGAAAATAAAAGGTGCCTGTTTCTTAAGGCCCAGGCCCAGAAACTGAGCCACTCTCACCTTTGCTACACTCTAGCAGTCAAGCATTCAGAGCCCATATTAAAGGATAGAGGATATAGACTTTGCTTCTTGGGGAGTATAGAAGAATTTCGGGACCATGTTCTAAAACTGTCACAATATATATCTGATAGATACCTTCAAGCATAAACCCTTCTACCAGCATTGGAAAACATCTTTGGAGGGAAAGGAATGAAAAGGAAAGAGTAAGGGAAAAGGCAGAAGAGGCACATGAGAGCTATCACCCTTCTTCTTCGAAGCTTCCTGGTTTCCAATCTAGTAACCTCAGATATGCAGATGACACCACCCTAATGGCAGAAAGCAAAGACGAACTGAAGAGCCTCTTGATGAAAGGAAAAGAGGAGAGTGAAAAAGCTGGCTTAAAACTCAACATTCAAGAAACGAAGGTCATGGTATCTGGTCCCATCACTTCATGCCAAATAGATGGGAAAACAATGGAAACAGAGACTTTATTTTCTTGGATTCTAAAATCACTGCAGATGGTGACTACAGCCATGAAATTAAAACATGCTTGCTTCTTGGAAGAAAAGCTATGAGCAACCTACACAGCATATTAAAAAGCAGAGACATTACTTTGCCTACAAAGGTCCGTCTAGTCAATTCGTGGTTTCCCCAGTAGTCATGTATGTATGTGAGAGCTGGACTATAAAGAAAGCTGAGCCCTGAAGAACTGATGCTTTCAAACTGTGGTGTTAGAGAAAACTCTTGAGAGTCCCTTGGACTACAAGGAGATCAAACCAGTCCATCCTAAAGGAGATCAGTCCTGGGTGTTCATTGGAAGGACTGATGCTGAAGCTCCAATACTTTGGCCATCTGATACAAAGAACTGACTCATTGGAAAAGACCCTGATGCTGGGAAAGATTGAAGATGGGAGGAGAAGGGGATGACAGAGGGTGAGATGGTTGGATGACATCACTGACTTGATGGACATGAGTTTGAACAAGCTATTGGAGTTAGTGTTGGATACGGAGCCCTGGGGTGTTGCAGTCCATGGAGCCTCAAAGAGTCAGACACAACTGAGTGATTGAACTGAACTGAACTGAATCTAGCAGCAGAACAAAAGAAGAGACCAATATTTGTGTGGCCCATTTGGCAGTTAGAGACATTAAAAGAACTTTGGACTTGAGGAGTCAGAGAGTAGGAATCTGACAAAACCACTGTGATGGCCACTGTGATGTTAAGGATAGGAAAAAGAAGTTTAATCAGGTGATTTGGCTCTGTCTATTCCATACTACCTGAGTGAGACCTCTGGAACATTACTTAACCACTCTGGGTCTCAGGTCTTGTGTCTGTAAAATGAAGTGAACAGGATGGTTTTTGAGATTTCTTCCTGTTCTGACACTCTATGAATCATTGTCATTTTCTTTATGACTCTGACATCTAGATGATGGCCTGGACTTTCTATATTTAACTCATCAGAATCTATTTTTGCTACATGCCCTAAATAATGAATGGGATTCCTCAGTAAAACTAAACCTTACAAGGTCTGAGCAATAATGAGCTTCAGAATAATGATGGCTGAGCTGAGTGGGACAGCTATGCTAGAGACTGAGCACTCACTTCTCTCTGTAATTGGAATAAAATGAAAACATCTTTTCTTCTTCTACTTCAGCAAAGAAGAACAGACTAACATTTTCAAGGGGAAGTTTACTAAAAGCTAGGGAAACAAAATAGAAACAACTGTTCACCAAATAACAGTAATACAAAACTAAAATACTCATTTCTAAATATAGGAAATAAAAGCAGTAAAGAGTTTTTCTGAACTGAAATCTTATGTAAATAGTGACCTCCTGTCTCTGTGGTGCTATGAATTAATCCTGCTAAGACATGGGTTCAAATCCTATATCTGCTGCTTAATCTTTTACCTGGGTGAAGTTACCAAAGCATATTGAGCCTTAATTTCTTCACCTCTAAAATGAGAATAATCATACCTGCTATGGTCTGAATATTGATGTCCCCCAAATCCACATGTTGACATCCTAATCCTGTAGGTAATGATATTTGGAGGAAGGGTCTTTGGGAGGTGCTTAGGTCATGCTTAGGTTAACCTCTATCTTGTTTCCAGATATTCTCTCTACCTCCTTGCTTTGCTAGAGACTTCACTCTTCTTGTCCTATAACTGGGAAGATTGCAAAATTTGATTTCTGAATCTCTTCCTCAGACTCCTTTAAGTCTGAACTGCACCACTGTACTTATTTTGAAACCATGCAGATTGGTGCCACTACAAATTTCTGGTCATCAATATTAATGTATCAAAGAGACCCTTAGCTCAGGTCTTCCAGCTTGCTGGGTTTTTCTGCTCCATGGCAGCTATTTCCAACTGCTCATACTCCTGACTTTCTCCTGGGCCATCATTCTCAACAAATGATATTGCTTCCCACTTCACAGAGAAATTAGAGGCCATTAGTCAAGACTTTTTCTTATGCCCTGTTAAGTCAGTCCTCATCCTTTCATCTTTCCCTGCTGTTATGTAGGGGAAGGCTGATGTCTCTGTTCCCTGGTTGTCTGAATCCATCCCTTCCTACCTACTCAAGAATCTTGCCATCTTAACTCTGCCCTCTATCTTTAATCTTGAAGTTCTCAATTACTAATCAACATTTAAACATGCTCAAGCCTAATTCATTCAAGCAAGACTAAATAACTTAAAACCAAAAATCTTCACGTGATTCCATTGTATAATAAAGACTTTGACCTTCTCAAAAAGAAGTATGTCCATCCCTGGCTCCTGGGAAGTAAACTCTGAGCTCTTGGAATTTCCCAAGTGATAAGACTGTCCTTGTCATTCAAAGCAGGCCCCTAGTACCATGTGAAATCAGCCCAATATCCTGGGAGTGGATAGCTGCAGACAGAGTTCAACCACATGGATAACCAATCAATCAATCATATCTACATAGTGAAGCTCCAATAAAAATTTTGGTACCACAGCTGGGTGAGCTTCACAGGTTGGCAATACTCTGTGCATATTTTCACACATTAATACTGGGGAGGTCATATATCCTAAGAACAATGGAGGCTTTGCCTATGACCATCCCAAGCTCTGTCCTACATATCATTTACTTTATTTAGCTGGTTTTAATTTGTATCCTTTCCCTGTAATAAACTATGAGTATAATAAGTTTCAATGAGCTCTGTGAATCTTTCTGGTAAATTATTGAAGCTTAGGGGTATTTGGGGAACTCTCAAATTTACAGTTGGTGTCAGAAGTGAGGGTGATTTTGTATGGACTCTCCTAACTTTGTAGTTGAACCCCAACTCCTTGTACTAATAGTTGGGATGAGAAGTCTTAGACAGACTTGGTAATCTAAAGGACTGTGTCCTCAACATTGCAGTTCGTGTAACTTGGGGCACCACGTTCCTTTTCCAGCTATTATTGATGTTACTTTCCCCTTTTAGAGTTCAAACATGGCTTTTGGTCTGAAAGAATAATGTTTAATTGAAAAACCTGGAGTATACTACCCCATTGCCCTGGTTAAGCGGGCTGAAGAGACCGGAACCCTGACATCATCATAGCCACGTCGGATGCTCTTCACAAGGCAGTAGGCAAAGGCAATACCCAGGACCTCCATAAAGGCGATGCTCAAGCCCGTTGCAATCACCACTTTTCTCTTCAGCCAGCCTCCAGTATTCTCAACACAGTCTTCAGCATGCACCTCGTTTATGCTGAATTAATCCCAGAGCCTTTGGTGATGCTGACACAGTAGGAGCCAGGGACTTGCTTGGTCATGAGCAGGATCTTTTCCCAGTCTGCGTAGTTGGCTGCCCTGCAGCACTTAAAATGTTCCTGCATCCTGTCCATAATCGATGACATGTGATTGTTTTTTAGATAATTCTGTATCTGCTGCTGGAAGTCCTTATTAGATTCTGACATCACCTTGTCTTTAAGCACCTGGTCGCCAGCAGCGACCACAACCACCTCCGCCAGCATGATTAGGGACAAGCAGATGGCAAGCATGATCATAAGACAGTAATCCTCTTTGCAGGCCCCATAGCAGCCCACAAAGGCCACCAGGAAGAGGCATACACCCATTGTGATGATGACTACGGGCGCCAGGGATTCAGAGGTGGTCCCCTGGTTAATGGTCTGATTCACGTCGAGCTTGGCCCCTAAGCCCACAGCAATCAGTCCCACTGCACAGATACAACAGGTCAGCAGAAGAACATAGAGCAAGACCTTGACACATTTCATTCCTCCTTCCGCCACCATGGCTGCCAGGCTTGGGCTCCAGAAGGCTGTGCACACTCTTGCCTTGGCTCGAGGGCTTTCTATATAGCTAAAATTGGGGGAAAAAATTATCTACAAAGTCCATCTCCATTTCCTTTCCTATTCATTCCTAAACCCACAGCAACTGGTTTCTGCCCATATCATTCCAATGATATTCCCACTTATCTCACCAATGAGCAGCTTGTCACTAAATCCAATGGACAGTGACTTTCTCCTCTGATCTGTCAGAAACATTCACCACTCCATCTTTGAATGACTTTTATCTCTTGACTTCTGTGATACCACATTTCCTGATTTCCCTCCTATCTCTGGCCACTACATCTCAGCTTTCTTTTTGGTACCTCTTCCTCAACCTGCCCCACATATTAACATTTTCTAGAGACTCTCTGAATGATTTCATGCATTAGTGAGTTCCAAACCTATAACTTAGCTTTAAACTCACCCTTAGCTTCATTCAAATACCAAATGTCTGTGCATGCATGCTAAGTTGCTTCAGTCTTGTTCTGCTTTTTGTGACCCCATGGACTGTAGCCCACCAGGCTCCTCTGTCCAGGAGATTCTTTAGGTAAGAATACTGGAGTGGGTTGCCATGCCCTCCTCCAGGGGATCTTCCCTACCCAGGGATTGAACCCGCGTGTCTTTTGTCTCCTGCACTGGGAGGCAGGTTCTTTACCACTAGTGCCACCTGGAAAGCTCATCAACATGTCTACTTGAATTTAAACTAGACTGTCTTCATTGCTCTAGTCCCAGAATATAGCATAGTACCTGGCATATAGTAGGTACTCAGTATTTGTTGAGTGAAGGAATAAATGAATTAGTGTGCCATGTCTCACAGAAACTGAAGCACAATGTTTTCATAATTAAACTCATCAATAGAGCCCAAACACACTCTTCTCCTGGAGTTTCCTGTCTCAAATAAATGGTGTCACCATCCTCTCTGTTGCCTAAGTTAGAAACCTTGGGAATCATCCTTCAATTTTCTCTCTCCTTCATCTCCACATCCCATCCATTAAAAAGCTCTGCCAAGTCTCACTTCCTTAAAATCCTTCATATCCATCTACTTCTCTCCACCTCACAGGCAATACATTAATCCAGTCACTGCCATCCATTACAAGGATTACTCCAGCAGCCTCCATATTGTTCTCCCTTAGGTCTTACCCCTTCTACCCATTCTGCATATTTCAGCCAGAGTGATGTTTCTGGCTGGACCTCTCTTCTACAGTTAACCTATTGAGCATTGATTCTTTGCTATTCTTATTATCTTGATTTTTATGCAGTATTTTCTTTCCATTAGCCCTCACATTTAATCAGTTATCAACTCCTGCCCAACTGCTGAGCCTTTCCTTCCCCTCCATTCCTCCATACTGCCACTGCCCTGATTTAAGCTTTTACATTTCCTCAGTAGGATATTACAAAAGTCTCCTAACAGATCTCCTTGCTTCTGGTCTTGCCTCATTAAAAATGTATCCATTCTTCCACCACAGTCAAAACATTATCTATCACGACATCTGACTGCATCACTCTCTCTAAAACCTCAAATATTTCTCCACTGCTTATAAAAGAAAGTTTAAGCTTCTCAATATGGCATATAAAGCCCTCTATGACTTAGCCTCTGACTATCCTACAAGCTTACACCCTTTTCCACTTAATACTTTATCCTTAAAGAAAAGTTAATGACTTGTAGGCACACACACACATAGAACATACAAGCCATGTTTTTCCCTTCATACCTTTGATAACGCTGTTTCTTTTTGTCTACAATGTTTTCCCCACCTTTCTTTGCTTAAGGGCCTCTTCTGAGATCCTATAATACTTTGAAAATGTCTCAGGTATTATCAGATACCATTATATTAAAATTAATTATTCAAAACCTGCACTCCACTACACAGTTAGCTCTTCAAGGACAGGGCCCATATCCTTAGCAGCGAGCATTGTGACCTAAGCGAGCTGAGATTCTAACTTCTTGGGGAGCCAATAGCACTGGATAGCCAGTTCTCTTGGTAGTAGTTCAGTTGATTTTAGTCAGTGACTCTTGTAAATGGCAGGTACCTTTTGGGTCATTCAGTTCCACTTCCCCTCATAGGAAACTCCTCTACAATAGGGGCCAAAATAATTCAGTTAAATGTGATAGAGCATTTCAACCTCAGATAGCTCTTATTTGTAATGTATGCATATGGTCCCTTCTGGTGAAAGTGAAAATCAATAATACTTTCTTAGGAAATAATTTGGGAACACATGTGTTTATGTGTGTTTATATATTTCTTATATGTTGGTTTATATTTTTATTCCTAAAATTTGTATATCTTTATTCCTAGCAATGTCTCTTTCAGAAATCTCTTCTCAGAAAATTGTCCAAAAATCTGGAGAAAATTTATCACATAATAATGTTCATCGTGGTTGAATGGATAAAGAAGATGTGAAATACACACACATATATATTTACACACACACACATATACACACAATGGAATATTACTCAGCCATTAAAAAAGAATGAAATTTTGCCATTGCAACAACATGGATCTGGAGGGTATTATGCTAAGTGAAGTAAGTGAGACAGAGAAAGACAAATACTGTATGCTTTCACTTATATGTAGAACAAAAAAAAATAAACAAATGAACATAACAAAACAGAAATAGAATAGACTCAGAGAACAAGCTAGTGGTCACCAGTGGGAAGAGGGGTTGGACAGAGAGGCAAGACTGGGGAAGGGGATTAAGAGGTACAAATTACTAGGTATAAAATAAGATACAAGAATATAATGTACAGCACAGGGAATATAGTCAATATTTTATAATAACTTTAAATGGGGTATAAACTATAAAAATATCAAATCACTATGCTGTACACCTAAAACTAATATAACCATACTTCAATAAAATAAATAAATAATAACATTCATCACAGAAATACTCATAATAGAGAAAAACTATAAATAAGGAGAGCTTCCCTCATAGCTCAGTCAGTAAAGAATCCACCTGCAATGCAGGAATCCATCTGCAATGTAGGAGGTCCAGGTTCGATTCCTGCTTTGGGAAGATTCCCTGGAGAAGGAAATGGCAACCCACTCCAGTATTCTTGCCTGGAGAATCCCATTAACAGAGGAGCCTGGCATGCTACAGTCCATGGGGTTGCAAGAGTCAGACACGACTTAATGACTAAACCATAAATAGAGAAAAGAAGGAGAATTGTTATGTAAATTATGGTACATTCATAAGGTAGAATTTAAATTAAGTCATTTTAAGAGAAAAGTCAAGGTATAAAATTGCTTACTCAATATAATAGTATGTATACAAAAAAAAAGATATTTAGAAAAAAATACTGAAAAAAAATAGTTGATGATTATGGTTGATAGTGTCCTCATTTTACCTCCCCAATTTTCTACAGTAAGCATGGATTATTTTTACAATAAGAAAAATTGCAGGTTTTGTTTTATTTTGATTTTTGTTAAGTTTTGCTGCTATTGTCTTAAGGAAACTATCACTACTCTCTTAAGAAACAGGTTTCTGGTCTTGGAATTCTCTGACTTCGAGTCACTTCTCTCTTGCTACCATGTTTCCACAATTTATCTCCTAAATACAGCCCAGCACACCCAAAAGAGTAGAGTTCTTATTTGTGTTCCCTTCCTCATTCCTCTTTGTGCTCACACCCTTGTTACTCTTGCCTCACAGCAATTCAGAGTACACCAGCCTCATCCTTTCTTCCATAAAGGCTGTGGTTTTTATGCTTGCTCTACATCCCCAGCAGCGTTCCTGATTTGAAGGGTCTCATATCCCTGCTAAGAGAGCTGTGCATGATAAATAGAAAAATAGGGGTGTGCACAAGACAGCCAGATTAAAAGGAAGAGATTGGTGCTCTCTTTCTGAAGATATCAGAAAGGCTTCTCTATATAAATGGATGCAGGAAGCCTCAACATTTTCTCCCTTAGAATCACAGACTTCTAGCTAATACAAGCATTTCTTATTTTACAGATGGGAATGCTGATGTACTCTGAATTCAAGTGATGTGATCAAGGTTTCATAATGAATTAGTAACAGACTCAGGACTAGAACTCAGGCTTTATGACTACCATGACCACACTTTCCAGTGTTCTACAACTCAGCTTGCTAACAAGAGGACAGCTGCTTTCTCAAGATTCTCAGAATAAAAGCCCATAACCCAAAGCAAAACAAAAAACAAAACAAACAAAAGCAGCAACAAAAACAAAGTAGGATCTGCTGAAACTAATGAAAACAGAAACACTCTAGTTTCTGTTTTGGGGAAAGAGTAGGGACTCTGAGAACTACTTTGACCCTGAGGTTATTTCCAGAGGGCATACTGGAAAAACAAACAAGAGTCAATTACTATTTTGACTCCAATTATCTGGGAAAAAATTTAAAACTATTGCCTCCTTTCATCTCTTGAATGCTGTTGACTAAAGGAGTTGCTGATTAGAGCTGTTAGTCAGGAATGCTGAGAAGCTCCGGGCAAGGACCCTGCATTCCAGACTGACCCTGCCCGACCAGGAACAGCAGGGTGAAAAGAAGCACTGAGCACACATTCCCAACTCTTTCTACCCTCTGGCAAACAGACTGTGTTTACTTAGATTGCTATAAAAGGTATTAATCTAATTAGAGAGTGTTTCCCCCCTTTTATTAGGAAGCAATTAGACCACACTTTAGTACATTAAGGAGGTTTTGTAAATCCAACTGCAAGCATATAAATTCTGTAATTGTGTAATTGCATATTGGGCACAAAACCACAGATTTTCTTCTATTTTGGCTTGACCATTTTTAAAAGCAATTTAGGGTTTTCTAAGCTAATGCTTATGTGGCAAGTATTTTTTTAAAGCCTAGGCTAATACATATAATTTAGCCATTCTTTGGTCTTAAACCCAAACTAGAAAATGACACAAATTCCACACAAACTTGTATCAACTATTTGTCTTCCTTCTTCATCTTAAAGCTTAGGGATATTTGTTTCACAATGTTTCAAAGTACAGTGGTAGCATAGTATCATATTTTAGCAAAGAAACCATAAAATTCTCATAGCCAAATCATTCCACAAATTCTCATTTAAACATCTGTAGCTCACAGGTATGTGACTGAATTTATCTTAATTAGATTATGTTTGTAAGACAGGGGTGGGAAAGAAAAGTAAAGATCATATCAAGTTGAATATTCACTTTGTTATGTTAAAAGTATCAGGTTGAACTATGTAATATTGCTAACACTTGGCCATTCTTTATTTACAATGGTACTTCTATGTTTCAACTTCTAGTATGTGTGTTGTCTCTAATTTCCACAAGGACATCATAAATACCAAAAATATAAACCATCTGGTTCAAACCCTTAATAAATGATTCATCCACTTATGAAAGGTGTCAAAAGACTTTATAAGATATATTGATAACATATATTACTACCATTTTACTACTAGAGGCCTGCAGAATCTTGGGCAAAATACCAGGCTTTTGGAATTCTCTGTTTCTTTCTCTGACAAATCAATGGATTATACTAAAACTCACAAACCTTTTAAAAATTTCTGTAAAAGGTATATCACTAATCAAAATTAGGACAAGCTGTAGATAATATAGGCTATTACGTTAATCAAGTTGAGATCTATATCATTATGGAAACAGATCACAGTACTGAATTTTTATATGCTCTAAGACGGGGGAGCCTGGTGGGCTGCCCTCTATGGGGTTGCACAGAGTCGGACACGATTGAAGCGACTTCGCAGCAGCAGCAAGAAATCTTTCAGAACATTGAATTAGATAATAAACAACTGATTCACTGATTGATAACAGTACTAATGAGAACCATCATTTATTAAGTACCTATTATGAGCTATATACTTAAGCACCTTTTATACATTATTTCATATTAATTTTTATATCACATACATGAGCAGTGGTGTGCAAGCAAACGGTTACAAGCAACTATGCCAAGGGACCAAAAGCCTTGATTTGTAGTGTTTGCTTATTTCCATGGTGTAAATATTTCCACTCTGGTTGATTTCCAACTAAACATGGGCTGGCGCGGGAAGAGATGTGCAGTACCATATATAAGCATACCATTTATGTATTACTTCCGCTATACTCAGCTTCCCTGATAGCTCAGTTGGTAAAGAATCTGTCTGCAATGAAGGAGACCCCAGTTCGATTCCTGGGTTGGGAAGATCCGCTGGAGAAGGGATTGGCTATACACTACAGTATTCTTGAGCTTCCCTTGTGGCTCAGCTGGTAAAGAATTCACCTGCAATGTGGGAGACCTGGGTTCAATCCCTGGGTTGGGAAGATCCTCTGAAGAAGGGAAAGGCTACCCACTCCAGTATTCTTGCCTGGAGAATTCCATGGACTGTATAGTCCATGGGGTTGCAAAGAGTTGGACACGACTGAGAGTCTTTCACTTTCCACTATACTGATACAGTACAATTAACTTCAAAATTACAGATGATGGTAAAATGTAACAAGATAATTAGGAAGTGATGAGTTTTGAGCATTCATTATTTTTGTCTTAAGCATTTTAAGCATAAATTTATATAATTTAATTTTTTAACAATGACACTGTTTAATAACCAACACACAAAATTCTTGAACATTCAGCAGTCTTTGTAACCAAGGGCACCACTGTATGTGAAGTTGATTTTACTACCTGGTTTCATTGAGAATAGGGAATAGTAACATATAAAGTATTAAGTACTAAGGTTATCCACTAGTAAGTTCAAATCCTGATTTGCCAGACTATAAACCTTAATTTCTTAATTCTGAGGAAGCTTATACAATAGATTTTAAGAGGGTAACTTTTAAAAAATGTAATCCAAAAAATGTGGCTTTGGTTACAGATGAAAAGATACTAATAAGCAAGGCAAAAGTGAAAGGAGAAAGCAAGATGAGAATTTAAAGAACTGTCTTCCAGAAGAGGGCCTGTTAAAAGATGCAGGTTACTGGTGACAAGTTTCTTTTTCATGACATTCTCTAAGGTTAATCAGAAAGAACTAGCAATTGAAAAAAGGGAAGTCAGGACAGTGAACAAGCCAATCTATTCTAAGACATCACTAAAGGGTACTGAGGTGTAAAGTCCCAGTGGGAGGGGCTCACCAGTCTGAAATGCTTCAAAGACTGCTGTCTCCTTTATTTGCCTGCACCACGGCCCCTATAGACTATGACAGACACTGCCACACTTTTCCCAATTGTCTGAGCCTATTTTCTCCAGATAAGAGAAGGAAAATGCCGCATTCTTATTGGTAACTTTTTGATCCCTAACTAATTTCCAGTATAGTTTACAAAATCATTTAAGCAAATTGTTTTGTGTATAGCATTCCATCTCTTCAGAAGTTTAAAGCATTTTGATTAGTCAGTGCTTTGATGGTACAATTGGCCAAGTAGTCTGTGCTCAGTATGAATGGGCCAAACTTTCATGTCGTTTATGACGACTCAGGCTCATTCTACCACCAGACACTAAGGTCAGTGTCTGGCCCATAGGAAGTGCTATATACTCATTAGCTTTTTATTGCTACTATTTAGAATTCCTGGGTTTCTGGTGAATCCCAGGGTATGGAAAGACTTTTCTCAGAATGTTGTCTGAGAACAACATATTGTAGAATTCTCTTCATAAGCAATATATTAACTACTGATTGCTTTTTCCTAGAGCTGGTGTGGCCAATGTTTGCAGTTGGTCTTTGGTGTACTTGCATGTTTGGTGCTAGGAACATTTCATTGAATCACTTTTGGTGGCCTTTTGTAAAAACAGCTTTTTCTCCCTAAAGAGGTTGAGCTCCGGTTGTCTTTTGATGTGGGGTCATAAGGTGTCTGGGTTGATGATGGGTGATATGCACTGATGTGAAAACTATGCTCTTGATAGTGCAGTCAGTGTGTCTTCGCTAGGGCTGAGATCAAAGTAACTTACTCATGAGAGCTAGGAAATGATTCCTTTGATGATCAACTCATGCTTTTCAGTGGCTTTCTAAAAGTTGTTAAAGGGCCATGTGAACAAATTCGAAGTAATACATCTTTTAGTGTGTACAGCAAATTGTAGATTAAACTTATGGGCTCCATTAGAATCAATAAGTGGAATTTGTTTTTATAATGGACAGTGAGAACAGTGTGCAGTCTAAGAAAATTCTCTTTCTCAGACTTCCTGCGTCAAAGCAAGACTCTTCAGATTTATCTTATACCTTTCTATTATACGTTACTAGTGTTCCTTCCAATTATATTGAATTCATATTTATTACTAAATTTGTAATAGTCTTATCCGAAATGTTAGCCATCTCCATAACTTTATTTCTTTGAACACATATAACTTTATCACCATCATAGCAGCTATTTCAAATCACATTTTTTTAGAGCTAGGTAGGGCTTCAGGTTCATTTAGTACAAACACCTTATTTTACAGTTGAAGAATCAAAGGTCCAGGGAGGTTAAATGCCCAGACCCAAACCTAGTACATCAGTATCTTACTAGTTCTGAACTTAAACTTTTAAAATAAATTATAAGTGATATGTGGAATACCATCCATTTCTAAAGATGAATAAGCTTTTCTTTAGCAATTCTAACTTCCTGGAAATAATTTTTCAAGATGTCTTAATTTGATAACATCAAAATCAATCATATGGTTTTGATAGGTAATAAAAACTTGAGTGGTGACCACTGCAAACACAGATGACAGAGATCGGGAGAAGGGTGGGAAGGTGCCTAACTTGTGTTGTCCAACTCAGTAGCTAGTAGCCACATGTAGACATTTTAAATTTTACATTCATTAAAAGTAAATAAAATTTAAAACTTTTCCCCTCATTCCTACTAGTCACAGTTCAAGTGTTTAAGAGCTACATTCAGCTATGGTTTTGGACAGCACAGAACTTTTCTGTTGGACAGCACTGGAAGGTTGGTTTGGACCTCAGCTCTGCTTTAGATTTTGCTGGGGGCTTCCCAACTTGGAAGGTCCTTCCTTCTTGAGGTAGGCTTCAGTCCCAACTCCAGACCAAACTCTCAGGGAGCAGACAAACGCTTTTTGGAGTGACAGTCTACTCAGCTCCTAAACTGCACCGTCACCACCAGTCTGTAACAAAAGAGTGAGATTCCACATACCAGACTCCTGGCCCATCTCAGCCTTGGCCTTTTTGGGGAATGAGGGTGCAGGGAAGAGCATGAAGAAGAGAGGGGTGATGTTTGGCATTCTGGAGACATATCCCACACTTTCTAAAACTTGCTTAACTTTTAACTTCCCTCCCCTCCTTTTACCACCAATACCCAATTCCTCCATCCTCAGTAGATGATAGAAGTGTCGCTTTGGTGAGTTCCAGCTACTTTCTTCCCCTTTAGGGCTAGAGGTGGTGCTTAGACAGAATCAGGGGAAAGAGACAAGGGAAGGCAGGAGCTTCAATCAATCCCTCACTGAGTCTGCTGAGGCCCTCAGCATGCTCAGCACAGTCAGCTTCACTGAGGATACAGAGATGGCAAAAATCACTTTATAATGACTCCTTTTCCCAGCTGTTCATCTTCAGCTCCCTCAGCCTGAAGGCTTGAAACTGGGGCCTCACTGTCAAGATCCCTCCCTGCTCACCTTGGCAGCACCTTGGTCCAAGCCAGACCGTAGGATCCTTCCCCCACCTTACACCGCAAACACCAGAGTAGTTCACAATAAGGGGTTAAGGACTTAACAGGTCTGCCTTTGCGTGCTCCCTGTGCAGTCCTGCTGACTGTTTGCGACCCCATATGTCTCCTGCACTGTAGGTGGATTCTTTACCACTGAGACACCTGGGAATCATCCCAACAGGTCTGCCTACTCAGAGGAATGTCCGTTTCAGAAGCTACCTTTGCACTCTTCCTCCTCCCCTCCTGCCACTCTCTGTTTACTGCCCTATAAGATGGGGTTGTTGTTGTTGAGTTGCCAAGTCTTGCATGAGTCAAACTGATTTCTAAATCCCTTCCAAGCACAGAAGTTGTCAGAGCTGCTGTTTCTGGGGATTCTCACCGTTAGCCCCCCAAAACACTGGCCCTCTGGGTGAGAGATACTTCTTGGCAGCAAAAGTGTCTTCTAATCTCCATCCACATTTTTCCTCAAACTTTTTACTCTTCCTCTATGTTAAGGTACATTCCCAAATTAGCAGAGGAAAAAGCCCCCCAAATACTCTCATGTGTTGGGTTGTCAAAACTGGGATCCTTAAAGCACCTGATAGAAGTCATAAAAGATAGAAAGTTTGGCTCCTTGGCCATCACCACGCCCAAAGTAAACCATTGTTTTTGAACAACAAAATTCTTCAGAAATCCCCAGCACTGAGCTTCTTTAGAGCAACAGTTCAAACTTAAGTGTTTCCCCTAAATAATAACAGTAGCTGTCATTTTCTGAGCAACTATTATATGCCAGGCATGCCTACTTACCTCTTTTTAAGTGATACCTCATTTACCCCAGTTCTAGCATCATCTCCATTCCACAGATGCAAAAACAAACTTCAGAGAGTTCTGATAATTTTCACTGATTCATACAGCTTATATTTTGGGGCCAGGTCCATGTGTTTTATACTCTGCCATTAATTTTCAATTATGTTCCAAGAAATCTTAACTATCCTCTCAAGATGTCCAAGACTGTTGAGGGGCTTGAGAAAGCGGTGGAGAAAGAGAGGAGAGAGAGGCCACAAGGTCACCCCATCCCTGTCCATGGCTTATCTATCCCACTCATAACCCCCTCCCACACTCTCTACCCACCCTTTGCTCCCCGCTCATGCAACCCCTGCCAGCCCGAATACAGCTCCAGCAGATACTCTTAACTGTTTTAAGTACTGAGATTTTACATTCTACCTTTTGGCTTTATAAAAAAGTTCAAAAACCATTGTGCTAGGGTCTGCTTTCTCCAGTGTCCCTCTGACACCATCTCAACAATAGCCTTTTATAAATAATTGACATTTACATGTAATTTATCCCACAATTGAAGAATGATTAATTTACAAATTCATTGTACATCTTTAACTACATTTTCTTAATTACAAATTCAGAAATGCTTTGGCAGAAATGGATTATTCATAGGCATGTGAGGTCGATTCATCAGAATGTGAAAGAAGGTGTCTGGGCCACTGCTGCTTACTTCCTCATAAAAAATGAATTAGGTTTTGAGAAGATGAGCATTTGATGTGTGATGGCCCTTGGCCAGACAAAATATATTCACTTTCACTTTCTTCCAAAAGGATAATTTTCTCAATCAGAGGCAATAGGAACGACTTTCAAAGAAGGATTTGTTCACCTTTTTTTTTTTTCTCATTTTTTAACCACCAAGAGGATTTATAGCCTCATATATTTTTCTATTAGGTATAACCACTTGTAAGCCTAAACAGAATTAAGTTTCTATTCAATTTTACTCCCCATGGTGTTTTTTTTTTTTTTTGCTTCCCTGGTGGCTCAGAGGTTAAAGTATCTGCCTCCAATGCGGGAGACCTGGGTTCGATCCCTGGGTCAGGAAGACCCCCTGGAAAAGGAAATGGTAACCCACTCCAGTATTCTTGCCTGGAGAATCCCATGGACAGAGAAGCTTGGTAGGCTACAGTCCACGGAGTTGCAAAGAGTCAGACACGACTGAGCGACTTCACTCATATATAAAAAAGTATCAAGATGTTTTCCCAAAGATTTCTTGTTCTTACTCAAGGTGTTCTTGGAGTGTTCACTTTTGTTTGTTAGCATGTTTGTATATGCATGCATACTCACACACAGACCAAGAGGTTCCTGTGTGTGAGGGGTCACAAGGATAGTATTCTCCAGGTATCACAGACTGAAATACTGTGGAACAAAGAACAGTGCAAGTTACTTGGTAGAAGAGGAAGCTGCCCTTGGACAACATCTTAGTTCAGCCGACTCACCAAACAGCCATCAACATCAAGCAAATGTCTCTTATGAGTAACCAGAGAAAGGAAAAAGAAATGCTCAAATGGGGGTTGAATAAATCACTTGGCAAAGAGATTTTTGTGACATGTAGATCTGGATCTAGAGGCAAGTCTGGATCCAGAGGAAAGATGAGGCATTTAGCTCACAGTGATGATTGGATATCTCTATTTGTCAAGAATGACTCTGGTTCTTACACAGAGGAACGGATCTTTATCTAGAGTAGAAAGTTGCCACATGGATTGAGGGGGGATCATGTGAAATGCATGGTCATAAAATGAAACTTAGAAAATACACACCAAGGGAGACAAGGATATAATTTTATGTTCCTGGGAGAAGTGGCATGTTTGTTCACAGTGAAGTGCATATATAGTTTTTCTTGGTTATTTCCACTGAACTTCCAGGGAGAGAAGAAAGGAAAATGATGATACCCTGTGGAAGAATGGAAACTTTGCTGGGGAAGAGTACCTCCAAGGCCTGGAAGAATCATAACAAGGATCCCTCTAAGAGGCAGCCCAGCAGTACCAATGTCAGTGAGCAGAGAGTCTGTCCAGGTCAAAGGAAGTTTCAAACACTGCATCCAGAAAAGGGTGGTAACCAAAAGAACTGAGAGACCATGAAGATGGAAAAAAATTGTCTTCTGAATTGCACTTTTGTATATGATATATTCTTTACAATGTGTCGAATCTGGCTGCAAGTATGGAGACCTATGAAGTCCATTCTTTTCCATGTGCAGGGATAGGAGGCACTCAACGCCAAGAGATGGATGACTGGCCCCTAAAATAACCAGTCACTTATCTCTTCTCTAGAAGTGTTACTCCATAATTGAAATCTGATTAGTTATCAATACCTATGAATGAGTTCATACCAGTGAGGTATCGATGGGCACGGCATACAAGTTCTCTTCTTTTACCATGAAGAGTTATACCACATCATTTGACCCTTAATATAACCTCATGAAGAAGATGAAATTAAAGTTCCTACAGATTTAGTAACTTGCTCAAGGCCACACAGGTAGGTAGCGGTGCTACAGTTGAGCCTACATCTGTCTGGATCCAAACCTAACCTTTGTCGCATGCTTTCTTATGACTCGTCAGACAGGAAGTTAGGAAAATGTAGGAAAGTTTATGGTGATAACCAAATTCATGGTGGAAACCAAACTATGTTACAGGATTTCCTTCCCTTTGCTATTACAAAAACTTTTTTCCCTAATGTTCTAAGTAAGCATTCTCTCATTTACCCAGAGGAAAGGGAAAGAGGTCCTGTTCTTTGGTAATTTGTTTAATTTATTTAAAAATAAGATCGATGAACATAATTTATAATAAATATTTGACTTTGAGAAAATTTTTCTTTGCTTAGCCCTGGATAGAGAATCAATTTTTTTTTCCAGAGGAAGGGTGAAAAATGCCAAATGAATCAAGAACCAACAGCAACTTAATTTAGTGTGGCTTCCGTTAGAGTATAAAACAATAAAATTGCCCACATTTAAATTCAAGCGCAAAGAACAGGACATTTTTTCATAAGAACAAATTATTTTAAATACTCTAGTTCTTTGTGAAGATTGGACTAGTACAAGATGTGATAGGAAAAATATGTAAAGAAGAGCAGAGACTTCAAAGCGACTGTTTTTGACAAGCTCTCAGTGGGCTATGCTCTATTCTCAGTTCTAAATTGTTTAGCTGCCTGAACCTGGACAAACTACAGAGTCAGATACTACAGAATGCAAAATTTTCAACTCTGAGAGCATCATATTATAGATGAGCACACAAAGTTTCATTTCATAGTAAGTGACTTCAGTTCAGTTCAGTTCATTCGCTCAGTCATGTCCGACTCTTTGTGACCCCATGAATCGCAGCACGCCAGGCCTCCCTGTCCATCACAAACTCCCGGAGTTCACTCAGACTCATGTCCATCGAGTCCGTGATGCCATCCAGCCATCTCATCCTCTGTCGTCCCCTTCTCCTCCTGCCCCCAATCCCTCCCAGCATCAGAGTCTTTTCCANTCAGCTCCCAGTCTTGTTTTTGCTGACTGTATAGAGCTTCTCCATCTTTGGCTGCAAAGAATATGATCAATCTGATTTCAGTATTGACTGTTTAGTAATGTCCATGTGTAGAGTCTTCTCCTGTGTTGTTGGAAGAGGGTATTTGCTATGACTAGTGTATTCTCTTGGCAAAACTCTGTTAGCCTTTGCCCTTCTTCATTTTGTACTCCAAGGCCAAATTTGCCTATTATTCCAGATATCGCTTGACTTTTTACTTTTGCATTTCAGTCCCCTATAATGAGGATGTCTTTTGGGGGTCTTAGTTCTAGAAGCTCTTGTAGGAAACTAACAAAAATTTTATTAGTTCATTAACTGTTGAAATTGTATTGAAAACTGTTGTAATTTATACATTTATGTGATAAAATTACATCTTTACTGTATCAAAAACCTTCCAATTCATAAGCAAAATTTTCTTCTCTATTTATTCAGGTTTCTTTTTTGTTATTTAATAAATAATTTTCTCTATAACATTATATAAATCTTTAGCTTGATTTATCAGTAGTAGCTATAGATTTCATTGCTAATAAATATAGGATTATGTTACTGCTACATTTTTAAGATGTTTTAAGACTATATGAATAGTAGTGACTTTTGTCTGTTGATCTTGTATCAACAACCCTACAAAAATCTTTTCCTGATTTTTAGAGTCTGAAATTGTCATCTGAAAATAATGACAATTTTGCTTTATTCTTTGCAGGTCTTACAACTCTTAACTTTTTTTTTTTGGTCTTGTTCATTGTTTATGGTGTCTAGTACTGTGTTGAACAGCAGTGAGTTTAGTAGGGTCTTATTGACTTATTTGAAGGTATTTATGAAAAGACTATCCTTAACTGTGATGTTTGATATAAGTTTTTGATAGATGTACTTTATGAATTTAAGGAATTTTCCTTTAGTTCTAGTTTACTAAGACATTTTAAAATTACAAACTCTTAAGTTTTCCTAATTTTCCTGCATCTGTTAAAATAATCATATGACTTTTCTTCGTCTGTTGTGTAATGAAGTGTGTAGAAAATTTTGACATTGTTCTATTCTTGAATTTCTGGCATAAACTCAAATTAGTCACAATGTATGGTTTTTATCATAAATTTTCTCTGACGTGGAATCACCTTTCTTTTTTTCCCACTATGTGGAAATGAATAAATAGGGAAAACCACTAGACCATTCAGCTATGACCTAAATCAAATCACTTATGATTGTACAGTGGAAGTGACAAAGTAGATTCAAGGGCTTAGATCTGATAGATTGCCTAAAGAACTATGGACAGATGTTTGTGACACTGGACAGGAGGCAGTGATCAAGACCATCCTCAAGAAAAAGCAAAACCAATACAATATTGTAAAGTAACTAGCCTCTAATTAAAACAAATAAATTTAAATTTAAAAAAAAAAGAAATGCAAAAAGGCAAAATGGTTGTCTGATGAGGCCTTACCAAAAGCTGAGAAAAGAAGAGAAGCTAAAGCCAAAGGAGAAAAGGAAAGATATACCCATTTGAATGCCTGAAAGTGAAAGTGAAGTCACTCAGTCATGTCTGACTCTTTGTGACCCGATGGACTGTAGCCTACCAGGCTCCTCCCTCCATGGGATTCTCAATAGCAAGGAGAGATGAGAAAGTCTTCCTTAAAGATCAAAGAAATAGAGGAAAACAATAGAATGGGAAAGACTAGAGATCTCTTCAAGAAAATTAGAGATACCAGGGGAACTTACATGGAAAGATGAGCATAATAAAGGACAGAAATGGTATGGACCTAACAGAAGCAGAAGCTACTAAGAACAGGTGGCAAGAAACACTATACAGAAAAAGATCTTCATGACTCAGATAACCACAAAGGTGTGATCACTCACCTAGAGCCAGACATCCTGGAATGCAAAGTCAAGTGGGCCTTAGGAAGCACCACTATGAACAAAGTTAGTGGAGGTGATTGAATTCCAGTTGAGCTCTTTCAAATCCTGGAAGATGATGCTATGAACGTGCTGTACTTAATATGTCAGAAAATTTGGAAGATTCGCAGTGGCCACAAGACTGGAAAAGATCAGTTTTCATTCTAATTCCAAGGTCAATGCAAAAGAATGTTCAAACTACCACACAATTGAACTTATCTCACAGACTAGTAAAGTAATGCTCAAAATTCTCCAAGGGAAACTTCAACAGTATGTAAACCATGAACTTCCATATGTTCAAGCTGGATTTAGAAAAGGCAGAGGAACCAGAGATCAAATTACCAACATCCGCTGGATCATCAAAAAAAAAAAAAACCCAAGAAAGTTCTAGAAAAACATCTATTTCTGATTTATTGACTATGCCAAAGGCTTTGACTGTGTGGATCACAACAAACTGTGGAAAATTCTGAAAGAGATGGGAATACCAGACCACCTGACCTGCCTCCTGAGATATCTGTATGCAGGTCATGAAGCAACATTTAGAACTGGACATGTAACAACAGACTGGTTCCAGATTGGGAAAGGAATACATCAAGGCTGTATATTGTCACCCTGCTTATTCAATTTATATGCAGACTACATCATGCATAATACTGGGCTGGATGAAGCACAAGGTGGAATGAAGTTTGCCTGGAAAAACATCAATAACCTCAGATACACAGATGACACCACCCTTATGGCAAAAAGAGAAGAAGAACTAAAGAGCCTCTTGTTGAAAGTGAAAGAGGAGAGTGAAAAAGTTGGCTTAAAACTCAATATTCAGAAAACTAAGATCATGGCATCCGGTCCCATCACTTCATGGCAATAGATGGGGAAACAATGGAAACAGTGAGAGACTTTATTTTGGGGGGCTCCAAAATCACTGCATATGGTGACTTCAGCCATGATAATAGAAACCGCTTGCTCCTTGGAAGAAAAGCTATGACCAACCTAGACAGCATATTAAAAAGCAGATACATTACTTTACCATCAAATGTTCTTCTAGTCAAAGGTATGGTTTTTCCAGTGGTCATGTATGGATGTGAGAGTTGGACTATAAAGAAAGCTAAGTGCTGAAGAATTGATATATTGAACTGTGGTGTTGAAGAAATTCTTGAGAATCCTTTGGACTGCAAGGTGATCCAACCAGTCCATCCTAAAGGATATCAGTCCTGAATAGTCATTGGAAGGACTGATGCTGAAGCTGAAGCTCCAATACTTTGGCCACCTGATATGAAGAACAAACCAAAAGACTCCAATGCTGGAAAAGATTGAAGGCAGGAGGAGAAGGGGAAAACAGAGGATGCGATGGTTGGATGCCATCATTGACTCAATGAACATGAGTTTGAGTAAACTCATGGAGTTGGTGATGGACAGGGAGGCCTGGTGTGTTGCAGTCCATGCAGTTGCAAAGAGATGGATACAACTGAGTTACTGAACTGAACTGATGTGGAAATATGAAACATTTATTTTAGATATCAGACAAGAGCAGAACTGTTACAATTTTACTGCAGCATTTTAAAAACCAGCCCTTCACCACAGTGTAAGATATAAATGCGGGTGCACAAGGGTACCTGTGACATAAAATGTAGTATATTGGTTGCTGCTATAGACTAAAATCTATAGTCACAGACTGAAAGTAGAGTTATTTTATTTGGGGGGAATGTTTTGTACCCCGAGCCCAGGAGACAGCATCTCAGCAGCTCTGATAAAAACAGCTCTAAAGAGACTGGGGACGTCAGGCTATATACAAGTTTGCAAAAGAGAGAACAGGCAGTCTGAACATCAAAGATCAATCAAGTTAAGGAATTTAGCATTCTACAGTATGGGAAGGTGTAAGCCTCTGGGCTCACTGAATTCATTCCTTTCGTATGCACCTCAGATATCTGGCACCAGTCCTCTTTCCTTGTTGACCTTGCTTCTTGCATTCTCACAGTTCCTCAGTGATCACCATGCTGGGCAGGGGATGGCAGCAGCTGCTGGATCACAGTTTGGGGAGCCCTCATTCACTTTTGGAGGCCAGAAATCAGTCACTGATGGCTGTGACATTTCTTGTTGGTTAACATAGCAGAAGACATTTTCATTTCACACTGCCCTGCCAAATACTTCGAAGCCCTACCCAGGTCCTACTGAATACTGGTGGTCCCAAGAGTTCTACAGAAGCAAATCATTAAAAATAAAAATAACAAAGCAATTAAAAATACAAATCAAAATGCCTCAGTGACTACATGTCCAACTCAAACTTTATTTAAATGTTATATTTTCCTCCCACTAATAAAGCTTTATTTCACTCAAACTTGAACGATGGAACTTCCATACTGAAGTATCTTTGTTGCCTAATTAATTCAAAGGAAAAAAACAAAATGACTAGTAAGGAAAAATGTAGGGTTTAACACACCTTTTAATTTGTTTTAAATATTTAAGGTTTTAAAATTGCTTAAAGTTTTTAATCTCGAGTAGGAAAACATTATCTGAGTTGACTACCCTAATGGCACACCACTGTAAAATGTTTTCAGCTGCATCTGGGGCAGAGGGCCTAGTGATTATCTTCAAAGCACCCCAACTTTCTTCATGAGAAGGTCAGAAGTACACTGGTTTGTTTTATTGCACCATCCATTAGGTGATCTAAGTTGCTTTTCCTCTGGTAGGGACTTTGTGTGTCAGGAGGGCATTATGCTTGACCTCCAAATTTGGCCCACAATTTACTGATGAGCTTCATAACCTTTGAGTTACCCTGATATTTTGACATATTTGCAGGGTTCTGGGCTACATTCTGGAAGGCCACCATAACTTCTGGGTCCTGCATGGCTGCAAGGACCTCTGGGTCACAAAAAATTTCTTTCATCCAGGCATTCACGGCATTCCAGGCATGCCTCCCCCTATTCCATGCATTCCTCCAGGAAAATTACCAGGAATTCCCCCAGGAGAGCCACCTGGAAAAGAGCCATACTGAGCTCCTGATTGTCCCCTGGCTTCTTCCTCCCTCTGGGCTCTCTCGTGTTCTTCCCAAGCCTTCTTAACCCTTTCTGTTCTTTTTTGATCTCTCACTCTTTGGGCTTTTTGCTCATACTTTCTCCAGTATCAGCAATTTTCTGGGCCTTTGGGTGAACTTCCATCAGCCTAGCACTAGCATCTTCATAATCTAGCTTATAGGAGAGGCAAGATCACTGGTAGCTTCTTTCTGATGGCCTTGAAGTCTGTGTGCTTTTCCTCGCTACATGTATAGCTGAGCTGCATCCAGATTTATTTCAGTCACTCTTCCACAGGCTTGGATGGCAACATTTCCCTTCTGTAATTTGATGAAGACACTGGTTCTCTTGGCATACAGAGAATGGCCACACAAGGGGTTAGCTTGACGGCATCTTTAAACAACTCATTGGCATTCTGTAGCTCACCATCATTTAGGGCATCAATGGCAGCCACTAATTTTTTTTAATCATTTGCCTGATCCATCATCTCCTTAGTTATTGCTACATTTTTATCTCCCATTTCTTGAGGGGCATTATGGTCTGGTTCAATCACACCTTCATTATCAAATTCTAGATCACTTTCCTCAGCTGATGGTTTGTCTGTCTATGTTTTCCTTCACCTTCTTACTATCTGCTTTTGCTTCCTAAGTGTTTAATTCTGATTTAGTAGCATTTTAGCCCCCATACTCTCCACCCACTCCCTCAGGAAGCTCATTTCCTCTGTGTTCAGAACATTCCAGTCCTGCTCACACATTTACAGGAAGGCTTTAAGCTCTCTCATTTTGCGGGGGTCCATGGTCCGGGAGGCAGTTGGGGGGCGGGTGTAAGCTGCTGGCCAGATGCCAGGCCTGGGCACTACTTCAGGGTGACCACGTAAAGGGGAAGGATGCCCTGAGGCTCAACAAACTAGAACCTCCCCGGCCACTGGCTCTGCCCACCCAGCTACCCTGGGTTCTTCTCCTGTTCATTCCTACTTTATCTACCTCTGCCCTGCATGCTGATTAAAACCTTCTAGAAGTGTGGGTGTTCATGCTGTTGCCCACCTCTCCACGCATGCATTCTTATATTAACTCAAACCCTGTGCTCTAGAGGGATCAACCATCCAGTGTTTTCAAGAAGGTGGAACCTGTTAGCCCCTGAAGGGGGTTATTTAGAATAGAATATCCTCTTGAGTGTGGCCATTAAATGGAACATGATGCCATGAAGCAAAAGGCCTTCTGGCCAGAGCAGCAGTCACAGCTCTGGGTGAGGAAGAATCATGTTGACATAAGATATTCTTTGATGTTTTTTCTAATTTGTCATTTTTAATTCTCTACTTTGCTATGTGATAGATTTTCTTCCAATTTATTGAGATAGAACTGATATACAGCACTATATAAGTGTTAGGTATAGAGCATAATGGTTTGACTTTTGTTGTTTAGTCCCTAAGTCCTATCCGACTCTTTGTGACTCCATGGACTGCAACAGGCCAGGCTTCCCTGTAGCTCCCTATCTCTGGGAGTTTGTTCAAACTCATGTGCCTTGAGTGGATGATGCCATCCAACCATCTCACCGACTGTCGCCCCTCACTCTTCTTCCTCCCGCCCTCCATCTTTCCCAGCATCAGGGTCTTTTCAAATGAGTCGCTCTTCACATCAGGTGGCCAAAGTATTGGAGCTTCAGCGTCAGTCCTTCCAGTGAACATTCAGTGTTGATTTCCTTTAGGATTGACTGGTTTGATCTCCTTGCAGTCCAAGGGACTCTCAAGAGTCTTCTCTAGCACCACAGTTCAAAAGCATCGATTCTTTGGCACTCAGCTTTCTTTATGGTCCTACTCTCACATCCATATATGACTACTGGAAAAACCATAGCTTTGACTATACATACCGATCTTTGTTGGCAAAGTAACATCTCTGCTTTTTAAAGTGCTGTCTAGGTTTGTCATAGCTTTTCTTCCAAGGAGCAAGCATTTTTTAATTTAGTGGCTGCAGTCACCATCTAAGGTGATTTTGGAGCCCAAGAAAATAAATTCTGTCACTGTTTCCTTTGTTTCCTCATCTAGTTGCCATGACATGATGGAACTGGAAACTATGATCTTCATTTTTTGACTGTTGAGTTTTAACTAAGACCTGGTGCCCCAAAATAAATAAATACTTTAAAAAAAACAACAAAAAACAAACAAACAAACAAAAACCTCAGTGATGTGTGGTTTTCAGATGAAATTATCTTTGATTTTTTTTTAATTTATTCTGAGTATCACTTTTAATGTCATTACAAATAGCATCACGTTTTCATTTTTATTGTCTAATTCTTTGTTGCTTGCATGTAGAAACAATTTGTATATATTGACCTTGAAACACTGCTTGATTCACTTACTGGGTCTAGCAGAATTTTTTTATAGAATCCTTTATATAATCCTATATAGAATCCTTTATATAATTATAGAATCCTTTTATATTTTATAAAATCCTTTAGATTTCTGAAAGTGAATTTTTATCTCTATTTCCCTTGATCTTTTTCCTTTTCTGCCTGATTACATTGCCTTAGACTTCAGTAGAATGTTGAATAGGAGGGGTAAAAACAGACCTCATTCAATATTTTAACATTAAGCTAAATTCAGTATAGAATTTGCAGAATCTCTTTTAGTTTTCCTAGAGTTTCTATTTTTATTGTAGTTGGGTATCAAACATGGTCATGTGATTTTTTTGGGTACCTATTTTGTACATATTTTCTGCACCTCTTCTGTACCTAACCATGTGACTGTTTTTTATTCTGTTAGTAAACCAAACATGCATTCCTAGGATAATTTTTGGTTAGTCATATCATATTATCCTATTTATATACTGCTGGGTTAAATTTGCTAATATTTGGTTAAGAAATTTTCTGCCTATGTTCAGGGGTATTACTCCATGGTTGATTTTCCTTTTGTGAAGGGCTTATGGTTGCTTTATCATCATTTGATATTAGAGTTATGCTGGTATAGTGGTCCTATAAAATGAATCAGGAACTGTTTTTCTTCTTTTATTCCTGAAAGAGTATTGGAGAGATTCAAAAATCAATTTCTTTACCAGTTGTCATCAATTTATTAAGTTGTGCTTTTGAGGAATTTGTCTATTTCATCTACCTACATCATCAGGTTTGTGGCCTTGTGTCTTTAACAGTACCTTACTATTTTTCTAATTACTGTAGATTTATAGTCATGTTTCCTGTCTTATTTTGTATATTTATACTTTGTGCTTTTTTTCTCCTAAATTGGTGTTGTTAGTGTATATAATTTTAATAATCCTTTCAAGAACCAGCTTAGTTCGAAGAATTTTCTCTTTACTTTCACAAAATTTTTTCTGTTCTCTATTATTTTCTTCTGTCTATTGATATTGTGTTTGCTTCTTAGATTATTGATTTTAGAACTTTTTGTTTTCACATATTTTACTATATTATATATCTTACAATACATTGCTGTTGATTTTGCTTTAGTCAAACATCTCTCAGAGAAATTAGGAAACACAAAAGAAAAGATATATCTTTCTTAATCATTTCTGGAACTTTCAATCCTTCCTGCAAATTAAAGTTTCCAACTGGTGTTGTTTCTCTCCAGCCTATGGAACCTCCTTTAATATTTCTCACAGATTAGTTATACTGGAAGCAAGTTTTCTCAGGTTTTATTTTTCTGAAAATGCCTTTTTCTCACCTTCATGTTTTAAGAGTTTTTATTGCTAAATATAGAATTCCAGACTAGCTGTTTAGGCTTACTGGCAAAACTGTCATAATATTATATTACCAAAGAAAAGGAAAACAAACAAAAAGTAAATCTGTACCTCTTAAAGTTCCATCTTATCCTTATGCTTGGAGTTTTCAAAGAAATCCAGATCAAGAGGCATAAAATGCTATGACAACTAAACATAAATCCTGATACGTTTCTTAGCAGCTGGAGAACTTATGGAAATAAAATTGACTCATGAAAGACCATGTGACAGCTTTAGATATGATCCAGAAGTTGATTAAAGGACTGGAAGCAAAGGCTGACATTGAAAAAATGTCAGTACAGCTGTAGATAGAGTATCTATAAAACTATAACACTTGATGAAGAAAAAGACTGAACAGTCATTTCACAACAGTCCTTAAATTTTTTTTTATTTAAGTATAGTTGACTTTTTTTAATTTAAGTATACTGACTTCCCTGATGGCTCAGATGGTAAAACGTCTGTCTACGATGCGGGAGACCCAGCTTCGATCCCTGGGTTGGGAAGATCCCTTGGAGAAGGAAATGGCAATCCACTCCAGTACCATTGCCTGGAAATCCCATGGACAGAGGTGTCACAAAGAGTCGGACACGACTGAGCGACTTCACGTTCGTTCACTATTAATATATATTTTATATATATATATATAGTTGATTTATAATACAGTATTAGTTTCAGGTGTATAACATAAGGATTTTAAATTTTTATAGATGATACTCTAAGGTTTTTATGAAGTAATGACCATATTTCCTTGTGCTGTACGATATACCATCACTGTTGACTTATGTGATACATAGTCATTTGTGTCTCAATTTCCTCCCCATATCTTGCTGCTTCCCCCGTCTTGTCCCCACTGCTAATCACTGGTTTGTTCCACGTGTGAGTCTGTTTTGTTGTATTCATTTGTTTTATCATTTAGATTCGACATATACATGATAACATATCATGTTTATCTTTCTCAGCCTGGCTTATTGCACTGGCGTAATATCCTCTATGTCCATCCATGTTCTTGCAAATAGCAGAATTTCATTTTTTTTATGGCTAATATTCCATTGTGTGGTATAACATCACCTTTACATCTTGATTGCTTTCATATCTTGGTTATTGCAACTAAGGCTGCTCTGAACATTTGGGGTGCATGTATCTTTTAGAATTAGAGGTTTTGTTTTATTTTTTGATATATACCCAGGAGTAGAATTGCTGGATCATGTGGCGGTTCTATTTTCAGGTTTGAGAAACTTCCATAGTGTTTTATAGTGGCACTGCCTATTTACATATCCAGAAACAGTGCAATAGGGTTACTTTATGTACACATCCTGGCCAGCATTTCTTGTTTGTAGACATTTTGATGATAGGCATTTTGAGGTATGAAGCTATATCTTATTGTGGTATTTTAAATTTTTATTTTATATAGGACTATAGCTGATTTACAATGTTGTGTTAATTTCAGGTGTACAGGTGTACAGCAAAAGTGATTCAGATATTGAGCAGAGGTTCCTGTGCTAAACAGTAGGCTCTTTATGGTTATCTGAACTATGGACGGAGGTTTGTGACATTGTACAGGAGACAGGGATCAGACCATCCCCATGGAAAAGAAATGCAAAAAAGCAAAATGGCTGTCTGAGGAGGCCTTACAAATAGCTGTGAAAAGAAGAGAAGTGAAAAACAAAGGATAAAAGGAAAGATATAAGCATCTGAATGCAGAGTTCCAAAGACTAGCAAGGAGCAATAAGAAAGCCTTCCTCAGTGATCAATGCAAAGAAATAGAGGAAAACAACAGAATGGAAAAGACTAGAGATCTCTTCAAGAAAATTAGAGACACCAAGGGAACATTTCATGCAAAGATGGGCTCGATAAAGGACAGAAATGATATGGACCTAACAGAAGCAGAAGATATTAAGAAGAGGTAGCAAGAATACACAGAAGAGCTCTACAAAAAAGAGCATCATGACCCAGATAATCTCGATAGTGTGATCACTCACCTAGAGCCAGACATCCTGGAATGTGAAGTCAAGTGGGCCTTAGAAAGCATCACGATGAACAAAGCTAGTGGAGGTGATGGAATTCCAGTTGAGCTATTTCAAACCCTAAAAGATGATGCTGTGAAAGTGCTGCACTCAATATACCAGCACATTTGGAAAACTCAGCAGTGGCCACAGGACTGGAAAAGGGCAGTTTTCATTCCAATTCCAAAGAAAGGCAATGCCAAAGCATGTGCAAACTACCACACAATTACATTCATCTCACTCACTAGTAAAGTAAAGCTCAAAATTCTCCACATGGCATCTGGTCTCATTACTTCATGGGAAATAGATGGGGAAACAAATAGTGTCAAACTTTATTTTCTGGAGCTCCAAAGTCACTGCAGATAGTGATTGCAGCCATGAAATTAAAAGATGCTTACTCCTTGGAAAGGAAGTTATGACCAACCTAGATAGCATATTAAAAAGCAGAGATGTTACTTCAGCAACAAAGGTCTATCTAGTCAAGGCTATGGTTTTTTCCAGTGGTCGTGTATGGATGTGAGAGTTGGACTGTGAAGAAAGCTGAGTGCCAAAGAACTGATGCTTTTGAACTGTGGTGTTGGAGAAGACTCTTAGAGTCCCTTGAACTGTAAGGAGATCCAACCAGTCCATACTAAAGGAGATCAGTCCAAGGGTGTTCATTGGAAGAACTGATGCTAAAGCTGAAACTCCAATACTTTGGCCACCTCATGCAAAGAGTTGACTCATTGGAAAAGACTCTGATGCTGAGAGGGATCGGGGGCAGGAGGAGAAGGGGACAACAGAGGATGAGATGGCTGGATGGCATCACCAACTCGATGGACGTGAGTTTGAGTGAACTCCGGGAGATGGTGATGGACAGGGAGGCCTGGGGTGCTGCGATTCATGGGGTCACAAAGAGTCTGACACGACTGAGTTACTGAACTGAACTAACTGAACTGAACTGGTAATACATATAATAGTGTGTATTTGTTAATCCCAAACTCCCAGTTTATCCCTCCTCAACACCTTTCCCCTTAGGTAACTATAAGCTTGTTTTGAAATTTGTAACTCTGTTTCTGATTTTGTAAATAAGTTCATTTGTATCATTTTTATATTCCACATATAAATGACACCATAATAATACTTGCCATTCTTTGTCTAATTTACCTCACTTAGTATGATAATCTCCAGGTTTATTTATGTTGCTGCAGATGGCATTATCTCATTCTTTCTAACTATAAAGAAATCTGAGCACCAAAGAATTGATGCTTTTGAACTGTGGTGTTGGAGAAGACTCTTGAGAGTCCCTTAGACAGCAAGAAGATCCAACCAGTCCATCCTAAAGGAAATCAGTCCTGAATATTCAAGGAAGGGCTGATGCTGAAGCTGAAACTCCAGTATTTTGACCACCTGATGCAAAGATCTGACTCATTTAAAAAGACCCTGATGCTGGGAATGATTGAAGGCAGGAGGAGAAGGGGACAACAGAGGATGAGATGGTTGGATGGCATCACTGACTCAATGGACATGAGTTTGAGTAAGCTCCAGGAGTTGGTGATGGACAGGGAAGCCCAGCATGCTGCAGTCCATGGAGTCGCAAAGAGGCAGACATGACTGAGTGACTGAACTGAAGTGACTTAATGACTGAATAATATTCCACTGTACACTGTGTACCACATCTTTCTGCATTCATCTAGATGGACACTTAGGTAGCTTCCATGTCTTGGCTATTGTAAATAGTGGTGCTATGAACATTGGAGTACCTATGTCTTTTTGAATTATTGTTTCTTTTTTTTTTCGATGTATACGTGCTAAGTTGCTTTAATCGTGTCTGACTCTTTGTGTTCCTGTGGACTATAGCCCACCACACTCCTTTGTACATGGAGTTCTCCAGACAAGAATGTAGGAATGGACTACCATGCCCTTCTTCAGGGGATCTTCCTGACCCAGGAATCTTTGATGTATACCCAGGGGTAAAATTGCTGGATCATATGGTAATTCTGTTTTTAGCTTTCTGAGAAACCTCCCTACTATATTCCATAATGGCTGTACCAACTTACTTTCCCACAAATAGGGTACTATGCCTCCCTTTTCTCCACATCCTTGCTAAAGTTCGCTATTTGTAGATATTTTAATGATAGTCATTTTGACAGGTGTGAGGTGGTATTTTATTGTGGTTTTGATTTATATTTCTCTAGTGATTAGTGGTGTTAAGCATCTTTTCATGGGCTTACTATCCATTTGTATATCTTTTTTTGGAAAAATGTCTACTTGGATCTTTGGTCCATCTTTTATTTGGGTTCTTTTTTGATATTAAGTTGTATGAGCTATTTATATATTTTTGATATAAACTTCTTACCAGTCATATCGTTTACAAATATTTTCTCCCATTCAGTAGATGTCTTCCTGTTTTGTCCATGGTTTCCTTTGCTGTCCAAAAGTTTTAAAGTTTAATTAGACACCCCCCCTTCTTTTTTTGCTTTTGTTTCCTTTGCTTTAGGAAGCAGATGCAAAAAAATATTATTACAATTTATTTCAAAGAGTGTTATGCCCATGTTTCCTTCTAGGGCTTGTATGGTTTCCAGTCTTAGATTTAAGTCTTTAATCCACTTTCAGTTTATTTTTGCATATGGTGTTAGAAAATGTCCTCATTTCATCTTTCACGTGTAGCTGTGCACGTGCCAGTCTTTAAATATACAAAGTGACTTTATTCAGTGCTTGGCAGCCAGCTGTTCACAGACACAGATGTGCATGGGTGTGTGCCTGTTAAGTTGCTTCAGTCATGTCTGACTTTTTGTAACCCTGTGGACTGTAGCCCCCCAGGCTCCTTTTCCATAGGATTCTCCAGGCAAGAATACTGGAGTGGGGTAGCCATGCCCTCCTCCAGGGGATCTTTCACAAGATAAAATGGGTTTAAACTAAGTTAGGAGGGACTTAATTTTGGAATATTTCTTACAAGCAATGAAGCTAAGTTATTGAATAAATCTTTGAAAGAGATGAGTTTCTCCTCTATATTTAGAGGGCTTTGCATGTTGCTACTGGAAAAGACACACTATATCTCTTCAGGACTCTTTTCACAACTTTATATCATCAAAACATCAGTAGGTGGGACTATCCCAAACAAATTTTTCCTTCCTTTATAACTTCTCATTTACCTCACCTAACAAAGCCATCTGCAACTTTTACATCTGTGAGAAAATTTTAATACAGCAATAAAGCCTTCTGTGAACTGTTTGTTACTGACACAGATGGGATTCTAAATTCTGAATAACCATTCAAAGAAAAAAATTAGCTGCACAAAAAGAAATAGATAACTATCATTACTGATAATTTTAGTACAAAGTCTTTCCTCAAAATAATTTAGCTTCAATTACTTGTTTCTAAAGGGTTACATTTTTAGACTTTGGCAGTTAGTCCAATTCTGTACAATTTTGAATCACAGAAAAGAGTAGGTGTATCAAGTGACTGGTATGTTGTAAAAATTGTTTTCTAAAGATTCAAGGAACAGGTTGATTGAATAGCTTTTTCAGAAAGATGTAAAAATCTTTGAATCTCTATTCTGTCACAGCTTTCCTCACAAAAAAATGACAATAATCTGAACAGATTTCTAAAGTAAATTATGCAGAATCATCCACTTCAAGTAACACTTATTTATTTTATTTATGGTATATAAAATCAGGGCTGGCAGGGTTAGGCTCACAGTATCAGCAAAGACATCTAGGTTAATTCCTTTGCCAGATTGTTACTCACTAGGTCCCTGATTAGATCCCAGGCCCCTTGGTTCCCAGGTTAACACAGTTTTTAGTAAATCAGGTTTCTTCTAACCTGTAAGTATATGTCTCCTATAACTAATTCACCAACGTTGGGTGAAGTCTCTTAAATCAGGGGTCCCTAGCCTCTAGGATCTAATGCGTAATGATCTAAGGTGAAGTGGATGTTAATTGGACTAAATGCCGAAGTCTAATAACAGAAATAAAGTCCACAATCAATGTAATGTGCTTGAATCATCCCCAAATTATCCCCACCTCCAGTCCAAAGAAAAATTGCCTTCTATGAAACAGGTCCCTGGTGCAAAAAAGTTGTGGAACTCTGTCTCACATGAATATGTAGCCAAAATAACCATGAAGAAACGGTCCCTGAGAAGGTTTCCACACTTGCCTTTTAACCTATGTGTAAGGCAGGAATAGACACACAGATGTGGCCTATCATAGAACAGACTTGTGGTCACAGAGAGAGAAGGAGAGAGTGAAACGAACTGAGAGAGTAACACTGACATATATACACTACCATGTGTGAAGTAGATACTAGCGGGAAGCTGCTGTATAACACAGGGAGCTCAGCTCAGAGCTCTGTGATGACCTAGAGGAGTGAGATGGAGGGTGTGGGAGAGAGGCTCAGAGGGAGGGGACACACACACACACACACACACACTTATGACTGATTCATGTTGTCATAAGGCAGAAACCAACACAACTTTGTAAAGCAATTATCCTCCAATTAATTTTTTTTTTAATTCTTGCCTTTTAATACTCATTGTTCCTTTTGAACCCAAACAGGTTGTCTCTGTAAGTATTCTTCCCATAATTATCGGTCTTCAAAGTGTACCTATTTTGATATCAATATTGACTTAATAGCTGAAAAATATTCCTAATAAATTGTCTTATGAGGAGAAACATTATACAACAAAATGTAAACATGCAACACACAGAGAACACTTCTCTGAAGAAAGAAAGCAAACAAAAAATATTAACCATGCCCATCTCTGAGTGATCATGTTTTGAGTAGTTTCTTCCCCACTTCCTTGCTTAGCTATAATTTTTAAAATACAACAGTAAGCATATTGCTTTATTGAGGCAAAAGAAATCAAAAGGCTCTTAAGTCAATTTTCTTGTACTTTTGATTGGGAACATAATTTAAAGTGAGAATACTTGAGAACTCCTTAGCATTTTGTTGTTCAGATCTAGAGCAGCAGTGAATAGCCAGCACTTGATGCTATCAGACAGCCTGCCTGATTGTGAACATTATCCTAAATAAATTTTACAGTGAGATGACTTGGTTTTTAATACTACTTAAAACACCCTCAAATATTAACACCTTAGTGTCTAAAACACTATTCAAATTTGACATTCAGATATATTAGATATATATTAGATATAAATATATATTAGATTATATATATATATATATTAGATAATCTGAATTAAAAGCACCACATTCTGAAAGAAGGTTTGATTTTCATTAGGGCAAAAGTAGCCTACTTTAAAAAAAATCCATTCTTAGATTTCAATGTATAATTATAATTCCTATTGTATAAATGTCTTTAATTTGCCTCTAAGATTGTAATTACAATTTCATGATCTATTCAACTGTTCAATCAACACTTTCACTAAGGAGATAAAATCATGGAAATAAATACAATGCATAAAAAGAATATAAAATATTATATTTACTTATGGTACTTGTTGAACATATTTTAGGAATAGATATCCTTTTAAGCTCTCTTGGTATATCAATATATAATCAATCACTCTTAAGACCTATGACACCTTCTTTAAATCTAAGTAAGTAAGTAAAGTCACTCAGTCGTGTCCGACTCTTTATGACCCCATGGACTGCAGCCCACCAGGCTCCTCAGTCCATGAGATTCTCCAAGCAAGAATACTGGAGTGGGTTGCCATCTCCTTCTCCAGGGGATCTTCCCGACCCAGGGATCGAACCCGGGTTCCCGCATTGGAGGCAGATGCTTTAACCTCTCAGCCACCAGGGAAGTCCTCTTTAAATCTAACCTCACTTTTAATCACGAATATAAGTCCTTTTACTGGTATTTGGTTTTCAGTATCAGACAATGTACCAGAATCTTGTTTAAAGTGGCTTTTTATATTCTTGAAGCAAATTATAGGTTTAACTCCATTTGAATGGCCCCTACTTTGCCTAAAATCATTGAGGCTGGAAAGATTTTTATAATAATTTATTAAATAACTCCAAATTAAATTCTGCCAATTATTAATAATTATTAATAGTAAAAAGTATAGGTACTTATTTTCTCTAGAACCCAAACCTTTAACTCTATACCCTATTTATTTATTTAATCTTCTTCCCATTAATCATTCTTATTATTTTCTGAATTGTTTTCTTTGTTTCTCAATTGTATCTTTTCCAATTGAGTTTTTCTGAAATTATTTCTCGGTTATTATCACCATAGCTCAGCTGTGGAGAGGGCTTCATATGATTGGAATTCTTAGGCCTCTTGGGTGTCTTGCTAAGGAATGAATGCCTAAAATCCCACTCCTCCATTTCCATTCCATTTAACTTTTTAAAAACTGTTCCCTTTGTAATCTAGAGAGTTGAAGGTAGGGAAGGAGGGATAAGTAAATTTTCCTAATAGAGTAGAAATAATTAAGGAATGAATTTGAGGAATTCAGTCTCCCAGCATAATGTTGGTTTGGGCCCCGATATCAAGATGATATCTAGGAATATGAATATCTGGGGCTAATGAGATATCAGCATGCATTTGGATCATGAATAAACAACCTTTCTCCAACCTGGTCACTGTTGGCTACATCAGTGAAAGGCTTGTCAAAGATTATAAAATTAGTCTTTGACACCTATTGGCCAGCTATCTTCCTACACTTACACACACACACACACACACACACACCCCACCCTTGTGTAGAAAACTCTCCTATTTGTTGGGCCTCACAGGAGAGGCCCTGAGGAAAGATTTCACACACAGCTGATGGACCCTTCAATACCTGTGACTACTATTCAGGCAGCTTTGAAAATGCAAATGTTTTTCAAGGTGAGAAATACATCCTCCTCTTAACAGGCCTTTTCTTCATTAACTCTGCTTATTTTTGGCAGAGCCCAGAGGCCACATATGTTTTAAAGATGAGAATTAGGGAGGAAAAGTCAAACTTACAGGTGTGTTGCTGCCACAGAGCATAGATGGAAGGGAGCCTAGGAGCTGAAGGAGGGGGCAGGGGTACGGGGAGATCCTGGGGTACTCCACCCACTTTGTCTTCTGCCCAGCCTATCTGATGTAATCATGTCTGGTAGCACACTCAAACAATTTTTATGCTCTCAGTAACTTAGTATTCATGGAGTATGAGAGTGAACCTTTTTCTTCTTGCCTCTGTATTTAGTGGTTAACTCAAGAAAAAGAAATCTAGTCTTTTTTCAAGTGTTGTTTTAGGAGTGTCAGGAAATTCATTTGAACAAGGTGTGCTAAAATTATGGCAACCAACTCCAGGATTCTTGCCTGGGAAATTCCATGGACAGAGAAGCCTGGCAGGCTAAGGTCCAGAGGGTCACAAAGAGTTGGACACCACTGAAGCAACTTAGCTAAAATATTATTCCTATTTAAGTGAAACAAGTATGGAAGTCAGAGGAGATATGCAAAAGGTACAAAAGATTAAAAGCATTAAAAATTATTGTAAATTAAGTAAAGTTTGGATCTGAGATGCTGCAAAGTCCCTTCTAACTCTGAGTTCTGAAGCTTTACCATTCATATTTGTATGGCAGATCAAATTTACAATGTAATTTCATGTATTCTCTAATTTGATTTTTACAATAACCTTAAGTCAAAAAACAGGAGTCCCACAGATAAAGAAACTGAAGTGGAGAAATTTTGAATATTTTTCCAAAGTCACCAACACCTTGCCATGGTTGAATTGTGATTACGATCAAAATTTCCTGACTCCCAATCCAAAATTTTATGGCCTGCAGTTCACAATACTCCATACAAAGATATGAGATAAGTTATATCAAATATTGGAAAGCCACTTGGCTAAGATAGGGTTCTAAATGAGAAATGTGTACAGATAAACTCACTAAAACTGTTTTTATTCTGTTGCTTATTAGCATACCAAAATGTGGTAGACATATGGTCACTGCCTTCAAGAATATTAGCTATTAAAGACAATAGAATTGTAAATTAGCTTCCTTTGCACTTTTGCCTGGAAAATCCCATGAATTGAGGAGCCTGGTAGGCTGCAGTCCATGGGGTCACGAAGAGTCAGACACGACTGAGCGACTTCCCTTTCACTTTTCACTTTCATGTATTGGAGAAGGAAATGGCAACCCACTCCAATGTTCTTGCCTGGAGAATCCCAGGGACAAAGGAGCCTGGTGGGCTGCCGTCTATGGGGTCGCACAGAGTCGGACACGACTGAAGTGACTTAGCAGCAGCAGCAGCACTTTATATTAGTTACTCTTTCAACAAGTAAGCAGCACATACATACTGATTCCAGGTAGGTTTTGGGGGATACAAGGAGAAGTATGAAAGGGCAGAACCTGGTCTCTGAAGTCTTTAAAGAGAAACGGGAAATCATGACAATGACTGGAACTGCATCTTTACAATTTGGAATCCACAAAAGCTGGAGAAATGAAAGGGTATCTCTGGGAAGCCAGTGAGAATGCACATTTCCTGTGGCCAGGACTCACTCTTAATCATCCTGCCTCTTTCTCTGGTTGTTTTTCTTTATCTTTCATGTAAATTAACCTGTCTCTGTAGTCCTTTCCTCAGTCTCCTTTTATTGATTAGAGCTGATATTACTGCCTTCTTGGGTAATATTACTATCTTCTTTTATTTTTCTGAGCTATTCTACTTTTGACTTAACTGCTTAGAAGATCAGTTTGAATGTGCTAGTTACCAGGACAAACTTATTGGGGCTCTGACCTCCTTTATGTATAGGTCTATTGCCTATATCTTTGGGTCATATTCCCCATCCTCAGCTTTCTCAAGGGTTGTGCGGACACATGGAGAAGGCAATGGCACCCCACTCCAGTACCTTGCCTGGAAAATCCCATGGATGGAGGAGCCTGGTAGGCTGCAGTCCATGGGGTCGCTAAGAGTCAGACACAACTGAGCGACTTCACTTTGACTTTTCACTTTCATGCATTGGAGAAGGAAATGGCAACCCACTCCAGTGTTCTTACCTGGAGAATCCCGGGGACAGGGGAGCCTGGTGGGCTGCCGTCTATGGGGTCACACAGGGTCGGACACGACTGAAGTGGCTTAGCAGCAGCAGCAGCAGCAGTGCGGATGCATGGTACAAACCGTAATTACCATAAGCAAGAACTTTATCTCAAGGATGTGAGCAGACTAGCAGAGATCTCTCATGAACTATAGTACTTGGCATCCCTTATTTTTTAATCATAATTTGCTAATTTAAAAAAATTTTCATTTTATTTTAAGCAGTCCAATTATTGCTTCCCATCTATTCTCTTAGGCCCATTTTCAAGTAAACATAGGTTACTATAAACATTTCAGATAGAAAGTAATTTGGGTAGAAGTAATAGCAAAATCAAACAAGTAGGAGTCCTCTTACCTCATGCAGTCACCAGTAATTGACTATTTAGTCAAAAAGTCATTTAGTGTGAGGAATATTTTTTAAATGATATGTTGTTTAAAGATCATATTTTAACTTAATACACATAAATATCTTATTAGAGTGTTCCATAGTAGTCCATGTTGTACAAAGACCACCATTTCTAATGAAGTGAAGTGAAGTGAAAGTCACTCAGTGGTGTCCGACTCTTTGTGACCCCATGGACTATACAGTCCATGGAATTCTCCAGGCCAGAATGCTGGAGTGGGTAGCCTTTCCCTTCTCCAGGGGATCTTCCCAACCCAGGGATCAAACCCAGGTCTCCCACATTGCAGGCAGATTCTTTACCAGCTGAGCCACAATACAACATCTGTAATATCTAACTTTGGCTTCTTTAAAGTGAAAATTTAAATACCTTTGCAAATTAAAATTGGTGTGTAAGTCTTAAGATTTTGAGACTATTTGCCCAATCATTTAAGAAATTCTGGCTAATTCATGTCAATGTGTAACAAAACGAATACAGTATTGTAAAGCAAAACAAACTAAAAAATAAAAATTAATTAAAAAAAAAAAAAAAAGAACTAAGTGAATGAATAAAATTTGGAAAAATTTAGGCTTGTGTAGTTTATACATTATGGATCTTATAGATGGATCTTATAGAAAGCAAATTTTCTATAAGAAAATTTCTATCAAAGCAACAAAGTTTGATTTGCATAATTCTTCTGAATAAATATTTTGAAAAATCTTTGAGTAATAAAAGTACTTAATGCTCAGTAAAAAAAAAAAAAAAAAAGAAAGAAATTCTTACCTATGCCTCATTTAAAAGAAAATTTTATTTAGAAACACAAGATTATCATGGCTTAATCACAGAACTAAACTTGGTTTTTATAGAAATAATTTTATTTTCCACTCATATTTCATTCAATTATACATTTGAATGCATTAAAATTTTTTGAGTAAAGTCATTTAAAATAACATTGAAATATTAAATAACATAAGGCAGCAAGAAAACTAATTCTGGATAAGTCTGTAAGCCAGCTGATGGGAACAGAGGTACCAATATGGCTTGGAGAAGAAAATAGTCTTCTGGTCTTAAATGTTTGCTCTATCATGAGCAGAGACCAGCCTCACTCACTGTGATGACTATGATACAGAGAGGAAAGAGAGAATTCATTCAACTAACAAGTAAGCTAAGGGGTTTTCCTGAACAGAAACTCAATGTGATTCTCTTAGGTTAGATTATAATACATGTAGGGTGAAAAAAAATTTTTAATGGAGAGAGAATTCCATTGGTGAATTTTAAATAGAGATGACTTCTGTTAGAAAAACACAAAATGACACAGAATGAAGACTTGCCAGTATAGGTAAATGAGTTCAGTTAGTTCAGTTTAGCCACTCAGTCATGTCCGACTCTTTGCGACCCCATGGACTGCAGCATGCCAGGCCTCTCTGTCCATCACCAACTCCAAGAGTTTACGCAAACTCATGTCCATTGAGTCGGTGATGCCATCTAACCAAGGATGTCATCCCCTTCTCTTCCCACCTTCAATCTTTCCCAGAATCAGGGTCTTTTCCAGCGAGTCAGTTCTTTGCATCAGGTGGCCTAAGTTTTTGAGTTTCAGCTTCAGCATCTGTCCTTCCAATGAATATTCAAGAGTGATTTCCTTTAGGATGGACTGGTTGGATCTCCTCCAATCCAAGGGACTCTCAAGAGTCTTCTCCAACACCACAGATCAAAAGCATCAATTCTTCTGCACTCAGCTTTCTTTATAGTCCAACTCTCACATCCATACATGACTACTGGAAAAACCATAGCTGTGACTTGACAGACTTTTGTTGGTAAAGACTCTGCTTTTTAATATGCTGTCTAGGGAATCAGAAAGAGAAATAGGTACTTCCTCAAGATACATATAGAAATAAAATCCAGGTGAATGAAGTAAACTTCATTAGAAGTAGACTTCTGTTTGTCACAAACACAAGAAGTGGAGAACATGAAGAAATACTTTATAGCAGGCGTTCTTTAAATACATTGGGAAACCAGAGATGACAGGGAACCAAAAAAGGGAAATGAGTAGCAAGTACATGAGCTGAGGCATATCTGCTCTTCAAGATGTACTAATCTTGAGTTTTCACCCAGATTGAAACAGCAGCAGAGAAGCCAGAACTCAGAAAAGCAAGGAGTTGGACCTGAGACCACCAATATAGGTTAGAACCTGAAGTCCCTGCAATTAAAAGGTTAAAAAGAAAAAGGAAAAGGAAAGCTTCCTGACTCAGGGAGAATATAAGGAAGTTTACTTTAGTCTGGATTTTGAGTGGCTAAAAAAATTTCTCTGTGTTGGGGCTGAACCAAACATTGTCTGGTTTGGAAAAGAAATTACCATAAAAAATTGCTCTTACACCAGTAACAGTTCTAAGAGTCATGGAATTAATAAAGCATAAAAATTCCCTTATAGGACATGGTTTCGACCTAGGCTGCACAGGATTCCTATGAGAATGAAAATAAGTTTACAATGTAATTACAAAATAAAAGGAAACAATCCACCAGGAATGAGACAGCACACACTGCAGATATAAAATCCCAATAATAGCAGAAAATAGAACATTCTGACAGAGATTCTGAAGTAAATTATGAAGATGACTAAAGAAAGAGAAAATAAAAGCAAGACTTGAAGATGTAGGAAAAAAAGGCACAAAAGCATAAAAGATAAGATAGTATAAATGGATATAGAGGGACCAGATGGACAAATATGTAGTAGGATGTTTATAGTAAAATTTGGGTGGTGGTTATACAGGTGTGCAATGTAAAATGACTTATCTGTTTGAATTTTTTCATAGTAAATTACTGGGAGAAATATCCTATGAACAGAAATGGCAAGATATAAAAGGAATCAGCAACTATAAAAGCTGGACAGATACTTATAAAACTGTTTGCTGACATTAGCCATCAACAAAGGATCACAATAAAATACAGAGGATCACAATAAAGCTGGAATAAGCAAGTTTAGAAGCAAATAAGAACCATCTGACCAGAATACACTCAAATAATAGAGACCAAAGTTTAACACAGAGCACTGGCAGTGTACTCAGTGTGGGCCCCTGACTAGCAAGATCATCATCACCTAGAAACTTGCATAAAAAGTAAACATTCAGGCTCCTCCACAGACCTGCTGAATCAGAGACTCCATGGCTAGAGCCCAGAACTCTGATTTAATACACTCTCCAGGTGTTTCTGATGCTCTCTGATTCATCAGAGTCATTGGTTATAGGGAAATAGACCCCTGGCATAAGGAAAGTGGCTTACAAAAAAATTAATGATAATACCTAATCTTATGCTCCAAAATCACTGTGGATGGTGACTACAGCACAAAATTAAAAGACGCTTGCTCCTTGGAAGAAAAGCTATGACAAACCTAGACAGCATATTGAAAAACAGAGACATCACTTTGCCGACAAATGTCCATATATTCAAAGCTATGGTTTTTCCAGTAGTCAGGTATGGATGTGAGAGTTGGATCATAAGGAAGGCTGAGCACCAAAGAATTAATGCTTTCAAATGGTGGTGCTAGAGAAGACTTCTTTGAGAGTTCCTTGGACAGCAAGGAGATCAAACCAGTCAATCCTAAAGGAAATCAACCCTGAATATTTTTTGGAAGGACTGAGGCTGCGGCTGAGGCTCCACTACTTTGGCCACCTGATGTTAAGAGCTGACTCACTGGAAAATACTTTGATGCTGGGAAGATTAAGGACAGGAGAAGAAGGGGGCACCAGAAGATGATATGGTTGGAAGGCATCACTGACACAATGGACATGAGTTTGAGCCAACTCTGGGAGATAGTGAAAGACAGAGAAGGTTGTCATGCCACAGTTCATGGGGTCGCAAAGTCGGACACGACAGCAACTGAACAACAGATCTTAAGGGAATTCCTTTTCAATTCCAAAATGAATAGTATTACTACTTCTTTCAATGGAGTGCTTGAAAACAATTTTTTATTTTCTACATTAAAAACATTAGTGAAAGTTATTGTCAGACTATTAAAACTGGTAAGAAAGTTCAGCAAAGTCATGCTGAATGTAAGATTAATATGCAAAGTTATATAAAATGTAAACATATTTCTATGAGATAGAATGATTTATAAAATTAATTTTAAGAGATACATTTACACTTAGGAAACTCAAACAGGGGCTCTGTATCAACCTAGATGGGTGGGATGGGGAGGAAGATGGGAGGGAGATTCAAATGGGAGGGGATATATGTATATCTGAGGTTTGTGACATTGTACAGGAGACAGGGATCAAGACCATCTCCATGGAAAAGAAAGGCAAAAAAGAAAAATGGCTGTCTGGGCAGGCCTTACAAATAGCTGTGAAAAGAAGAGAATCGAAAAGCAAAGGAGAAAAGGAAAGATATAGGCATCTGAATGCAGAGTTCCAAAGAATAGCAAGAAGAGATAAGAAAGACTTCTTCAGCGATCAATGCAAAGAAATAGAGGAAAAGAACAGAATGGGAAAGACTAGAGATCTCTTCAAGAAAATTAGAGATACAGGAATATTTCATGCAAAGATGGGCTCGATAAAGGACAGAAATGGCCTGGACCTAACAGAAGCAGAAGATATTAAGAAGAGGTGGCAAGAATACACAGAAGAGCTGTACAAAAAAGATCTTCACAACCAAGATAACCACAATTGTCAGGAGCCGCCTTAGGCATTACTGACAAAATACAGGCATGGCCCCCAGCCCCCTCTCCTCATTCTGCAGGCGGGACTTGGGATGAAGGAGCTAGGCCTTGTAATTCTGACTTGTCTTTTCCTTTCCTAGGCTGAGTTGACAGAAAAGGAATATTAAGATGCTTGTTGTTCTTGAGAGGAGCATGAGAAGGCACAAAGCCTTCTGCAGCTGTGCTCAGAAAATAATTCATAAAGTTGATCATTGACATTTATTCAAGGACGTTTATAAAAGAGTGTTCCAGGATGGGCACATAGGCCGTAGCTTGAGGCCATGGGAGGGATTGCTATCTGAAGCCTATTTGTGAGGAGAATGTTTATGGCAAAGGAGTTTACTGAATGTAGGGCTTAGAAATAATTAAAATAGAAGTTAAAGATTTAAGGAATGTGGTGAAGTTACCATATTTTACTATAGCTTATAGAAGTTAGGAATTCTTAGAGACACTATAGCTAGAAGCCTTGTTAAGAGAGAGTGAGCTCAGGATGTTAGGGGCAAACACGATTTAGGAAGACAAGTGGTAAACTGAGGAATGGAGCATGAGTCGTAATGTAATCACAAGTTAACTACAGGACACATTAGAAGAGGGAGATAATAGATGACAAGGCTGATTCCCAGAGAATCACTGAAGCAGGAACTCTGTTTGAAGAGCAACAATGATTTATGGAGATAATAAATCTGGGAGAGGGGGTACTGAAAATGTCAAACCTCTGGCCTAATGTTTTTGTAAAAGTATAAAAGAGAATCTTAAACTTGAAATAAACAGGCAGTCCAAGAAAACTGAGAGGCTGTCTCATTCGCCGACACCGTTCACCTCTTCAGGTTGAATCCCTGGCTGCTGGACTTGGACTCCAGTACACGATGGTATGATCACTTACCTAGAGCCAGACATCCTGGAACATGAAGTCAAGTGGGCCTTAGAAAGCATCATTATGAACCAAGCTAGTGGAGGTGATGGAAGTCCAGTTGAGCTCTTTCAATTCCTGAAAGATGATGCTGTGAAAGTGCTGCACTCAATATGCCAGCACATTTGGAAAACTCACCAGTGGCCACAGGACTGGAAAAGGTCAGTTTTCATTCCAATCCCAAAGAAAGGCAATGCCAAAGAATGCTCAAACTACCACACAATTGCACTCATCTCACATGCTAGTAAAGTAATGCTCAAAATTCTCCAAGCCAGGCTTCAGCAATACATGAACCATGAAATTCCAGATGTTCAAGCTGGATTTAGAAAAGGCAGAGGAATAAGAGATCAAATTACCAACATCTGCTGGATCATGGAAAAAGCAAGAGAGTTCCAGAAAAACATCTATTTCTGCATTATTGATTATGCCAAAGCCTTTGACTGTGTGGATCACAAGAAACTGTGGAAAATTCTGAAAGAGATGGGAATACCAGCCCACCTGACCTGCCTCTTGAGAAATCTGTATGCAGGTTAGGAAGCAACAGTTAGAAGTGGACATGGAACAACAGACTGGTTCTAAAAAGGAAAAGGAGTACATCAAGTCTGTATATTGTCACTGTGCTTATTTAACTTCTATGCAGAGTACATCATGAGAAACACTGGGCTGGAAGAAGCACAAGCTGGCATCAAGATTGCCGGGAGAAATATCAATAACCTCAGATATGCAGATGACACCACCCTTATGGCAGAAAGTGAAGAGGAACTAAAAAGCCTCTTGATGAAAGTCAAAGAGGAGAGTGAAAAAGTTGGCTTAAAGCTCAAAATTCAGAAAACGAAGATCATGGCATCTTGTCCCATCACTTCATGGCAAACAGATGGGAAAACAGTGTCAGACTTTATTTTTTGGGGCTCCAAAATCACTGCAGATGGTGACTGCAGCCATGAAATTAAAAGATGCTTACTCCTTGGAAGAAAAGTTATGACCAACTTAGATAGCATATTCAAAAGCAGAGACATTACTTTGGCAACAAACGTCCATTTAGTCAAGGCTATGATTTTTCCAGTGGTCATGTATGGATGTGAGAGTTGGACTGTGAAGAAGGCTGAGTGCCGAAGAATTGATGCTTTTGAACTGTGGTGTTGGAGAAGACTCTTGAGAGTCCCTTGGACTGCAAGGAGATCCAACCAGTCCATTCTGAAGGAGATCAGCCCTGGGATTTCTTTGGAAGGAATGATGCTAAAGCTGAAGTTCCAATACTTTGACCACCTCATGCAAAGAGTTGACTCATTGGAAAAGACCCTGATGCTGGGAGGGATTTGGGGCAGGAGGAGAAGGGGACAACAGAGGATGAGATGGCTGGATGGCATCACCAACTCAATGGACATGAGTTTGAGGGAACTCCAGGAGTTGGTGATGGACAGGGAGGCCTGGTGTGCTGCAACTCATAGGGTTGCAAAGAGTCGGACACGACTGAGCGACTGAACTGAACTGAAAATGACTGTAGATGGTGACTGCAGCCATGAAATTAAAAGATGCTTGCTCCTTGGAAGAAAAGTTATGACCAACCTAGGCAGCATATTAAAAAGCAGAGATATTACTTTACCAACAAAGTCCATCTAAACAAAGCTATGGTTTTTCCAATAGTCATTTACAGATGTGAGTGTTGGACTATAAAGAAAGCTGAGCACAGAAGAGTTGATGCTTTTGAACTGTGGTGCGGAGAAGATTCTTGAGAGTCCCTTCAACTGCAAAGAGATGCAACCAGTCCATCCTAAAGGAAATCAGTCCTGAATACTCACTGGAAGGACTACGTTGAAGCTGAAACTCCAATACTTTGGCCACCTGATGCGAAGAACTGACCCATTAGAAAAGACCCTGATGCTGGGAAAGATTGAAGGCAGGAGGAGAAGGGGATGATAGAGGATGAGATAGTTGGATGGCATCACCAACTCAATGGACATGTGTTTGAGTAAACTCCAGGTGTTGGCAATGGACAGAGAGGCCTGGCGTGCTGCAGTCCATGGGGCTGCAAACAGTCAGACATGACTGTGCAACTGAACTGAACTGAACTGAACTGTAATGCAGCAACAGATAACAAATATTTGTTATTTGAATAACAAATTCAAACAATTGTGAATAAATTATTGCACCTTCCCCTAAAGTCCAGGTTCCATAATTGCAAACTTACAGTGGCTTCTAAACAGCATAAAGGGGAGAAAACACAGCAGCAAAACCCTCACCTTGGAAGCCCTCCTCTGCTGCTGCTGTTTAGTCACCTAGCCATGTCCACTTCTTTTGTGACCTTGTGGACTGTTGCCCACAGATTCCTCCATCCATGGGATTTCCCATGCAAGAATACTGGAGTGGGTTGCCATTTCCTTTTCCAGGGGATATTCCTGGCCCAGAGATCGAACTTGAGTCTCCTGTGTCTCCTGCATTGCAGGTGGATTCTATACTGCTAAATCACCTAGGAATTCCCTGGAAGACTTCTACCTAATACTTAAAAAAGAGAGAGAGAGAAAGAGAGAGAGAGACAAAAAATCTCTCTCTACCTTCCTTGGAGGCTAATGGAAAACTACCAAGTTTTAGGAGGGACTGTTAAATCTGACTGCAAACACTGTCCAGGAAGTCTGAGTTGGGCATTGAATTTGTAGAAGAAGAACTAAAAAACTCTAACATCATCCCTTTGACTGAAACCCGATTCCTAATTTTCAGATTCCATATTTATCCACTGCCCCCTCAGAACAACTAGACTGCCAGAACTATAAAATGACGCCCAGTTTCTTGAACTGTCACATGCTTTGTGTTCCCCAGTTGGGCTCTGAGACATGAAACACTGCCGGAGAATCCTGTTTTAAACCCAAAGGTGATAATGAGGGAAATTGTGAAACTCCTAAAAATAATGGGAAAAGGGATCGCGCTTGTGGTTGTCAGTCACAGTTGTTTAGGAGGCAGGAGAAGGAAAATGGACAGAGGAGACTATAAAAAGAGCACGGCAGAAAATAAACACAGGCTCTGCAGGTGCAAAGCTGAGGGGAGCCCCAGCTCAGAGGCCTCAGGAAGCTTCCAGGCCGGCTGAGCTGGAGGTCTTGATGGGCAGGTTCACAGGGGAGCTGCCACCCACCCACATACAGCCAGCTCTGGCCAATTATGTGAGGCCTTGGGGATCCTCAAATCTCCCCATTAGCCACTAAAGAGCAGCATCTACCTCCTCTTCATGCCAAGAAATAAACACTTGCTAAGATGCCACTTTGCACTCCGCATGGTACCAAACCCAGAAAATGCAAAAATTAATAAGGCCTTTGGGGATTCAGAACTTAGCAGGGAGATTGACTTCGGGATGTCATACAAGAGAATAGGGGGAAAAAATAACAGGGCAAAAGCAATGAGAGAGGATTGTTCAAGGAACTGTGGGAGGGACTTCCCTCGTGGTCCAGTGGCTGAGACTCTGTGCTCCCAAGGCAGGCAGCTTGTTCCATCCCTGGTCAGGGAACTAAATCTCACAAGCTGCAGCTAAGAGTTCACACGCCACAACTTTAAAAAAAAAAAAAATCCTACATGCTATAACAAAGATAGAAGTTTCTGCGTGCTACAACTAAGGCCAGGTGCAACCAAATAAATAATTTTTTTGTTTTAAAGAAAGAAACTGTGGAAGATGGAGGAGGTGTGTTTACTCAGACTGGGGCCTGGAGGTGGTGGGAGGAGAAGTCTAGAAGTCTATCTGGAGAAGTGGCTCCTGAGCTGCAAATAGGCATCTTTCTGTTGGAGCGTGTGTTGCGAGGACAGGTAATACCAGAAAAAGGTAATATTCCAGTTGTAATACTTTCTGATGGTTTCTGTGATAAATTACCGTATTGGGGCGGCTTAAAACCATAGAGTTGTTGTATTGTCTCACTGGTCTGAAGGTTACAAGTCTGAAATCAGGGTGTTGGCAGAGTAATACTCCTTACAGAGGTGCTAGGACAGAATCTGTTCCTGCCTTTTCCAGCTTCTGGTGGCTGCAGGTACTCCTTGGCTTAAGGTCACATTAATCTCTGCCTCCATCTTCACAGGGTCAAATTTCCCTCTGCCTGTCTTATAACGACACACCATTGCATTTAAGGCTCACCTGAATAATCTAGATACTCATCCATGTCAAGATCCTGAACAATTCATATCTGTAAAGATCCTTTCCCTTGTCAGATTAACAGTTTACAGGGATTAGTACTTAACATCTTCGAGTAACTTTTATTCCATGTGCTACAACAACCTAAGCCCTACATGTGCAAAGACCACGGTAAATGGGTATTTTAGCAACCCTCCAGCTGAGGGAAGAGTGAGCAATGAGGAAGGCAGACATCTGAGCATGAAGCACGTATTTACAAGATTGAGGACATCGGGGAAAGTCAGGAGGTCAGTGAACGTCAATGGAGGGGCCCCAGGGCCTGCAAATTCTTACTGAAAGCACTGATGGGAGGTTCCCCACCCAGACGATGCCACGTGACCCAGGGCAATTCACCACCAAGGCTTGAGTGACATTGGGGTACTAAAGGGTGGTCCCCTGAGTTAAAGTGGCACATCTCTTAGAGCCCTTCATGCCCCAGAGCTCCCCAGGGGCTCAGGTTGAGGCTACAGATGAGACCACAGCCCCGTCCCACTCCTGCCTGGCTTTGCCCTGCTCTCCTCACTCCGCCAGTTTCCTCTTTAGTGCCTGCCCTAAGTAAGAATCCTCATCTCAAGCTCAACCTAAGATAGCTTCTTCCCCTATGACAATGTGGATCTTAGGATGGGGTTAGCTAAGAGGTCAGCAAGCAGAAGTTCAAAACAGTTGTCAGTGAGTTCAGGGAGAATGCTAATTCTATACCCACTAAAATGAGGGAAGAAAGTTTTAGCAACAAAATTGATATTCAGTAAGTATTAACAGATACTAAAAATTCGATGATCTTCACAAAGTAGAGTGTTTTTTCCTTTCCCCATAATTGGTTTCTAATTAAAGTCCTTTGGCACTTATCTCATTCTTCCTTGCACTTAAAATTTGTTTTTGCCACACATGTTTCGTTTTCACTAACTAAATTCTTAAGTCTTTGTGGATGAGGGCCATGCTGTAGGGTTTTTCCCCCATAATGCCTGTCAGCATAGCTGCCATTCAATCAGGTGCTTCATTAACACTCAAAGTTCACATTCACCTGAGTTTACGTGGGCTTTAGAGTTTACAGAGCCCTTCACATACCCAAAGTGTGGCCTGTGGACTGGTAGCATCAGATTCACCTGAGAGCTTGTTGCTGCTGCTGCTGCTAAGTCGCTTCAGTTGTGTCCAACTCTGTGCGACCCCATAGACGAAAGCCCACCAGGCTCCCCGGTCCCTGGGATTCTCCAGGCAAGAACACTGGAGTGGGGTAGCCATTTCTTCTCCAATGCATGAAAGCGAAAAGTGAAAGTGAAGTCACCCAGTCATATCGGACTCTTCTCGACCCCATGGACGGCAGCCCACCAGGCTCCTCCATCCATGGGATTTTCCAGGCAAGAGTACTGGAGTGGGGTGCCATCACCTTCTCCATGACAGCTTGTTAGAAATGTAGAATTCCAGCCCGCAGCCCAGATCTGCGAGGGAGAACCAGCAGGAAACCATTGGTAGTGGGTAGACTGGAGAGAAGACTGTGGACAGAAAGCCACAAAGAAGCGCGAGAGCAGCAGGGGCTGACCCTGCCCCCAGACCTGCCTCCAGCTGTGTTCTGCCTCAGAGCGCCGGGCCAGCCCAGGGCTGCCCCCTTCTGCCGCTGAGCTGCAGACCCCGTGCTCGACACAGGCTGCTTGAGCAAAGGACTTCCCTCAGCCTCTGCTTTCTCATCACTGAAACGGGAATAATCTCTGTACTAGCTCACACTGCATAAATAAATTGTGGCTCGTCCATGGTACAAAGGAATACAGTGCAACCTGAAGAATGAGGTGGGCTTATATCTGTTGCCATAAAAAAAGGTCAACTTATATTTTTACATAACGTGAGATTCTGATCCGTAAATTGTGCACGTGTGTGTGTGTGTGTGTGTGTGGTTAAATATAAAAGATTTTGCATGTATATGCGCATTATACACATATTTATACATTGCCTATGTGTGTTCCACATATGCATTACATATTGTGTGCAGTTAAAGGATTCATTAACATAGACACACAAATAATTATTAGTTATATATTGTGTATGTGTGTGTGTAAGAGTTCTCCAGTTTTAACCTCTCATACACACATACTGATTATAGGTGAGATGCAGGAATATCAGTGAAAATAAGAACATCAAATTCTTGTATAGGAGAAATGTACCTTCTAAGAAGGCAGCCAACAAAGAATCAAATACATGAATAGGATAATTATACATTATGACTAATGTTATGAAAGGAACTATCTAAACAGCTTGGGAGAGGCTTGTTGATAAGGACAGTGAGGATTTCCAGGAGGAGGTGATGCTTAAGCACAAACTGATGGAGAGTGTGGTGACTCACATTGCTAAGGAAAGGGCATTCCAGAGGGAGCAGTATGGGCAAAGGCTCCGAGGTGGAAGTGGCTGGGCTCATTTGAGGACAAAAATAGAGCAGGTCAGTAGAATAGGATTATAGTAAAAGGATGGAACAGTGTTTTATAATAAAACTCAGATGAGCAAGCATCGTATGCAAATCTTGAGAACTGTGCTAATGTATTGGATTTTATCCTAAGAACATCATGGACATCACCAGATGGTCAATACCAAAATCAGACTGATTATATTCTTTGCAATTGAAGATGGAGAAGCTCTATACAGCCAGCAAAAACACCACCACAAGTTGACTGTGGCTAGATCATAAACACCTTATTGCAAAATTCAGAATTAAACTGAAGAAAGTAGGGAAAACCAATAGGCCATTCAAGTATGACCTACATCAAATCCCTTACGATTATACAGTGGAAGTGACAAACAGATTCAAGAGATTGGATCTGATAGAAAGAGTGCCTAAAGAACTATGGACGGAGGTTGGTAACATTGTACAGGAGGTGGTGATCAAAACCATCCCCAAGAGAAAGAAATGCAAAAAGACAAAATGGCTGTCTGAGGAAGCCTTACAAATAGCTGTGAAAAGAAGAGAAGCTAAAGGCAAGGAGAAAAGGAAAGATATACCCATCTGAATGCAGAGTTCCAAAGAATAGCAAGGAGAGATAAGAAAGCCTTCCTTGGTGATCAATGAAAAGAAATAGAGGAAAACAATAGAATGGGAAAGACTAGAGACCTCTTCAAGAAAATTAGAGACACAGAGGGAACATTTCATGCAAAGATAGGCACAATAAAGGACAGAAATGGTATCAACCTAACAGAAGCAGAAGATATTAAGAAGAGGTAGCAAGAATACAAAGAAGAACTATATTTTAAAAGATCTTAATGACCCAGATAACCATGAAGGTGTGATCACTCACCTAGAGTCAGAATCTTGGAGTGTGAAATCAAGTGGGCCTTAGAATGTATCACTACAAACAAAGCTAGTGGTGCTGATGGAATTCCAGCTGAGTTATTTCAGATCTTAAGATGATGCTGTTAAAGTGCTTCACTCAATATGCCAGCAAATTTTGAAAACTCAGCAGTGGCTGTAAGACTTGAAAAGGTCAGTTTTCATTCAAATCCCAAAGAAAGGCAATGTTCAAACTATAGCAAAATTGCACTCATCTCACACATTAGCAAAGTAATGCTCAAAATTCTCAAAACCAGGTTTCAACAGTACATAAATCAAGAACTTCCAGATGTACAAGCTGGACATAGAATAGGCAGAGGAACCAGAGATCAAATTGTCAACATCCATTGGATAATAGAAAAAGCAAGAGAATTCCAGAAAAACACCTACTTCTGCTTCATTGACTACACTAAAGCTTTTGACTATGTGAATCATATCAAACTGTGGAAAAGTCTTCAATAGATGAGAATATCAGACCACCTTACCTGTCCCCTGAGAAACCTGTATGCAGGTCAAGAAGCAACAGTTAGAACTGGACATGGAACAATGGACTGGTTCCAAATTGGGAAAGGATTACATTAAGACTGTATATTGTCACCCTGATTATTTAGCTTATATGCAGAGTACATCATGCAAAATACCAGGCTGGATTAATCACAAGCTAGAATCAAGATTGTGGGGAGAAATATCAATAACCTCAGATATGCAGATGACACCATTTTTATGGCAGAAAGCAAAAAGGAACTAAAGAGGCTCTTGATGAAGGTGGAAGAGGAGAGTGAAAAAGCTGGCTTAAAACTCAACATTCAAAAAACAAAGATCATGGCGTCTGGTCCCATCACTTCATGGCAAATAGATGGGGAAACAGTGGAAACAGTGACAGACTTTATTTTCTTGGGCTCCAAAAAGACTGAAGATGGTGACTGCAGCCATGAAATTAAAAGATGCTTGCTCCTTGGAAGAAAAGTTATGACCAAGATAGACAGCATATTAAAAGCCAGTACATTACTTTGCCAAAAAATGGTACATATAGTCAAAGCTATGATTTTTCCAGTAGTCATGTATGGATGTGAGAGTTGGACTGTGAAGAAAGCTGACAGAAGAACTGATGCATTTGAACTGTGGTCTTGGAGAAGACTCTTGAGAGTCCCTTGGACTGCAAGGAGATCAAACCAGTCAATTGTAAAGGAAATCAGTCCTGAATATTCATTGGAAGGCTGAAGCTCCAATACTTTGGCCATCTAATGTGAAGGGCTGACTCATTGGAAAAGACCCTGATGCTGGGAAAGATTGAAGACTGGAGGTGAAGGAGATGACAGAGGATGAGATGGTTGGATGGCATCACTGACTCAATGGACAAGAGTTTGAGCAAGCTCCAAGAGACGATGAATGGTGGGGAAGCCTGGTGTGCTGCAGTCCATGGGGTCACAAATAGTCAGACCTAACTGAAAGACTGAATAACAACAACAACCAAAAGTTTTATCTAGGGGAATAACACTCTCTGAAATGTGTTTTTAAAAGATCCCTTGCCTGCTGAGTGGGAACAGCCTTGTGGGGAATGGTGAGGGAAAGTGGGGCTATTTCTAAGAGGCCCTAGCACAGATGCTTTAAACTAGGGCAGTGACTGTGTAGGTGGAAAGAAGTGAGCAAACTCGAGAATGACATTGGAGATAAAACCAGAACTAGACCATGGATTATGGACTTCCCTGGTGGCTCAGAGGTTAAAGCGTCTGCCTCCAATGTGGGAGACCCGGGTTCGATCCCTGGGTCAGGAAGATCCCCTGGAGAAGGAAATGGCAACCCACTCCAGTATTCTTGCTTGGAGAATCCCATGGACTGAGGAGCCTGGAGGGCTGCAGTCCACGGGGTCACAAAGAGTCGGACACGACTGAGTGACTTTACTTACTTACTTAGACCATGGATTAAAAGATGAAGGATTGGTATGGGAGTCAGTCGGCCCTTGATTGATCTAGATTGTCTCTACCTGAGACAAACGTAACAGCTCAACTCTGCTCCATATATCCTCATTCTCCAGCAAGATAGCCTGGGTACATGTTCCTTGAGACAGCAGAGACATAAACCACAGTGGAAAGGAAGAAGCTCCTTTTCAAGCCTCTGCCTGAGTCACATCTGCTCATATCCCATCGGCTAAGGCCAGGTAATACGGATAAAATCAGAGTCACAAGGCAGAGGAACAAGCTCAGCCTCTGGAAGGAAGACGCTGGAAAGCCACAGGGCTGTGGACACCAGAAGGGCTGAAGATAGGAAGACAGCTTTTCAAAGGACTGGCAATGCTACATTAACAGCTGGAGACAGGAGACAACAGAGGTTAACATAGTCCTGAAATGTTGAAAGTTGATAAGTGCCCATCACTTAGGAAGCCAAGCATTAAAGCCAAGGATGAAATAAATGCTAGTCTGTGGAATGCCTTAGAGTCCAAGGGTGTGCCAAAAATTCAGGATCCTCTGCTTTCTGACCAGTTTTATTTTATCTCAGTGAAGCAGAAATTGCGGGACAACACGAGATAGGCTGGCAAATAATTTCATTTTCCCTTTAGTTAAACTATAAGTCCTTCTCAGTTATTATTTATCTGGTGCCTTCCCTGAGCGCTTCCCTGATAGCTCAGTTGGTAAAGAATCCACTTGCAATGCAAAACATCCCAGTTTGATTCCTGGGTCAGGAAGATCCCCTGGAGAAGGGATCGGCTACCAACTCCAGTATTCTGGCCTGGAGAATTCCGTGGACTGTATAGTCCATGGAATCCCAAAGAGTCAGACACTCCTGAGCGACTTTCATTTTTTTCCCTGAGTGAGATTTTCCTGGGTCCCATACCCCCAGCCTTGCAAAGCCCATAGTAATTTCTCTAGAGGAAGCAGAATTTCTACTACTATCCTCAGGGAAACCATTCCAACAGTCAGTTGAGGGTGGTGGTGGTGATGATGTATTGTCACTCTTTTTTTTTTATTCGTTTAGGACATAAATTATAGGTCCTTAATTCTCCAAGCCAGGCTTCAGCAATACGTGAACCGTGAACTTCCTGATGTTAAGCTGGTTTTAGAAAAGGCAGAGGAACCAGAGATCAAATTGCCAACATCCACTGGATCATGGAAAAAGCAAGAGAGTTCCAGAAAAACATCTATTTCTGCTTTATTGACTATGCCAAAGCCTTTGACTGTGTGGATCACAATAAACTGTGGAAAATTCTGAGAGAGATGGGAATACCAGACCAAAATCTGACCTGCCTCTTGAGAAATCTGTATGCAGGTCAGGAAGCAACAGTTAAAACTGGACATGGAACAACAGACTGGTTTCGAATATGAAAAGGAGCACGTCAAGGCTGTATATTGTCACCCTGTTTATTTAACTTCTGTGCAGAGTACATCATGAGAAATGCTGGACTGGAAGAAACACAAGCTGGAATCAAGATTGCTGGGAGAAATATCAATAACCTCAGATATGCAGATGACACCACTCTTATGGCAGAAAGTGAAGAGGAACTAAAAAGCCTCTTGATGAAAGTCAAAGAGGAGAGTGAAAAAAGTTGGCTGAAAACTCAACATTCAGAAAACGAAGATCATGGCATCCGGTCCCATCACTTCATGGGAAATAGATGGGGAAACAGTGGAAACAGTGTCAGACTTTATTTTTTGGGGCTCCAAAATCACTGCAGATGGTGACTGCAGCCATGAAATTGAAACATGCTTACTCCTCGGAAGAAAAGTTATGATCAACCTAGATAGCATATTCAAAAGCAGAGACATTACTTTTCCATTAAAGGTCCGTCTAGTCAAGGCTATGGTTTTTCCAGTAGTTATGTATGGAGGTGAGAGGTGGACTGTGAAGAAAGCTGAATGCAGAAGAATTGATGCTTTTGAACTGTGGTGTTGGAGAAGACTCTTGAGAGTCCCTTGGACTGCAAGGAGATCCAACCAGTCCATTCTGAAGGAGATCGGCCCTGGGATTACTTTGGAAGGAATGATGCTAAAGCTGAAGCTCCAGTACGTTGGCCACCTCATGCGAAGAGTTAACTCATTGGAAAAGACTCTGATGCTGGGAGGGATTGGGGGAGGAGGAGAAGGGGACGACAGAGGATGAGATGGCTGGATGGCATCACTGACTCCATGGGTGTGGGTCTGGTTGAACTCCGGGAGATGGTGATGGACAGCAAGGCCTGGCGTGCTGTGATTCATGAGGTCGCAAAGAGGTGGACGTGACTGAGCAAGTAAACTGAACTGAACTTAACTGAATGGCATCAATTGTAATGTAACCTCACTGGGACAACAAAGGATAAGCAAGCATCTCCCTAAAATTTCTAGAAACACAAATAGCAGAGAAATAGGACATTGAAACAAACAAGAGCTTTTAGCATTAGGTCTGCAGCTGTTGCCTGCTTCTCTCCAGCACTGTAGATCTGTGGCCTGTTTCTGGGAAGGAGCAGGAAGCCTTGGGGCACCTTGCTCAAGAACAGGAGATAAAAGTCATGGTCTGGCTATCCCATCTGCTTCCTTGAAGAGGGAAATATTATAAAACAGTAATGTCAGGGCTCCAGGCAAAGCAGTTTCTCAAGGGGTCTCTGAGTTAACTCAACCAACATGTCTTCTTCCATGTAAACTTGGAGTCGTGATAAGGGTGGGGCAGACAGCTGCTGAATGCACTGACTGTTGGCACACAGTGCAGATGAAAAGGTGCCATCTGTTCAGTTGTTGAAAAATGATGATGCATAAATGTGACTTTTTTATAATGTTCCATCTGGGTATAACTGAATTGCCTCTTTAAAATAAAAAAATATCCTTCTTTGATATAAATCCTTTCTTGTAATGGTCTCCATCCATTCTTTGTTTTTTTTCTGTAGGGTTTATTTCATGAGAAGTATGACGTGAAATATTAAAAGCTAAGAACGAAGGCCTCTGGGGGATGACTGTGGTGTTTTTGTTTCTTTGGCTGACTTGCTCTTTATTTTCTTGTCATTTCAAAAATACTTTCCATGTGAAAAATTTCCTCTCACCCCCACCCCCTGAAAAAATACCCTTACTGGATAACTGGACAGACATGCAGAAGGAGATCACCTGTCTGTTATCTACATAGAGGAGAAAACAGGTAATGAATTTGCCAAAATACCCAGTCACTCACATTTCTAAACCAAGAAAAGGTATAATTAATTTCCTTTTAGAAAAATTGTGTTGGTTCTCAATAACATTCTGAGAATAATAGTAAGGGCAATTAGAAGCACAACTTGAATTCAGAGTGACTAACTTTTGAAGCATTGAAAGCATAAGCAGGAACAAAAGTATATGGAGGAGTCTTTAACATGCCTCTCTCCAGGCACAATTATAGATTTGAAATCTGCTGTTACTTTACCATGGCAACCTTCATACTTAATTTCCCAACCGTTGAACTCCTGTCATCCTATTCCTTTGAGACAGCCCTTCAACTACTGCTTTCCTTGAACCCATGTCATGTCATTGCCTTAAAAACCTAATATTCCTCCAAGCACTTGCTGTGAGCACACTTGCCCAGACCAAGAACAACAGCAAAGACTAGGAAGAATTTGGCTATGCTCTCAGAAAAAGCGCTTAGATGTGCTCTATCTGAATGATGGATACCAACAGTTGACTGTAACTCTGAAGGGCCAACTTTGAAAATAGAAACTTGGTTTCTTGTTCTATTCGGTTCCATTTAAATAAAGTTATTAACTATCTACAGTTGCTGGGAGCCTCAGAAAATACATGATTAGAATAAACCATGTTGTCTGATCTCAAGAAGTTTACAAATGTGGAGGGAGAACTAGAAAGCAGCATCACTTGGGACTTTGTTAGAAATGCAAATTCTTAGACTCCCCCCGCCCCAGACCTTCTGAGTCCAGATCTCTGGGAGGCAGGCACAGAAATCGATTTTCACAGTTCTTCCATGTGATTATGATGCTCTCTGAACTTTGAGAATCACTGCTGTAAAGCAATAGAGCCACCGCACTATAAGAGACATACAAAGTGCTTTGAGTAAAGGAAAAATCACATCTGCTTTGGAAGGAGGACTTCCAGGCTTGACTGTTTCTATAAAGCTTTAAAAGCTTGCTAAGATATTGAAATGTAGGGAGTGCAGTGGAAGAGGACATCTGGGTGGGTGAAGTGAAGTGAAGAATCAGAATTAAGAAAGCAGAAGGCAAATCAGAGAGTCTAGACTGATGAACCTGGAGGGAGATGGAGAATAGGATCAGAAGACAGGTTTGGGTCTCAAGTACCAGGCTGAGGAATGAGCTGTCTAACTCGGTGTGCAATGACAAGCCACTCCAGTTTTTAATCAGAAGAGTAACAGGATTAGAGTGGTGTTTTTGGAAGATTCATCTAGGGTTTCCACAAGATAACTTGGTATAGGAAGATATGCAAGAAGTGGGGAAAGAATTGAATTGACAATTGCAATGGTTTGGGTTCAGTTCAGTTCAGTCGCTCAGTCATGTCCGACTCTTTGCGACCCCATGAATCGGAGCACGACAGTAAAAAGCTTCAACCAGGGAGTTTTCAGCAGAAATAGAAAAATGAGGAAATTAATTGGAGAAAATTTGAAGGACTAGATCAATAAGATTTAGATATTAATTCTACATTAGGAGGGAACGAATAAGGAGGATCAAAACACTGCTTTACAGCAAGAGATTAGTAATGTCATAAACAAAAGAACAAAGTAATCAGGAAGAAGAGTTGGATTTGGTAGGGATGTTTTTGAATGTGCTTAAGGCTCTGTGGTATGGTCATTATGAAACTGGGAGTGCAGGCACAGAGTTTATAATATTTACAATATTTCAGCTGCATAGGGCTCTGCCTGGCTAAGCACATGACCTATAATACAGGCACATGACTTACATTATACCAAGTCAATCTCACACTGACTTTGTGAGAAGCATTATTATACCCATTTTTTATTACCTAAATTAGATTCTGTGGCATATACAGAAAATCTGAGCTAACAATGGCTTAAACACATAGAGTTTATTTTAGCATGTGGAAGAAATCAGGAAGTGCAAGGCTGAAGGAATATGTCACAGCCAACAGAGTCATCAGGAAGTCAAGCCTCTTCTAAAGTGCTCTTCAGCATCCTGCAGTGGGGGACTCCATCCTCAAGGCATCTCAACATTCAAGACTCTGCTAAAGCTCCAGCCATCAGGGAGGTGATGGCTACAAAATATGAGAATGCATACTTATTGATTATAAAGAACAGGAGGCTGGAAGAAAGAGCCTCTGGAGAATGACCACAGGGAGACCTGGGAGGATGCCCAGAAGAAAGAAGCATCATACCCACCACAGGCAAGGAAACAGGCTTCAGTACGAAAGGAGGAGCAGGCAAGCAGAGTCCAGTGGTACAGCCTTCAGGGCTGAAAACTGCTTACTGGATCGGAGAGGGTGAGGTCCTTGATGACCTTCCAGAGAACAACATAATTCAAGTGTTCTTAAAATTAGATCAGTAGATCTAAAAATTAGGCAGTAGATCTTAAAATTAAGGAAATATCAGATGGTGAAGCAATAGCGTCTCTGCCATAAAGTTTGGTGCTTCGGGGAAAGAGAAAATCATGATAGTGGCTGAGTAGAACAGTGTTGAGGTAATGTTTCCTTAGATTAGAAGACCTGGACATAATTTCCTTTTATGATGTCAGGTCTCTGGGAGACTAGATTTAAATTGCTTGAATGTGCATTGAGACAACAAAGTATGACTTCTTCCATGACCAGCAGCTCCAATCCCATTCCTCCCAGGGAAAGTGAAGCAAATATTGGCTGATATTATATCATAATAAAGGGCTGATATTGCATTTTGTAAAGGCTGTCTGATAATCTTAATTAATTCATTCTTGTTTTTCACTTCAAAAGCTGGCTGGAAAATCATCTAGCTCTGGTTTGTGTTCTTGAAGAAAAATTAAATTGCAAAAGCGAAGATGTTTCATTAGCCTCTGCCCTTTCCCAAGGTCAGCAAAGGCTATCTGGATGCTTTTGCAAGGCTGCAGAATCTGAAATAGCAGGGCTGTGGCTCTATTTCAGCAAAAATAAATATCATATTACAACACATTGTTTTTGCAGCTGACTGAGGCTTTGGTGTCGGGGAGATTTCATTCTACAATTGCAAATAAAGAGAGAAGTTGCTGGCAGGGCAATGTACGGTGTTTGCATCATTCTTATGAAGCCATTTTCTCCCCTCAAGGAGTGCATTCCCAGAAGACTTTTTTTCCCTCAACAAGCATCTGGTGTTTCTGCAGTGCTCAGCATGCATGACTTGCTTTGAAGGCTGTTAAAAATCAAGACAGATAGTTGGACCAGCTTCCTTGGTACATTTCATTCCTCACTCCCTAACTTTATCCCTCCCCCTATATCCCGCCTCCCCCAAACCCTTATACTACAAAACTATAAAAGATGGGCAGAGACTAAAACTACAACATAATTTGAAATTCTAATTTTTTAACCTGAAGCTAGTGAGCCATAAAATCCTAGGAGCTAAAAGCTGCCTGAGGCAAATCCAAATCTTCTAGCTTTAAAATAGCTACATATATTTTACCGTTTTAGCTATTTTGAGGTAGATTTTCTCACACATGCATGCTTGTTGAAATTAAATGTGTTTCATCTTAATCCTCTTTTTCCTGCTGGAGAGAGAACAGAGGGCACTTGTTTTCTATCTCTTAAAGAATCAATTTGAACATCCGGGGTAGGCATTAAGTCATCTGACTATGTGATTTCTATCTAAACTGATTAGGTCTGATGCTGCTTTGGAAACAAGGTACATGTAGGAAAGGGAGTTGACTTACCTGAACCTGCCTTTTAGTGTACAGGTGTTACCACAGGGCTGTCAGAGTATGTATCCCTCAGAAACAAACCCCAAGAAGAGATTTTGAGGGAAAGTATCTTATTTTGGAGGTGATCACAGGAAACACTAGTAGGGGAGTGGGGGAGTGAGCAGGGAAGAGAAGATATTTAATAAAGGATGTTTTCATGAGAAATTGGGAGCTTCCTTGGTGCTTCAGATGGTAAAGAATCTGCCTGCACTGCAGGAGATCTGGGTTCAATCCCTGAGTCGGGAAGATCCCCTGGAGAAGGGAATAGCTACTCACTTTAGTATTCACTGTGGGAAACCAGTGCTTGAACCTGTTGGAGACCTCTAGGAAGCTCTGTGGAAAATGCATAGAGATGTCATGCTTGAGTAGTAGAAATCTTGGGCATTCATCAGCCAACTCCCATGAGTCATTAGTGACAGTCCTGGCCAGAGATGTCATTTCTTCCCAAATTCATCTGAAGATGTAATGTAAACCCAATCAAAATCCTAGCAACTGTTTTGCAAATATCAAATGATTCTAACATGTATATCAAAAAGAAAAAGACCTAGAATAACCAACACCATATTGAAAAAGAACAGAGACTTAAACTGCCCAATTTCAAGACTTACTAGATAGCTGCCATAATCAAGAGAGCATGGTATCAGTGAAAAAAAAAAATAGATACATAGATCAAAGAAGCAAAATAAAGAGCCCAGAAATAGACCCACAGAGTATAGCCAAACACCTATCACACAAAGTCTAACTGATCTGTGACAAGGACTCAGAGGCCATTCAATGGAGAAAGAACAGTATTTTCAATAAGTGACACTAGAAACTAGATACAGAGCTAACTAACACTTTAACAAAATTTAACTCCAAGTGGATGATAGACTTAAATGTAAAGTGAAAACCTATGAAACTTCTAGAAGAAAATGAAGAAAATCTCTATAACCTAGGGTTGAGAGACTGAGTTTTTAGCTGCAAGACCAAAACTGATATGTTGGATTCTATTAAAATTTAAAACTCCTGTTCTACAAAAGACACTTAAGAAATAAAAGACAAAAAAAAAAATAATAAAAGAAATAAAAGACAAAATAGAAGAAAGCAATTGCAAAACACATATCTGATAAAGACTAGTATCCAACATATACAAGGAATTGTTAAAGCTCAATAATAAAAAATTCCAATTAAAAATTATAAAGATTGTCATACTGGATAAAAACAGCAGGTAGAATATGATCCTGATTTTGTAAATAATAATCATAGCAAATAAATTTTTTTCAATAGCCAAATCCTTTATTCGCTCCTTTTTCTAAAGGGAGTTGTGAACTGTAAATATTTCCTTTCCTAGATCCTGTTTTTTCTAAACTCGTGTAAATGGGATAATACAATGGAAGAGGGAATTGCGGGAGAAGAGTGACAGGCAGATAAGGGCAAATCCTTAAAGGGAGTAGGGTGCACAGAGAGCTGGAGAACTCGGGCCCCATGCTGCACAGACTGTGTGTTACTACTGTGGTTTAGTCACTGAGTGGTGTTCGCCTCTGTGTGACCCCATGGACTGCCAGGCCTCTCTGACTGTGGGATTTCCCAGGTAAGAATACTGGAGTGGATTGCCGTTTTCTTCTCCAGGGGATTTTTCCAACAGGGGGACTGAACCCTTGTCTCCTGCATTGGTAGACCGATTCTTTATCACTGAGCCAGCTACGCTTTGGTGGTGGCAAGACCTCAGAAGGAGCCTCCCATTGGAGCAGAGCTCTCTGTGCTCTTCCAGGCTCTGAAATAGTATAGCTCCTGTCCTCCTGAACTGCTGGACAACAGAAGGATACCATGCTGGGTAGAAGGGCAAAGTGAAAGTGAAAGTGAACTCGCTCGGTCGTATGCGACTCTTTGCGACCCCATGGACTGTAGCCTACCAGGCTCCTCCGTCCATGGGATTTTCCAGGCAAGAGTGCTGGAGTGGATTGCCATTTCCTTCTCCAGGGGATCTTCCCAACCCAGGAATCGAACCCGGGTCTTACACATTGCAAGCAGATGCTTTAACCTCTGAGCCACCCCAACTCTGCAAGTAGTGATTAAGCTTCTCAGTTTTCTCTTTGACTTCAAGGAAAGTCAGGAGCCTCAATACTTACAAGGATCTCTGGACAACCTTGTAGGTTGAAAATCAGAGATACACTTAATTTTATTGGAAGAAAATAAAGACACAGTGAGTTTGTATGAAGTCATATGTGCTTGAAACACATGAATGGAAAAACAACTATAAGAATACATATCAAAATGATTATAGATGGGGAACTCTGGGTAAGGATTACTGATGATTCTTATTTTCTTTTTATTTAGCTGTGCTCTTTGGTTTCCGTACAATGAGAAAATATTACCTATGGTAAAGTAGGGAAGAGCAAGCTGAGTGGTATGTTATAGAGGGCCTAGGTTTTAGACCACATAAACCTGGGTTTGAATGACTAACTATTCTACTTATTAGCTTGGAGAACCTGAGAAAATTATTTCCATTTCTAAACTTCATGTCCTCATTTAAAAATGCCAATGATGTCAATCTTACAAAGATATCATAGGGATTATAATTAATCAATATAAAATGCAGAATCCTTTTCTACATAATTGTACTCATGATAATTATACACTTTAGACTGGTGAACTTTGTAGTATGTAAATTATATCTCAGTACAATTGTCAAAACACACACACAAAATACCTATAATACTGTTGTATGAATATTTAGACCAGCTATGGAAATAGCTAACTTAGATACCTTGAAGCATATTTATAAGTCTGGCATATATCTATCATTTATATCTTTAAATTAAAGACAAAGAAAAGAGCACTGCTTTCTTTTTCTCTAATGCCAACTCTGAAATTTTAAGATCTTCTCCTAAGAATGACTTAAAGAAATCCTTAGTACAGGATATCAATTAGAGGTCTATCTGTGTTCTTTAGATTGCTCAGAGGTCACTTAGTCCCTGAACACCTGGCATTTGTCTTCTACTGAAATAGAAAGAACAATCCTTGTTAAGGGATGAATTATGGCCCTCCAAAATTCATATATTGAAATCTTGGCTTTCTTACCTCAAAATGTGACTGTGTTTGAAGATGCGGTCTTTAAAGAGAGAGTTAAGTTAAAACAAGAGCATTAGGGTAGGCCCTAAGCCAATGTGACTGGTGTCTTTAAATGCAGAGGAGACTGGGACACAGCAGGAAGGCCATGTGAAGACTCAGGGAGACGACAGACATCTACAAGTCAAGGAGGGGCCCTCAGAGGAACCAACCCGGGAAACACCTTGATCTTGGACTTCTAGCCTCCAGAATTAGGAGAGAATAAATTTTTGTTGTTTAAGCCATCCAATCTGGGGTACTCTGTAACAGTAGCCCTAGAAAACAAATACAGTCCATCTGCCTGCCTGAATTTTGAGACTGTCGAGAGAAATCCAGTTAACATTTAGAAAAGCTCAAGAATCCTTTCTCAGAAAAGTTACCATTTTAATAAAAATTGTTATCTAGTATGGTGCACATACTTAAAAGTATGATATGTGGCAGCTGTTTCTATTCCCAGACATATAGCAAAGAGATTTAATCTTTAAATTGAAATAAAGTGTGACAAGAAGGAACATATCAGATTACAAGTTTTTGTGGTATCCCTCTTCATTCACGTCAGAGGATATAGGATTTGCTTGGTTTTGTTTGGCAGGACATTGTGCTGAGAGGCACGGTAGAAACAGAAAAATTGAAGATGAGAAGATGAAGTTATTTTCTCTATATAAAAAAAGGAAATAATGAGAAGAGTTTGCACAACTGAAGACTTTTGGAACACAAGTGAGAGAGAAGAGATTCAGAAACAGCCATTAGAGGTGGAATTTGGGGGTTAGGGGAAGAGGTATAAGAAAGTACTCAGGAAGGCTTGCTGGACAGAATGAAGTGTGGTGTCTCTTAATTTTTCATGAAAATTGTCATAAGACTTTCGCATTATTCTCCAAAGCATTTGATTCAAGGTTCAAGGATTCACAGTGCTTTTCCTGACATTCTAAAATGTTGAAAGTTGTGAAATCAAAAGAATGTAGCTTGAAGGACATCTCATTCATGTAGTATTTCTCTTAAAATTTTCCACACCGTGAAACACAAAGCAATATGCTATAAAGACAATGATTAAGCAAAGGCTATTTTAAAGCTTGTTCTCCTTCCCTTTGATTTCTCCAGCTCCCAAGTACCTGCTGCTCAGTCTGTCTGTTGTCCTGTTTTGATTGTTTCTGGCAAACAGACACAGGAGGAGAACGTGGTTGCCTTTTCTGTTTTATAGAAACTTAGAGAGACAGACATGATGTTAGTCAAGTTTTCCTTTGTAGGAAGAAGTTATGAAGGACTGAAATACAGCCAGAACATTTTCAGATGTTCTCAGTGGAAAACTAGCAATGTTTGTCTCCAAGTTATGACTCTGCAGGGCCTTTACACCTGTCATTGTATTAATGTTCTCACAAATCTTTAAGTTATAGACAACTGAAAGAGATAAAAATGATTCTTGTCCACAGATATGCAAATGCATTTGGAGGAGGTTCTATTAATTTTCTTCCCTCTCTGTGGAAGAAGCGATTTTGGCACCAATGAAGCAAATCCAAATTCATTGCAATGTTCCTGATAGCCTACATATGTGTATTTTTTTGGAGTCTCCTTTGAACTGGTGGTAACATCCTAGTGGTTCTCTCACTAATTAATGAATTAAATAAAATCTCTGACATGTGCCCATTTTTTATATTTATGAGGATTTTTAAAAAAAATTATCTTTTAATACTTTCATAAATTGACTGTCTTTAAGCTTCTAGGAGCCCAGCTGAACCTTTTACCAGAGATTGAACTAGACATAATAAAGTGAACTACTCTTTTGGAGTGAGGAATAGCAGGGGATGGCTGGGGAACAGCATAGCTGAACTGACCTCTCTGTACCTTGTCAAGAGTCTCAGCTGTGTCCAGCTCCAATGAACCCAGGATAACTGAGTTATCATCTGCATGACATTTTTATCTCTGACATTCAGTTCGACTTTCAAGTCAAATCAAAGAGTAGGAAAAAAGAAAAACATGATCCAAAATGAAACAGCATATTTTGCAGCTTGGCACTACACCACCTAGTCTAATGTGAAAGAAAATCCATTTCATTTTGCCACTGCCTGCTGATTGGCGTGAACTCGGCCGTCCTTCAAAGGTTCAGCTTCTCCTGAGAGTAGGTACAGTCATTGCTGTGAGCCAAATGGGGAACTGGAGTTGGAATTTTCAAATTCCCTAAGGCTTGCTTTTTGGGGAAAAAAATACATTTAACGAATGGCTTTAGCATACACTTAACAGCTACTTTAATTCTGCTTCACTTCCATGTATGGAAGTAAAGGTAACATCAGAGAAGCAGAGAAGCGGGGCAGGCCGGGGGCCGGTGCACCGGCTGCAGGGACTCAGGAACCCAGCAGAGCAAGGCCACGCAGGCACGTGAACCGGAGGAGGCCGCCTCCGGGTGCAACGCGGGTCTTCGGCTGCGTGCCGTGAAGCGCTATATTCATGGATGCTCAAGTGTCGAGCGCAGTGTTGCAGCTGAAGCGCATCACCGAAGGCATGCTGGAGCGGCCGCCGGACCAGAGCGGCTGCACAAGGAGCCCAGCTTCTGCACGATGGCAGGGCACTGGGCGAGTGCAGCTTCACCAGCCAGCATAGTCCCAGGCCCTAGCCACAGTGGGCTGGCCTTCTGGGCACACCCACCGAGCCCTTCTCCAGCCCATCTGAGCTGCCAAGTATGAGGGAGCCGCAGGACCCAACAGGTAGTGCCAATGAACAGGCTGTGCGATGAGAGCGACCCCTCTCCCCATCCAACCAGTAAAAGAGATTTGAGTATTAAAAAAAAAAGAAAGAAAGAAACGAAAAACCAGCCCAGATTTTGGTATTCCGCCCATCCATATTCTGGTATTTTCCTTCAGGCATCTGGAGATAGCACTTAAAAGGAAAAGTAGCAGGTAATCTTGCCTTGGTAACCATGTATACAAAAGGAGATAAATAAACTTACACAACCGGTTTACAAAACTTAGTCAAGGCTATGGGTTTTCCAGTGGTCATGTATGGAAGTGAGAGCTGGACTGTGAAGAAGGCTGAGCGCCAAAGAATTGATGCTTTTGAACTGTGGTGTTGGAGAAGACTCTTGAGAGTCCCTTGGACTGCAAGGAGATTCAACCAGTCCATTCTGAGGGAGATCAGCCCTGGGATTTCTTTGGAAGGACTGATGCTAAAGCTGAAGCTCCAGTACTTTGGCCACCTCATGCGAAGAGTTGACTCACTGGAAAAGACTCTGATGCTGGGAGCGATTGGGGGCAGGAGGAGAAGGGGATGACCGAGGATGAGATGGCTGGATGGCATCACTGACTCGATGGACGTGAGTCTGAGTGAACTCCGGGAGTTGGTGATGGACAGGGAGGCCTGGCGTGCTGCGATTCATGGGGTCGCAAAGAGTCGGACACGACTGAGCGACTGAAGTGAACTGAACACAGCGGTTGTATTTTTGGAAATGGTATTGGAGCAGAGGTTTTCAGACATCTGTCTAGATTAATCCAGTCCATATTGTTTCTTTAGAGGCCTGCTGTCACTAGACCACAGCCAGTGTGAATTACAGACGCTGGTGAGATTCTGTAGACTCCCTGGTCCCATCTGCAAACAGGTGTAGGCAAAACGCCATCTCAAACTCAATTCTAAGAAGTAAATATTGACAAAATTTTTACCTAGGTTATCCGCAGGGCTGAATTTCAGCCAGCACTAGGAGTTTATGAACTGGTAGTGCTGACTGGTAGTTAACCGTGACTGTGAGCCCCTTGGGTTATCCTCAAGTTATCTCAGTCATCCCATCCTCTCTCCCATGGAGCCTCATAATCAGCCAGCTCTGAGACTTAACTCTGGCTCAGAGTAGAGAAACAACCTTCATTGATGAGTTCATGGCAATTGCCAAGTGTCCTCAATATTTGTGTGCTAAATATTCTTCACTTTATACCCCATATTACATTCCCCACATTACCAAATTGTTCACAGTTGATTTTTATTTAAGTTCCTCTAGGCATCCACCAGCACATCACAAAATTAATGCAAATCTCTTTAAAAACAGCAAGGACAAGTAAATAAATAAGACAAATTACAAAGAAAAATTCAGAAGAACCAAACCAATCTTCAGCAACCTATATAGCAAATTAAAAAGCAGAGACATTACTTTGCCAAAAAAAAAGGTACATATAGTCAAAGCTATGGTTTTTCCAGTAGTCATGTATGGATGTTAGATTTGGACTATAAAGAAAGCTGAGCACTGAAGAATTGATGCTTTTGAACTGTGGTGTTGGAAAAGACTTTTGAGAGTCCCTTGGACTACAAGGAGATCCAACCAGTCAATCCTGAGGGAAATCAGTCCTGATATTCATTGGAAGGACTGATGCTGATGCTGAAACTCCAATACTTTGGCCATCTGATGAGAAGAACTGACTCATTGGGAATGACCCCAATGCTGGGAAAGATTGAAGGCAGGAGAAGAGGGGATGACAGAGGATGAGATGGTCGGATGGCATCACCAACTCAATGGACATGAGTTTGAGCAAGCTCTGAGAGTTGGTGATGGACAGGGAAGCCTGGCGTGCTGCAGTCCACAGGGTCACTAAGAGCTAGACACAACTGAGCGACTGAACTGAACTGAACTGAAGCCAATCTTAATACTACATCCAGGGGTCTCCGAATCAAAAAGGATCATGAAAACTATTCTAATAAAGGACTCTAGGCACAGTCAAGTGAAGACTGAGTTTTGAAGAACTACACAGCCTGGTCTAGTGGAAATGACTTGGATGTTTATCCACCCACTGGCAGAGGGGCCTCCAATTGGGAAAGTCTGTAGGGCAAGGACAAAGAAAATAAAAAAGAGAGGAAGCTTTGAAAACATCTCTGATTTTATACATGTGCTCAATCCAACTTGTGTGCTCAGAAAAACTTATCCATTTTGATTTTGTTTTGTTGTTATTTAGTCGATAAGTTGTGTCTGACTCTTGTGACCCCATGGACTATAGCCCACCAGAGTTCTCTGTCCATGGGATTTCCCAGACGAGAATACCAGAGTGGGTTGTCATTTCCTTCTCCATTTTGATTTCTAGCTTCCCTCAATTACTGATACTGTGCTTCTGCACACCAAAGATCGGATGCTGCTGCTGTCTCGCCCATGTCCCCCTGCTCCTCAGTGTCTTGGTGCACACTGGCCCAGCTTTCAACGGCCAGTCTCTGCATTTCTTTCCCCAGGGTTTTCACTGTCCTCTGGAGCCCCCTCTGCCAGTCAGTGCATAAATGTCCCAGCTCCTTTGACCCTCAGGTAGGATAACCCTAGCTTACAGAAGTTCCCCAGCAAAATTAAGCTCCAGTCCTCCATAATGGTAACTGACTCAGTGAGACACATCACTGACTTTTTCCCCATCTTAGAAGATCACCAGTGTGTATTTCCTTCACCTCCTAAATAATCTTGAAACCTTGCCAATTTACACTCAAATTAATTCCCAAATTACTCTCAAATCCTTGCTCAGGACCTGATTTTTAGGAGAACCCAAAATAAAACTCAAGAAACATTCATTCACTCACTGAACTCTTTTGAGTATTTCTTTGTTAAAAATCAAATATTTTACAGTTTAATAATCATTTCAGGTACAGTAAACAGTATTAGGAAAGCATAGTTGATTATTTTCATAATTATATGCTTTTGTTATTAAATTCTTTCTGTTCAGTTAAGTGGCAACAGACTAAACTATGATATGCTAACACTCCTTAAGCCTACTATAAGATTTTTTACAAAAGTTGTCACATAAAACGTTTGTAAAGAAAATAGAGAATAAAGAATATTGCTGCTTAAGAAGCTACTCATAATTTAAGGCATAAACTGAAATAAATGTTTAGCAAAATTGTTTCATATATTTTTGACTTTTGAAACTTCAAGAATAAGACCTGCAAAAATTTCAAAGTGCTTAAAATAGTTTCCACTACAGTGATAAAGGCTTTGGACATAATATTTTTTTTTCTTCAAACTTTAAACTTTTTATTTTGTATTGGAGTATAACCAATTAACAATGTTGGGGTAGTTTCACGTGAACAGGGAAAGCAGTCATCCATGCAGATACATGTACCCACTTTCCCTGAAGCCTCCTCCCAGCCAGGCTGGCACATAACATTGAGTAGAGTTCCATGTTGGAGAAGGCGATGGCACCCCACTTCAGTACTCTTGCCTGGAAAGTCCCATGAACAGAGGAGCCTGGTGGGCTGCAGTCCATGGGGTCGAAAAGAGTCGGACACGACTGAGCGACTTCACTTTCCCTTTTCACTTTCATGGATTGGAGAAGGAAATGGCACCCCACTCCAGTGTTCTTGCCTGGAGAATCCCAGGGACGGGGGAGCCTGGTGGGCTGCCGTCTATGGGGTCGCACAGAGTCGGACATGACTGAAGTGACTTAGCAGAGTTCCAGGTGCTGTACAATAGGTGTTTGTTGGTTATCTGTTTTGAATAAATGAATGTGTACACAAGCTTCCCAGATTTCCTAACTATCCTTTCTCCTGGCAACCATATAAGTTCATTTTCGAGGTCTGTGAGTCTCTCTCTCATTTTTTTTTTTTTGTAACTAAGTTCATTTGTATCATTTCTTTTTAGATTCCACATATAAGGAAAGTCGTATGATGTTTCTCCTTAAGACATAATCTTTCTCAATTTTGATAATATCAGAAAATGAATCATTTAAACTATGCAGCATAAAAACTTTACTTGAACAACATGCCAGTGAGTTCCAGTGTAGCCTTTGAAATGATTCAAGTCTCTGTAGGTTTTATAAAATATCAACCTCAAAATATTTTACTCCAAAGTCTTAAAACCATAGATATCTTGTATCATTCACTATGATATGAATATAATATTAAACACTTTAAATCTTTGGTGTTGTAAAAATGTTTTGTTGAAAAGAAAGAAAGGAAAAGAAAAGTATTCTACATACACTACAATGGTGCCCAACTTTATAATCCAATTCTTTTCTTGAAGAATATAGAAGCCATTTATATACAGGAATTACAGCTATATAAATGGCACTAGGTAATTTTGATTTTATAACTTTTAAAAATCTGTCTTCTCCAAGTTATCCCCAATAAGCATATATAAATCATAATAGCAGTCATTAGAAATGAAATTCTTAAAAAAAGATCCTCTCTTTTCTTCAGTTTCAGCGGTACAGGAGATTCTGAGGTTGTTACTGAAGCGACTTAGCAGGAGCAGCAGCAGCAAGCAAGACAACCACAAAGAAGAAAGCAAGCGTGGAAGCAAAATTTTATGATTATCTACATAAATTAACTATGCATCTGGTCCCATCACTTCATGGGAAATAGATGGGGAAACAGTGGAAACAGTGTCAGACTTTATTTTGGGGGGCTCCAAAATCACTGCAGATGGTGATTGCAGCCATGAAATTAAAAGACACTTACTCCTTGGAAGAAAAGTTATGACCAACCTAGATAGCATATTCAAAAGCAGAGACATTACTTTGCCAACAAAGGTCCGTCTAGTCAAGGCTATGGTTTTTCCAGTGGTCATTATGGATGTGAGAATTGGACTGTGGAGAAGGTTGAGCACTGAAGAGCTGATGCTTTTGACCTGTGGTGTTGGAGAAGACTCTTAAGAGTCCCTTGGACTGCAAGGAGATCCAACCAGTCCATTCTGAAGGAGATCAGCCCTGGGATTTCTTTGGAAGGAATGATGCTAAAGCTGAAACTCCAGTACTTTGGCCACTTCATGTGAAGAGTTGACTCATTGGAAAAGATTCTGTTGCTGAGAGGGATTGGGGGCAGTAGGAGAAGGGGACGACTGAGGATGAGATGGCTGGATGGCATCACTGACTTGATGGATGTGAGTCTGAGTGAACTCCGGGAGTTGGTGATGGACAGGGAGGCCTGGCGTGCTGTGATTCACAGGGTCGCAAAGAGTCGGACACGACTGAGCGACTGAACTGAACTGAACTGAATGACAATATGTGTTTTCTAGAACCCCAAACCCTCTCAAATTATGGTACAATTATGCGTTTATTTTGTTTAGTTGTGTATCTGACTTTAATAGTAGATACTGTTTAAAAGAAAATACTTAGAGGGTCTTCCCTGGTGGTCCAGTGGTTAAGACTCTACACCTGCACTGTGGTAGGCATGGGTTCAATCCCTGGTCAGGGAACTAAGATCCTGCCAGCAGTGTGACATAACCACCGCACACCCTCCCCCCCCAAATTGCATTTGGATGCAAGCTACCACTATACTTATTATTTGATCAGGTTGTATGTTCCTCTACCACTGTGTTTTGATATTTTACAGTTTAAATGAGAATAATTAATAATATGAAACTTTGGGATTTTGAAAAAACTGCTTATTAAAGGTTTTTCAAATATTTCTACTTTTTGGAATTTATTGAAAGTATTTTGTGTCCTGATTTTTTTAAAATATGGTCATTTTTAAAAGTATTTCATGGGATGTTGAGAAAAAATACATGTGCTCTATTTTCAGGGTATGACTTGATACGTATCAATCAGTTCTACTTTAAAACTATGCTATTTAGACCTTCATTTATCCTTTATATTTTTTATCCACTCAAGCTATTATAAACTCCAGAGTAATTTGAAGTCCTTTACTACAACATGCTTCTATTTCTCTTTTTATCATCTATATTTTTGCTCTATGATTGTAGCTGCTATGTTATTTGATACATAGATATTTATAACTGGTATGTTTTTTGGATTCTCAAAAACTACAAAGTACTGAATTTGGGCTGAGTCATGCTTTTCTGATACCATGATCCTAATCCCTCCACTTTTTAAAATGTGTCCTTTTTAAGTAGATTTTGCCCACTCTTCTATTCTAAGCATCCTGAATCACTTTGTTTGGTGTGTCTCTTATGTGACATAGAATCTGCATATTTTTAATTCAATGTAATCTGAAGTTCTTATTTTAATATGTCGGTTAAACCCGTTTATAAATACTGAGATGGCATATGTTTGTTCTTGGTTCTATCATTCTGTCTTCATATTTTCTGCTTTTATATATTGCAAAGACTTTCTCTGTGTAGTCTGTTGGTTTGTTTTCTGTCTGTAGCTCTGAGTTTTAGGAAGATCTGTAGTTCTGTTCTGGTCATTACTCTTACTAATGAATGCATTTAGCTAGTGCATAATAGTCCTCTGCTATGAGAAATAATAAAAACTAGTATTTTCTCTTTCTTCCACAACCCTTTCTCTCCTCTACCACTCATATCAATAATACTACCTTTCTTACTGTTATCTTTGCACTGTTAAAAATGTGTCCATCTATTCTTTGATTGAAGGTGAAAGTGAAGTCGCTCAGTTGTGTCTGACTCTTTGAGAACCCATGGCCTGTAGCCTACTAGGCTTCTCAGTCCATGGGATTTTCCAGGCAAGAATACTGGAGTGGGTTACCATTTCCTTCTCCAGGAGATCTTCCCAACCCAGGGACTGAATCCAGGTCTCCTGCATTGTAGGCAGAAACTTTACCATCTAAGCCACCAAGGAAGTCCAGAGATCTTCTCCACCCAGAGATCGAACCTGGGTCTCCAGCCTTGCAGGCAGACAGACGCTTTACCATCTAGCCACCAGGGAAGCTAAACATCATAGAGGCAGTCGTCCAGGTTTTAATGATGTTATTTAAGTCAGAGTCACTATGGATGAGAAAATCAGCACATTTAACTACCATCTAAACTCCAACTTTGGTAGGCTGTAAAATTTCTGTATTGTCCATAGTCCTTTCACATGAGCGCATCACCTTCTGAAAATGTGTTCTTACAGTGCTTTCTGAGATCTGTTTTTCTCTGGGTCCTTTTACTAATTTCTCGCTTTCTTCCTTCTCTTCCTTCTTGCAGCTGTTGCTCATCTTTGTTACTTTATTTATTTCACAGTCTGTGGGTCATATTGTCTCCTACTTTCACAGAAGATGAAATCTGTGAGGGAGTGGAAGTTTTTTATTCTTCTAGAAAATATTGTACAATTTTCAGGAATTAAAGGGGAAAGAGGCTTACTTATACAGACTTGCTCATACCTCAGTCCCTAGATTGGTGTTTTCTGTTGTTTTTTTGTTTTCTGAACATGTGACCCTTACCCATACAAGTTTAGAATTAAGCCCTTGAAGAAACACAAAAGAATGACTCTAATCATAGGAATTGTTGGTGTTTTAACAAGACGATGAAGGAGTCATTGGTAGGATGATCTTTTCTAGCAGCTCTCAACGTGCAGAAGTAGATGGCTCACTATTCTTTTTTTTTTTTTTTTT